>JAAGOE010000025.1:0-61742 GCA_013350335.1 Chimonanthus salicifolius | reverse complement strand
GGTTGGTTTTAAGGAACCTGACCCTCCCGACCTGAGTTGCAGCCCTAAATGTAGCTTTTTTGCCAACCCTTTTTGGAGCTAGTCTTCATTTTCTTATTTGCTCAAAGGTAGAGATTAAATTTTGTTTTAAAGAGGTTTTGAGTACTTTTAGGATCTCTTTCATTGTTTCAATCGCATGTGGCTACTTGTCTAATGCAAGAGGAGTGTTCAGATCCAAGCATAACCTAATGTATTAATTCACTAAGAGGGTCATCTAATGATATAAATTTCTTTTCTTTTCTTATCTATTTCTTTTTCTTTTCATGGAAAGTAATGCCACCATCATTGAAGAATTTGAAGAAATAGCCTTTACATTTTGTGAAGATTTTGGGAGATGAAAAGAGGCCCTTTTAAAAGGATTGGGCCAAGAGTGCTTCAAAAAATATCATAGGGTAGATATATGGGACAAAGCCTATTTCCACATGTTAAGAATTGAAATAGCCCAATATTAGAGCCCATGTACAAGAGCTAAGGCAAAGTGACAAGAATGGACCTACTTAGAAGATAGCACTACTTGGAAGATTCCTTTTCCACTTTTCTTGGAAAGTAAGCAAGCAAATGTAGCAAGCCTTAACCACCTACATGTCCTTTCTTAATTGTCTTCCTATTAATTTATGATGCTATAAATATGTCATGGTCATGTCATGGGACACATGGCAGTAGGAGATGGAACATACAAAAATTGTCAAATATATATAAACTTTTTTTGGAATGCCATGGGCATCCAACCGTTATTGGGTTTTTTTTTTTTTAAAGTTTTGCAATTTCTCCTCTACAAATATAAGCATGGTCGACCAGTGGAACCATGCAACTGGAATTCAAGTTTTGGTCTCTTCTTTGGTGAGTTGTGTTATTTTATTTTATGTGATTTCTTGATATTTAATTTTGCAATTTTAAATTTTATTTGCATTATCATTTATGAGAATTCATATTTTGAAGCCTTTGTATGGTCAAATTCTATTATGAATTTCATAACTTAATGAGATTTGGGCCTAATTAACTTTCCTTGTAAGTGAAAAATAAATTTTGACTTCACCAAAGTAATTTCAGGTTTTCCCATATTTAATTGTGCTGAATTCTATAAATTTTTGGGTGAACTAGTTTCATAGTTTTCCTTTGATCTAATAAGCCTTATATCACAAATGTTACTTTGGTCAATTTTGCTTTGGATTACCTCTAACCACACCTTAGAGCATGAGCCATATTTCTTTGACCCAATTTTCACAACAGGTGTAAAACCCCCAAAATTGTGGCTGAAAACTCTAATCTTTGAATCTAGGCTGCATCAGAAAAGGTATCAGTTTCTTGTGTTTCTGATGGTACATAATTTTATGTTATCTAATAAGTTTGACATTGATACTTCTATAAGTTGGTAAGGAGTTGCATGCCAGTAAAACTTTTCCTAAAGATGTCATGTTGAAGAGAACATTAGGAACAAAGAGTAAAAAAAAAAAATCTTTTATAGATGTAATAGCATATATAGGAAGAAAACAACAGTTAAAGAGCACAGACCTCATATCTTTGAAGCAAAGAAGCAAATAATGTGGTAATTGCAAGAATTGCAAATTTTTGCCCAACACAAGCTCTTGTACCGGAACCAAAAGGTAGAAATGCAGCATTTTCATTTGGATCATCCAACACATGTTCCTCAAACTCTGAAACTGAGGAGAACATGGCAAAGTTAGAATGGACCATGCTTAGTTCCACATGAAGTAGAAAAATTAAATAAAAATAGAATACTTGAGAAGGACTTCAAATAGTGTGATTTTAGTAGAAAACCCCATAGGTAATGTGATGACACTTTAGATGAAAACAACCAGTCAAAAAACCTTGAAAAGAGAAATACAAAGCCTAGTTGGTTGTGGTTAACTTCATAACTCCCTAGTAAGGACCAGGACCAGGGTCAGCACATTAACAATCAGTTTCCAAATAGAGTCAACCAAGAAACCCAGTTGTCAACTAAGCAGAGTACTTCATTAGTTCTAAATATTTCTTACTACGTAAATTTCTAATAACTGCAATGTAGGCAAACACAAAAACTCAAAACGTGCATGTTTCCCTGAAAAGATCAAAATAAATTGCACCTGACTTGAACTCAAACGAAATACAAGTTAACTTGTTTTGGTTGTTTCAGCCATTTCAGAAATGGAATACATATTAACCAAATCAATAAATCAACTGCATCAACCAATAAAAAAAGTACAATCAATATATAAGAGCTCATAACATAGATGGAAGGTGATCACTGTATAACCACAAAGGTTGCAAGTCCAAATCACGTTACATTTAAAAGATCAGTAATCATAGATAAAGATAAATTATCATTGGAATTATCAAGAAGTGCAAATTAAAGTTGTGAAAATCAAATCGTATCGTAAAAATTCTTTTACATCTTTAACTGTAATTCATGCATTGTAAATCGTAAGATTCATAAGTGTTTTCCCTCAAAAATATTTAATATATGAAGTAATATAAAAGCTATCTAAAAGGTAGTAAACATGAGCAATTCTCCAACTTTCTTGAGGTTAAATTTCGATATTCCAACTTCCAAAAGTATAATATTAGTATATAATCAAAGTATATTGTAAAAAGTCAACAATGAACTAAAAAGAAAAAAAATCCAAAGGTCCTAAGCGCCCAACAATTCAAGTCTTAAAAAACCATCAAAACAAAAAGTTTCACATTTTTACAGTCCAAATAACCCCATAATTCATATAAGATTTCTTAATAGAAGATATTAATCATTCCTCTTATTATATTATACGAATCGTATATCGTAAGATTTTGACAACAATGGTGCAAATAGAAAGCCAAGTTATCCATGACAAACAAGAATGAATTTTGAAGGTCCCCATTGCCCTAAAAACCCCTTTTTATTGGTGAGGTGGGGGGTTGTAGGAAGCAGTTCTTTTAACATGCTTGAAAGTGACTTCCAAGTCCTTACCCACCATTTGATATCACTCATTATAGCCCACAATCTACAAGAGGTCGTTCTTTTTCCCAGAAACCTAAGCAATAGCTTTGGCCAAATCACCTTCTCTAATGATCTCTGCAGATCTTCAATGCTTGTCTAAGTACTAGCAAATTCTGCTTCAATGGATTCCTTGATCCTCAATGAAGCCAAAAAGAACATTTTTACCTCACCTCTAAAACCATGCAACACAACTCCCATTCTAGTTGGGCTTTGATTAAATTTACTTAAGATTTTAAAAATCAAAAAGTCCATGGGACTCGACCCACAATAATGGGACTCACCTTGGAACAATTACTTGACCAAGAATGACAGAGAATTTTTGGGAACAATTCTCAAAGATGAACAAATTTAAATGCACCAACATTCATCACCAAATTTCTAGCACGATTGAAAGATAAAAATCCGCACTAGAGATTTTTGGGATGTGTTAATTATGTCAGATAATATATTCCAGCATTCTCCCAGAAGACAAAGCCCATCAAAAAAGTTTGGACCATTCTTATAGATCAAAAAGCATCGAAGATGCATTTGACACATGGGCAGCAGTTTTGTTGAGAAAGCATGAAAACAGTGAAAAAAATGTGTATATATGTCAATGGACAGTTCAAAAAAAATAAGCTCAATTATTGGCCCACAGAATAGAAAATTCTTGATGCAATTAATGGATCGTGGAAATTCCATCTGTATCTAATTGCAGAAGAATTCTATCTGGAGAACTGATTCATCAAATCTCGCTACTTTGATGAAAGGAAAGCTAGTAAGCAGTCCAAACTTCTAGTGTTTGCTCAGTGGCAAGATCTTCTATCCCAACATCAGATCAGAATTGAGAGAGTTCCTAGATAGGATCATTGTTTCCTAGATGCACTACAAGCGAGATATAACTGATGAAAATTCATGAAGACCATGAAAAAATAGCCGTTAAAAAAGCCATTACAAAGAATTTAGTTTTGCCAATAAATTAGGCATGTTCATCCAAAACAAGACAGTGCATTTACAGAGGAATTCTTAAATTTAGATTTATTCTACACATCATCTTGCAGAATTAGTATCAAAGGGTGTCTTAGGGATCATCCCCCCTTGAAGCCAGGATCAATCTCTGTTATGTAAATGGAGCTGGAGGTTTGGGAGAGAGAAGGAAGCTTTGTGGTCAAGGGTGTTGATTGTAAGGCAAAGCCTTGAAGGCATCGGGGAATGGGCTTTGAAAGAAAATGTGGAAAAGTTATGTTCATAGGAGGTAAAAGCTTGGTGTAGATTAGATAAGGGAGGAAGTTGGGTGGGTAGCATTTATCAGGATAAATTAAGGCTGCTTGTAGGAAAAGGCTACTCTTTTGACAGACTTCTGGCTCGGGGAAAGGTTCTGAAAAATGCCTACCCTAGGCTATATAGGACAGCTATGAACAAACAAGCCCTAGTTCAAGATCGCTATAAAGTAGAAGAGGGCAATATATCTTGGCAGTTCGACTTCAGAAGAAGTTTGAGGGTTTTCTAACATGACAGTTTCGAAGAGATGAAGCCTTGTTAGGAGAGTTCCCTCTATCCATGGAGGGGGAGGATGAGCTACTATGGGTTAGTGACTCGTCGGGGGCCTTCTCAATCAAGTCGATGATTGATTTGGTTCTTCATCAGTACAATGATGAGGCTCGTCTACCTTGCCTAGCTTGAAGGGGTCTTGCCACCCAAGAGTACTGACTTTTGTGTGGTGTGCTTTGAAAGGGAAGGTTCTCTCTATAATGACACTCAATAGGAGAGGACTACTCAATTCCAATGATGACCTACATTGTATATTATGTGGTCATCCAGAGGAGGATGTAGATCACTTGTTTGGGGAATGCCCAATGACTAGACAATTGTGGATAAGTTTTGCAAACTTGATGGGAGTATCATGGGTATTCGATAGGACTTGTGGTGGAGTTGTCCAATCTTTGTTACTTCTGCATCTAGGACCTAAGATGAAGCCCACCTGGAACACCATTCCAACAACGATCTTATGGTCCACAGGAAAGGAAAGGAAAGGAATTCCAGGATATTTGAGAACAAGGAGTTAAAGGAGAGCGAGATCTTTCAAAGGCAAAATGGAGGCTTTGCATGTGGCTTCTATCCAGGAAGTTCAAAGGCTACAATATGAACTTTCACAAATCCTAAGTGGTTGTTTAAGCAGAGGCCCGAGGACGGTCGGAGCTCAAACCACTTGGTCTCCTCCTCAACCCAGAATTTACAAATTTAACGTCGATGGGACAGCGAGGGGAAAACTGGGTCTGAGAGGTATAGGAGGAGCTCTTCACGATTGCAATGGTAGAACATCCATAGTTTTTTCTGAGCCAATTGGACGTAAAGATTCAAATGAGGCAAAACTTCTTAGTATTAAGAGAGCTTTGTCCTTGTGGATTTCATCAGGGCAAGAGAAACTTTCGTCAAAGGGAACTCGGCAAACACCATCAAGTGGGCTAAGGGGTTAAAGAGGCCTCCTTGGAAACTAATCACAATTGTAAGGGAGATAAGGGTGTTGTGTTCGGGTCGCAAGATTTCTTTTGCATTAGTTAGAAGATCGGTAAATAGAGTGGCCGATTTTTATTCAAAGAACGGGTGGACTCCACAATTGCAAGTGTTTTTCTATCATTGAGCTCTACATAAGTTGTGGGGAGAGATGGTTGTCATGTTCTATACTGTTTTGGATATTTGGTTGGATGTATTTTTCATTTTCTTTTCTTAGTAGCCTTTGGGTTTAAGCCTTTAGACCCGATGTTGTTGTTTTTGTATCTTAACCTTTTCTATTAATATATTTACTCTTTACCGCTCAAAAAGAAATTAGCTGCATCATTAATAACCTTAAGTAGTCTAAATTGGAGACAGAGATTAAAACTGGCTAATATCCAAACAACTCTTAGATGATATTCTTCTCTTCCAAAGACAATTTTATGCCAACTCTGGGTCCAAGGATTTCCTCAATGAATTATTAGGAGATTTCAATGGGAAGAAGCACTTCTAGCGCATAAACTTTATAGAGAGTGATGTAATTCGCCATTATCAAGATGAAGTCATCAATGAGCAAAATAATCAATCTACCAACAACACGTCTTGCACAGCTAGAAAGATTTCAAAGGATCTGAGTTCTACTAACAATGTTAAAAAAGGACAAGTGGTCTTTCTAGATCAACAAGCTTATCTCATAGCATGTATAGGCACACAATTATAGACATGAATTATTGTAAATGTGAATGACTCTATCTATCGAGCAATACCCCTACCTTCTTTTTATTTTGAGTACAAAAGAAAAGGGAGGGGGAGAGAGGGGGGGGGGATCTCCTAGAAGCAATACCCCTACCCTTATAGATGAATCATTCACATACACGTAATTCATGTCTAAAATGGTATGCCTATACATGCCTATACTACATCATGTTACTATCTGCATCATGAGATGCCCTTTTCCACGATTCAACATACAACGACACATGCTCAAGTACAATTAATATTTTACATGTGCAGCAATCTTGCTTTTGGGAGAATCGGAAATCGGTCTAGGGACGTGAATAGTGAATCGGAAATCGTAGAATCGTAAAATTCATAATATTTTTAAAAAAATTATATATAAACTATAAATATTTTAATCATCTATCATTAGATTATTCTAAAATTATTCTATAAACTATCAATAATTGCTCAAGCAACTGTCATCCCAATTTGACACTTATCATCTATTGTAAATAATTATCTACAGAAAAAAGACATAAAAATATATTAATATGAGATTTAAATGTAAATATTATGATAAATTTAAGAAATAAACAAATAGATCAAAGGCATTTAAATAAATCTAAATAGCATTCATCAAATAAAAAATTTCTAAAAAATTTAAAATCATTTTTAGAGTTTGTTATTTTTTAAAAATAGATATATAAGATTGAAAAAAAATAAAAAATAAGTTTTTTAATAAGAATAGAAAAGATGACAAAATTAAAAATAAGAAAAATAACATGTGAAAAACAAGAGAAAAAATATTTAATTAAGAAAAAATAAAGTATTTAAAAAAATCGAAAATATCACTCGAAAAGGACATAAACTTAAGTGAACCCAACAATTTTCACGCTTTTTTTCCATGTGAATGTGACACCAATTGTATTACTCAACCGTGTCTAATAAATTAGTCACGTGAGTGACTCTCGAGAATACCAAGGGGCTGCGAACGAGACACTATACGAGATAAAAGTCACGTGAATGACTCTTGAGAATACCAAGAGTCAGCAGGGAAAAAAAAAGCCAGAACCGAGAATTCCAGAGGTGCAAGCAGAATAACAGAAAGCATGAAAAGGGTAAAGACAAAACGAGGAGGAACGAAGAAAGAGAGGGAGAAACGAAAAACAATAAGATGGTTTGAAGATCAATCAAAGATAGGCTCGTTGGTATGTTTTGTTTCTTCCTCCTTTTTCTTCTTCTTCTTCTTCTTCCTCCTCTTCTCTACTCCTTTTTCTTCTTCCTCTTCTTCCTCCTTTTTCTTCTTTTCTCCAAAGAATTGCATGAGTCTGATTCTTTGGGTTGACTTGTACGATTCACGAGTCAACCCCATAATCGTACGATTTCTTTATTCTTGCGATCTGACTCATTCAAGCCCCAGATTCGAACCGTGAATCGTGCAATTTTAACAACATTGCATCATACAATCAAGCTCTACAGAATCTTTCACGTATAGGCAGATTTTGCCAGTTGATGGTTGATTCTTTTCATTTCACATGTGTTTGCCTAGTTAACCTTCACCACAATATCAGAGGGTGGGACCTACTTTCTAACATGGACCTAGTGATATGATGGTGAATCTAAAGAATAAAATAATATATTCAATGGTCCCACTATATGATACTATGACCATATACTTGTGCGGAGTTCCCACCTCCTGCCTGAGTGTTTTGTATACACCCTCTGTGTGTATGTGTTATCAAAAAAGACTCGCCACAAATGTGAAGTTTATCTAGAGTTCTAAACCAGTCACCCAATTCAAAACCAATTAAAGCCATCTGCATCTAATTATATGCTTTTGGAAGATAACCTGATGGTCCCTAGTTAAAAATGGAGAATTCATCTTTGTTATGCACACAGGAAAATAAAGGTTACTGCAAACCAATACCAGCAAGAGATGTGACTTCAATACAAGGTTCACATAATTGGACAAATCTTTGTAACACTTCTTTACTTTCTTTTTCTTCCTTTTTTTTTTTTGAGAGGTGAAGATTAAGCCAAGAATGCAATGGCTCTCTTCTTGAAATGCAATTCATAAAGCTAAAGATTAACGCAGATTTGTAACACAGATTACAATAAAATCACAAAAACTGCAGAAGGTAACAATTACATTCTTTGGCATCTCCAAGTTCATAACTACAATGAAGCAAAACCCAATAATGACATCATTATAGAAAGGAGAATCTAGTGGCTAATTAATACTGTAAAACAAGCAATACAGTATCATGTCTCCTTAGAAGCAAATAATGACTTAAGCATACAATTAAGCCTCATATACACTTGATGAGACTAGACCTCATTTCTACAGGTAGTCAGATAGTTCATCAGATTCTGAAATTAGCCAATATAGTACGTCAGATTCTGAGATCATCCAAAAAACCCGACCAAGAAATTGCCCAAGAAGGTTTAACCAGGAAATGTAGTTCCCTTTTTTCTTTTTGGGGCTCTGTTCATTTGTTATTTCTGGTCTTTTCTTTCATCTTGAATGTCAGTTGTATCTACTTCTTGTATCCTCCTCTGAGTATTACAAAGAAGCATTTACCAAAAAGGACCTCATGTACAAGTCAAATAACCAAGGTTTTCAGGAGTTACTTAAGCATGAAAGTGATTGTATATCTGTTGAATCCTCACCAGGAGATTCTTGATTGATGGCCTTTGACATGAAACGATACGGATTGAACTGGCTAGCATCACTACCCCAAGTAGAACCATCCATCTGCACCAGCTGCAAAGGAACAACTAGAATTGCTCCAGCAGGCACAGATACACCACTTTTCAGATTCAAGTCTGCAAGTCATTAAAACTTAAAACAAATTAGTCATCATAGTTAATACCATGGGGAATGCTAAGGCATCAAATTCATATCAAACACTATTCTCAGATAAAAACATATTGTTGGGTTGGGGGAAAGCATTGAATGAGATGAACTAGCAAACTGGCTGATATACGTAATTAGAAAGAAACAAAATTCTCAATGACATCAGGCATGCAATCAACCATACGTAAAGCTTTCCAACCCAATTACTCCCAGGGCTACAAGTGGGTATCACATGGAGCTCATTCAGAGTTCACGGTTAAAAGTGATGACAACCAATGTTTTAAAAGCCAACTATTGATTGAACCATTTTTTACAATGGTTTGATCTAATTAGGTTCCACCATTGGGTCAAACCGTTTGAACCGTTATATTGATATAATATCATAACAAACAAGATAAATTGTTAAAATAAATGTCAAAAATTATGATTGTTGGAAGTCTTGGGATCAAGTCCCCGTCAACACAAAAAAGGGCAACTCCCCATTGTTCTATACCCGGCGTGTGCGAATTGGGAGGTTTACACATGCCCCAAGGATTAGTTAGATGGGACGCTGATATACCTTGATCTTCAAAAAAATGCCAAAAATTATGAAAGAAAAGGAAAATCACATTACAACCATGGTACTATAATATATAGTGGAAAATGGTAACTTCAAACAAAAAGTTGAGAAAAATAAATAAAACTTACAATAGTTCTTGAATGAACTTAACTGTCCCAAGAACCAAAGAGTCTCAAAGACCGATTTAGGTACAACAAAATCGAACTGCACAATTCGGTTCAGCCTTTCAAAACATTGATCACAAGTGAACATTAGCATATATCAGTCTTTATATCATCATCATCATCATCTAAACCATTTATCTCATCGATCTAAGGAGATACCAGTCTTTACACACGCACACACATAAAATACTTGGTAATGCTCAAGTATGAGAAGATTAAACTCTTGACACAAGTAATCTATAGCATTGGTTCTGTCAATATAAAATATGGTCTGAAGATGTGTGGAACTGTCCTAGCCATGAAATTCAAGAATTGACAACTAGCCAAATAATAAGCATTCCTTGCACCATCCTAAATGACGAAGGAATAGCTGAATTTGAAAAAGGTAAAACTCCCTATAATAATGTTCTATAGATTGGTTTAAACTTCTAGGATTAAACTAAAATGTCTTGGGTTCAACTCCTCCCGGGCTTACTTGATACACAAGACTTACAGGTGGTTTAATGTATCCGTGGATTAGTTTCACTCCAGTGTGAGGTGGGGATACCCATGTCATCCAATATATATATATATATATATATATATATATATAATATATATATATATATATATATATATATATATATGAATGACAATCAAATTTCCCCTCTATTAAGGGCATTTTATCTTCACAAGGAAAAAGTCAATTCTAGAATCATCATCATAGCCACAATCCCATCTCAATTCTAGTCCCTTGAATAGTGAATCTGAATATTGGCTTTAAACATTTTGAAGGCTAAGTAGAAGCCACTTGGAGAAAAAGGTCTTAAAAGACTTGGACTAGTGGAAGAAACAAGGTCGTAATATTTTGAGTGACGAAGGAAATGATCTTTGATGGGGTAAATTGGAAATGTGAAATTCAAAGAGTCAACCCAAATAGATGCAAAGATGGTTATGATGATGGTGATGATGATAACAGTCAATAAGGATGAGAATCTACTATTACACATAAGACTAGAAACAACCCTAGTATAATCTAAGTTGCATGGGTATAGGTATGAGTGTTAGTGCCAACACAAGTACGAAGTGTCAGACATGACGACTCCAAAAAAAATAGGACAAAAGGACTGATACGGACATTATACCCGATCAAAGACAAGCAGCCCAATTAGACCGGATTGATCTTGGATGCATCATCAGTCCACTAAAAATTAGCTTCTTTGACGAGGATGTCCATGATGGCTATCGGGTCTATCAGAGATCTTGCAAGTGACATCTCACAACCATCAAGTTGTTATGGTTGGGAGATGATTGTCAGATTTAGTGGCACCTGATCATCTTAATTCAAGCGTTGGATCTGCTCACTAATCTGCGTAATTTTTTGTTGGAGGGTCTGATTAGACAGTCCATTTTCGTCACATCAGATTTTGGGAGCTATTTGACTGTTAGATCGAGATTGGCTTGATACTAGCCATTTAGATTGGATCTAGCTAATCTCAGCCAGTCATCAGCCTCATTTGGTTTAGTAGATCGTATAGGAAATTTATTTTATTTTATTTTTAAATTTTTAGTAAGGACTTTGTTTAATTTAATAATTTATTTGACGGTTGTATTACACATGTGAAGTTTAGGGTTTCTTAAGGTTTTCTCATAAATACATGTATGGACCTCTAATTTTGAGATGGACTCACAATTGAAAGAATTTCTACATTCTCTTCTCTTGAAGACAGTGGTGTGACTCCAAGGAAAACCAGGTGATTTCTATCCTTTTGTCTCCTTTCTTCTTCCTTTTGTTCTTTCTTCTTCTCTCTTCTTTCCTCTCCAATTCCTCCTTCCATTTTCTCAGATTTTCAGAACCCTAAACAGCCCAAAGACCGAAAACAAGCCTGATTTGATCCAAACCAGGGCAGACATTGAATCAAAGGATTGCCACCAGCCATACGACCATACTGACAAGGTCCTTTCAGTCCCCTTCTGGTCCCTCTTGCCTTCTGTTGCAATCCCCCAATCTGCCAAAAAAAAAATTTGTGCAGAAAGCCCCAAACAGTCTCTATCCAGGACCTATTTCGGATGTTTTCAGGTGTGGTTTCAAGTGGGACTTGATTCTTCCGACGTAACTGTTTTATTTCTCTTGTAAGGGGAATCTTCTGAACGTGCTGGTTCTGATCTTGGGAGATTTGAATGGTTTGAACTCCACTTTGATGACTTCTAGGGCTCAGTATGTACTCATGCTAAGGAACTCTTAGATCCCTTGTATTTGTGATTATATTTGCTTCGATTTTGTATCAGCCATTGGTTACATAATTTTAACTTAAATCAGCATTCTAATTCCATTTTGTATGCATATAGCAGTAGATATCATTCAAATTTCTTACTTTCCTTGCACTCTAAATTTAGGGTTTTGTCTTAATCATGCGGAGCATACCATCACCGTGGATACAATTTCTACTTTTTACAATTTCTGTTTTTGTAATTGCTTTATTTAGTTAGGGTCTATTAGTAATTGCCAATATTGCCTTTATTTTATTTTTAGTAATGCAAAAGCTATATAAGCCTTGTAGCCCTTTGAGGCAAGGACACGATTGATGAATGAGATTGAAATTTTCGAGTAAACCTTGCTTGTGCCCTGCATTGGCGTGAGGAATGAGTCCTTTTGGCGTGAAGCCTGGCGTGAGGCCATCTTTCCATCTCCAGGTACTATCCATCCTTCTTCTCTCTTTCTCTTTTCTCCTCTTCTTTAGCTTCCAACCCAGCGTACCAGTCCCAGATATTGCTTCTCTTGCTGCCATAACACCCTTAAAACCATCCCCTTTGCTGCTGTTTGCTGCTGCTACGTTCCTAGAACCCAAATATGCTTTCGCCAGTTCCCCAAACCCACCCAAATCTGTCCCCTCTTGCTTTCGCCCCTTCCCTACTCCCTCTTAAACCTTCGCCGCCCCTTCTAGCCTCAAACACCATCACTGTCACCTTCCTTGGACCCCACATCTGCTGGCGCTAACCCCTTTTGGGTTTCCTAAGCTTTCGCCCCTCACTGTAATCCATCCCTGTGTTTTCGTTACCTCGTAATACCCATCCTTATTCCTTCTGAACCCTCCATAGCCCTTTTCCTTGCTGCCGCATCCCTCCTCCTTTCCTTCCTCCATTGCTAAGCTTCCGCCCCTCCCTTGTGCCTTCCGTACCCCACGAATTTCACTTTTAGTTTGCCATAAGCCCTTTTTTCTCTTCTATACAAAGTCCTTATTTAAAACCTTACCCATTTAACTCATTTTATCCATCATCCCTTTTCTTTTTGACTTATTTCCATTTGCCCATGAACTATCCAGTTAATTCACTTAGGTATTACCCATATCCCATTCATCTATTAATTAGTCTATTAGATTCCAAGGATAATTTTGCATGATTGTTTGTGCTAATTTTATATTTATTAATTACAATATTAATTTGAATTTAATTTCAGCCCATATTAGTCTTAGGTTCATTATTTTCATCCCCTTTTGATCTTTAGGGAACTACATTAGGCATTAGGTTTACCCTATACCTTGTCCTGCATCACTTAACCTTATTTTAAGGTACAATGCATTTCTGCCCTGCGTCATTCTTCAACAAAATCCAAAATAATACAAAATGCATTTCAGACACCAAAACAATGTAGTCACAGTTGCATTCATTCAATAGAAAATACCACTGCAGAAGTTAGAACTCAAATGACACCAACTATTGGAAGTTTCATTTGTTAAGGAAAATTCACATGCACAACAATAATTTTTGCAAATAACATTAATTCATGGATCACCAAAGATAGAGCTTTAAGTGTTTATCTATGAAAGAAACAAATTACCATGTCTTAAAGAACATCTTTGAAGTAAAGGCCCTGCTGGCAAGAGACGAGCTGATTCATACACAGTTGCCAACAAAAAATGCATTCTCTGGACATCATGATTCTCTGACTTAGTTGATCCCTTGCACACCATATCTATCTCTGAATAAATCTACAGAAATGAATTAAATGCACATGTAAGCAATGTCTGAACCTGATAACGAGCATCAATCGAATAAATCATTGCATTTGCAGTTAAACTGAGATTCAGTTGTTATACTAATGCTTTTTGATCCCTCCCCCTTCTCCTCAAGTCTCAACTCCCAACAGTGCCTAGATTTACACACCAAAGCATCACTTAACATATACCTAGTGGAAACTGTTGACCAAATGAGTAGCATTGGGTGGGTCTAAGTAGGACTGCCAGTGGATATCCAAATAAGGAATACCTCTAAAGGATCCAATCCATGCAAATTGGGATTATCCCATGATTCCCATCTTCAAATCCAATTAGCAATTGAACCACGTCCAGATCCTGTCTTTTGATCCAACTAATGAACAGTGTAGACTAATTTTAGCATACCCAAAAGATCAACTGTAATCGTTTTTCTTTTTAAGTTAAACCACTGCAAAAATAGTTGACTTTCTTTTTAGGAAGAAGTTGTATTTCTTCTATATTTTACTGATGTAGAATCCTCTTTATAAAGAAATGTTACACATGGTCACTACACTTTAGAAAAGAAAGTCAACTATGATTTCAGTGTTCCGCACATGTATACTTAAAATATAGTCTAGAACAATCAATGTCTACAAGTTCATAATCTGAATTAACTTCAACAAGGCCTGTAGCCTAAATTATTCGAAACAAGGGTTTGCATTGCAAATGTAGTGGTCATACAGATACATAAGGTGTTTTTCTTAATATAAGTTGCTACCAGTACAAAAATTGGTAATATGTATTTCCCTGAAACCCTATTTTTGAGAATATACTTTATCTAACCTCAATGGTTCCAGCATAACTTTCTGAGGCATACTAATACCTAGCACAACACTTCCGGTGGCCAGCTTTGTAGGTCACACATGCAGATGAAAGGGCCCTAGATAATCTAACCTGAAAAACCTGCCAATCGATTGACACACCCAATGTACATTATCATCATCATCATCTAGCCATTTATCCCATCAATATGGGGTAGGCTTTTGTATTTGGACTGGGCAAATTCTTTCCATGGACTGACTACCTATCTGACACCCATAGGACTTGAAAGCACAACCTCTAGATTACAGTCATCAGTCTTGACCAGTTGAACACAACCTCATGTACATTATGTGTGGCTATATTGGCAAAGTTGTCCTTTTCCTTTTCTTTTGTTTGTTTGTCAGCCATTAGATACTTTCATATGTTGTGGCCCACCTAAATAAGTCTGGCCTCACTTTTGGGATAGAGTATCTAAAAGGTGGGGTTTGCTATGGGAATGGCTTGGACGCTGAACACAGATGCCAAACAGCACAAGCATAGGGAAACCAAAATAGTGCCCCCTAGGCACATGCAGAAATGAGGACACTTTAAGAAGTAGGACAAGCAGTTACCCACATACTATCAGGAAACCTTTTCTCTATGATAAAAGACAAACAAAGAATTCTCCTAAAAAACTCACAAATTTCAAATCAGGAACAATAAAAGGTACAAACTTTTACCTTATCCTGTATTTCAGGATGCATCACAAGCCGTGTCAAGATGTTACCAATCAATCCTGCAGTTGCAAGACACCCATGAAACATCACACCCATGATATTCCCACATGGTTCTTCTATGGAATGATGTCTATCAGGATCTCCAAAGATAATCCTCCTGTCATCTTCACATCATCAGAAGAAAATTCTGCACCGATCCCAACATCCCTTTCAAATGTTGTAGTTTTATTTTGAAAATTATGACCAATTTCAACTGACAAATTGTAATTTTGTCTACGCTGTTGAATAAGATCTTGAGTCAAATGTTTCAACCTGGCACACAAATATCGGTACTTCCAAAATCCCTTTTTCCAAAAAGGAATAACATTATATGATGCCCAAAAGCAAGCATCCTTGGCAATCATCATAAGAAGTTCTTCATATACAGTTGCATTCGACCAATCCAAAAAAGTATCTCCAAAAAGTGTGGCTCCAATATAGCAAAAGGCAATATGCTGGGAAATTGATTTACAATCAAGAACTCCTTTGGCCATAATAGAATCAATTCTTCCCATGACACAGTCTACAACCTTCAAGGAAATTGCATTGGCTCTCTGAGGCAAGTTTTCATTCAACTGTGTTTCTAAGGATTCCCTTCTTCTTTGCACCTGCACAAACAGTATGAATGGAAAATGAAGAAAATATAATTATGTGTGTGAGACAATAGGTACCACTGAAGGCAAAACCATTACTACCTAGTGCCCTAAACTACAGATCATGTCTAGACTTTTGACAAGTAATAGTTATTGCAACATGTCCAATCTACCACAATTGAATCAGAATTCCAATATTATTGTTCACTAAAAAGCGTGAGCTAATTGATATGGATTAGTGTAAAGATTGAACGTACATTAGACAATAACACCAACTTGAGTCAATGGCATGAGGTACTTGAATTTCAAAATTGGAGACAATCACAAACCCTAAGTGATTCAAGAAATGAGTAAACAAATGTAACTTTCGAACTATGACCAGCCATGGTTTTTTTACCATTCAGACCAAGTTGTAAGAAATAAGTTTCAAGGACAACTCATATTTCTGTACACATGCAATTGGAATGGGGTAAGTGCCTCAGATCTTTTGAGGTTTAAGCCAAGGAAGACACAAAGTGCTAGTTTCTCATCCTTGTTTCCCTCATTCAGACTTCCCATTTGAATTACAATAAAATTGAAGAATGATGAAAGAATGAACGAATCAAGGCAAACCAACCAAGTACCTTCAGGGAAAAAAAGGTTTTATACAATTCTGCAGGCTTCAAATTTTCCACCATAAATCTGATTCATCAATTATTGCAACAACAACATTTTGATGTTGTGGCCCATGGGAGGGATTTTGTCATTTACCAAGAAAGTAGAGAGCCAAACAAAATAGAAAATTATCTTTCTAAATCCAATCATTAGTGTCAACACCAGATAGATGAAGAAAATAGCATCAACGATGATGATGGTCTTTCTACATGACAAAAAAATACAGTATTGTGACCAATGGGAAGCCTCCAAACACCTTTGGGAGGAAAGTGATTCATTTACAAAGAAAATAGATATTAATAGAACAGGTAAAATACCATATGACTAGAAGATGATATCTCAAGCATGCGGATTTAAAGACTTGGCTCAATCCATCCATTCAAATCAACCGAAACCGTTCTTTTTGTGGATTGGACCGATCCAACCATTGATATAGCATCATCCGAGCATTTGTCTGTCATGTTTTATTGGTGTCAATTGTTTAGATTACATGTGTTCTGAAAATTGTTACAAACATATTTCATTTATGTATGGTTTTAGTTGTCCACATGTGATGTAGGATACGGAACATCCAACACACGATCCACTTCTTTTTTTGTTTATTTATTCTTAGTATTTTTTTATTATTACCAAGTTGTATTTGTCCTAGTTTAGATGGGAATTTAATCCCATATGAAAGTCTATGTCCAGCGTGTATGTCCAATCAATGTCCTAATTTAGCATGGAGTCTATAGTTAGGATTTTATCTCTATATAAGCAAGATGTATTACACGAGAGCTTCAACTCTCGATAGATATTTAATAAAATTTATTAAAGGCATCACCTTTTGTCCCATCTCTTTTATCTTTCTTCTTCCTTCCTAGTTGCAGGCTGATTCTTCATCAATTGGTTCAGAGCCAAGGTCCTCTGCTCTGTTATACAAAGATGTTCCTATCCGGAGACATATCCATGCGTTATCAAGGACGATCGTGGTCTCGGTTCGTTATTTAAAAAAAAAAAGGGTTATGCAAACTCACCATCGCTGCCATTGAATCCACTGCTGCAACTGGATCATCGTTTGTAGCCCATCTTCCACCCTAAGCCAGGTACCACCCTTCTCGATTCTTCCCCTTTCCTGTGCCCTGCTCTCTTCCATCCCAAAACCATAACCCAAAAACACCCACCCACCCACCACTCGCAAATCCGCTGCGTTGCCCTTTCTTCTTCCTTTCGCCACTGCTGCTACAGCTAGTTTCAAGTTGCTTCCATCCACGATCTAAACCCAAGCTTTCTCCCTTCATCCTTTCTTCCTTCCTGCGATCGCCTTCTTCTCCTTTCCCTTTCTCTTCACTTCCTCTTCCTTTGCTTCCGCCGCAAGCCATCCCTTTCGCTGCCGCAACACCATTTTACCCCCATTTGCTGTTCTTTTCACCCCCAAATGAACCCTATTCGAATTACCCCTTCTCTTTCTCTTAACCCTAATTTATGTAAGTGCCCCGGTTCGTCCGAGTCACCCTTATTGTCAATTACGTAACTCAGTTGGACTTGCCTTGGATGTATAAGAAGATCTTACCCCCATTTGCTGTTCTTTTCACCCCCAAATGAACCCTATTCGAATTACCCCTTCTCTTTCTCTTAACCCTAATTTATGTAAGTGCCCGGTTCGTCTGAGTCACCCTTATTGTCAATTACGTAACTCAGTTGGACTTGCCTTGGATGTATAAGAAGATCTACTATGAAGTTGAAGAGTCTACACCGAATACGATATTGGCACACAGGTAAGTGAACCATAGGAGACCTTAGGCTAAGTCAAAAACCTTAGAAGTCAATTGGTTATAAACTGGAAAATAAGATAATAAGTGACTTTCAGCCTCGAGGCCTCATGCAGTCTGACGAGGCCTCGCAGACAGTTGTGCTAAGTTGAGCTGAGTTGTCTTTTGGACAACTGTAATCCAGCTGACTTTGTGTCTTGCTGACTCAGTCTCCTACAGATTTCGGAAGTTAAAATCTATGTCCTTTAGATTGGGAGTTAATTATGGTAAAGAAGATATCCACATGGTGAGACTCAAAACTGCTACCTCACTTAATTTGAATTTAATACCGTTGGGGAGCTGGCCATGTGACAAGAATGGAAAGGCTCCTCCATGAGTGGTAAAACTATTTACAATCCCCCCATCTAATCCTTAATTGATGGCTGAGATATATCCACTGCAAATCATGCACAGTGGCATATGAGGTGGCTGGATTATTACTGTTTTAATAGACAGATTAACTTATACATATATGTGATGTCTTTCCATATTTATTACCACGAGGCCTCATTGGAAGCCTCGAGGCCTCGTGGGCGTGACACTGCAATACTGCAGACAGTCTTATAAATAAACACTAAGTTGTTCGTAAGAGGGACCGAACGCACAGAGAAAAACAGGAAAAGTATTACAGTGTGTCAGATCATTCAGCCTTCCCTCTTTGCACCTTCTTCATCATCTTCCTTAGTGAATGCTTGGGTAATCAATACCCCAATCCTGATGAAGAGTAAGGTGTTCATATAGGACTATAAAACCAGTCATACCCAAGTCCTACTGTTGTGCCGATGAATACTTTGATGATGCTGATTTGATAGAAAGGAGCACACAGATTCAGTAAAGAAGAAAGAACTTAAAGGAAAACGGTTAAGGCCCAAGGCAAGTATTTCTTCTTCGTTTTATTTTAATATTGTAAAGTGGATTAGAACAGTGTGTTTGAACCACTCTAAAAAATAGGTGTAAAGGATTAGACCGAGTTGAACCTCTATAAAAACTAGGCTGTACTATTTGAGTGTGAGACCCTTACATAGTATTTGGGACGACCCTAGAGTTGGGAAGTCTGACAGTGGATGTAGGTTTGTTGAAACCGAACAACTATAAAATATTGTGTTTATATGTGATTGAATGCATGGATTGAATACTTGTTCACATATCACACATAGATTGATCGGTCAGTTTTATGAACAGTAGTTAATTTGAAAGGTGAATATAACTCATTGAATATTTTATTGCTTAAAGTATAAATCAGTTGAGAAAATTTTAAAAGGGAATTAAAATTGAAAACCGACCTATTCACCCCCCCTCT
The DNA here is from genome assembly GCA_013350335.1 of Chimonanthus salicifolius. NCBI lineage: Eukaryota > Viridiplantae > Streptophyta > Magnoliopsida > Laurales > Calycanthaceae > Chimonanthus > Chimonanthus salicifolius. The sequence continues at coordinate 42,090 of JAAGOE010000025.1, read as the reverse complement.
AGGTCGTGCATTACTCTAGTAACGGAATTTCAACTTATTCCCACGTGTGCGACCCCTTTAGAACACCCTATAGTGCATGTATGACCCTCCATGGTTCAAACAATACCATCCGTTCCCAAACTTCTCCCACGTGCTCAACCTCCTCACTTAAAACCCACCAAGCCCAACCCAATACCCCTTCCCCATTTAATGACCCATTTACCCACCTTTTGACCAGCATGTGTCCACTTTGACCGACCTTATTTCCATGTCTTATACTTGGGTCTCACCTCACCCATCCATTAAACCATTTACCCGGTCCTCCTCATACTTTCCATCTAATCCCCTTACACACCCCTCTAACCGACCTAATGAACCCTATAACTACCACCTATGAAGCACAGATACCCCGAAACCATCGGAGTATCCGTGTCGGATACGTTTCCGACACGGATACGGCCGGATACGGCTCGAATACGTGTCGGATACGTATCTAATTAAATAATATATTTTTAAATACCGATACGGCACGGATACGCCATCCGACACGTACAGATACGGCGGGATATGGCTAAACACGGGACACGGCACACGGGACACGACAAACACAGGATACGGCGAAAAAAGGAGAAAAGAGGGGAAAAAAAAGAAAAAAAATAAAAACTTACTTGTTACTTCCGTTTCCTCTCTGCTTGTCGCGAAAACCCTTCGAAACCCCCAATTTCGAAACCCTCTTCTGCTTCTCGCGACAACCCTTCGAAACCCTCAAATTTCGAAACCTCCTTTGCTCTCGATTCGCTGCCTCTGCTCTCGATTCGCTGCTCTCCCTCTGCTGCTCGTCATCTTCTGCATCTTCCCATTCGCGGCTCGCCGGCTCTGCTCTCTGCTCTCGATTCGTCTTCTTCTGCATCTTCTCCAGGTATGCCTTTCTTCTTCCTCTTCTCTCCTTCTTCTTCGTCTTCTCTTTTTCTACTTCTGTTTTCGTTTTTCCCTCTTCTTCTTCTTCTTCCTCTATTCTTCTCTTCTTCCTCTTCTTCTCTCCATCGTTGTCTTCTTCTTAGGCTTGCTCTGTTTTTTTCTCTTCCCTTAAAACACCAATAACAGTAACCGGTAGAGATTGAAATAGGGTGTGAAGCTTATATTATGTTATTTTCAAAATAAGGTTATAAATTATTCACATGATTATGTTATTTTCAACCTTATAAATCATCTAAGTTAGATATTATGTTATTTTCAAAAAAGGTATAAATAACATATTTTAAATTTATAATAGAAAAATGATTGAAAATAATTAACCTGATTGATGGTTAGAGATTTTTTTAAATAGAATAAGATGATTATTAAATCAAACATAATTTTAAATTTATAATAAAAAATGATTGAAAATAATTAACCTGATTGATGGTTAGAGATTTTTTTTAATAGAATAAGATGATTATTAAATCAAACATAATTTTAAATTTATAATAAAAAATGATTGAAAATAATTAACCTGATTGGTGGTTATAAATTTTTTTAAATAGAATAAGATGATTATTAAGTCAAACATAATTTTAAATTTATAATAGAAAAATGATTGAAAATAATTAACCTGATTGATGGTTAGAGATTTTTTTAAATAGAATTTGAAGACTGTTTAATTTTACAAAAGGAATACTAATCTTTATTATTATTTTTATTTAACTTATATTTTGTCAAATCTATAATTTATTGTAATTATTAAAATAAAAAAAAATTATTAAGTTTGAAAATTCATCTCCAAATAGACGTATCAATAACTTGGGATGACGTTGATATTATAAAATTTTAAAAAATAAAAATTTAAATAATGGGAAGGAAGGAATTATTTTCCTTTTACACTTTTAGTCTTTTACAATTACAATTTTCTCCCATTCTTTTCTTCTCCTTTTTTCCCTCTTTATATTAGACGCCATATTCTCTCTACATGTTATTGGTGTTCTGATAATATGGGTCTATCTGATTGTATATTTTGTAATAAGTTTAAACATGTATTTTGTGAGTGACTTATATTTTGTTGAAATGTTGATTCTTTTTATCTAAAAGTAGAATTTATGATTTTTTTGTAAATGCTTGAATTTATTATTATTATTATTATTATATTATATATATATATATAATTTTTTAATTCGGCGTATCCTGCCATACCCGTATCCTAGTTTTTAAAAATTTGCCATGTCCCCGTATCGGATACGTGTCGTATCCGATACGTGTACCCGTATCGGTGTTTCATTGACTACCACTCAGTTCCTTTTTCTTCACATTCTGAGTCACCCAATTATTTCCAACCCTCGAACCGCTCCAACCCGCGTGTCTTGGACCCTGTGGCACCCCGATTTGGCTACCCACATCACGTAGACCCGATTGCATCCAGCAACAATGGTGATCAATATGTCGAGCCAATCTGAATTCAAAGAATTGCGATCTGAATTGTTATCTGACGTGCGATCAGCCTTACAAGATTTGTTGCAAGAGTTCACATCAAAACATGTGCATGCTTCCTTGAGATACGTGCTAACTCCTCCAAAGTCACCTTCAAAGTTCATGCATGCTCCTCCAGCGGTCGTCACCCCCCAGACAGTGCTTGTGTTGAAAAAAAAGTCAGTTGTGTTGCCGGCGCCACAGTCGATGCAACCGACGAGTGTCGATTCCTCACCACCACCACCTATACCAACACCTTCACCACCTCCCCCACCACCACTGCAAATTACCCAACCATCTCCATTACCCAAACCTGATCCCTTTACGGATACCAAGCATTCATCTATGGTTATTCATACATTATCATGTCCACCTCCTATTCTCAATGGTGCCTCGTGACAGACCCTAAGGACCGTCTGATCACTCCAATGCCATATGAAGACCCCTTCGAGATCAACTTGGTTCGACCATGTTTGAGCCCATTTGCGGTTCTTGGTTCCTTCATCCTACAAAAGGCAAGCTCTCATCATCTGTGTGTTGCAAGTTCTGCAATTACAAGCTTCGTCATCTGCATCTACGGCCTTGGTCTTCATCTTTGTTTGGTGCTTTGTGCTTTTGCTGATTTCAACTCGATGATGAGTTCTTTTCAAGACCGGGGGACTGATGTAGGATACGGAAGATTCAGCACACGATCCACTTCTATTTTTTTGTTTATTTATTCTTAGTATTTTTTTATTATTAGCAAGTTGTTTTGTTTTAGGAATTAATCTATTTTGTCCTAGTTTAGATGGGATTTTAATCCTGTACGAGAGTCTATGTCCAGCGTGTAAGTCCAATTAGGATCAATGTCCTAATTTAGCATGGAGTCTATAGTTACGATTTTATCTCTATATAAGCAGGATGTATTACATGAGAGCTTCAACTCTCAATGGATATTTAAAAAAATGTATTAAAGGCATAGCCTTTTGTTCTATCTCTTTTATCTTTCTTCTTCCTGCCTAGTTGCAGGCTGATTCTTCATCAACATGTGTGCCTCAAGTCACATGTCTAAAGTTTTAAGTGTCTTTTTCTTTATAACAAGCCTTGTAATAGACACGCGGATGAATGATGAATGATGAATGATGAACGAATGATTGAAAACTTGGATAAAACTCCTTCACAAGCTTTGGTGTGACCATACATCCCTTGTATGATGCAAGATACTCTTCTTCTTCTCTCTTCTTTTCTCACCTCTTCATCCTAGAAACCTTCTCTCCATCTCTTTCTTCTCATCTTTCTTCCTCCTTTCTTTTCCCCCATTTTTCCCTTTATTATACACTGTTTTCAGCCCTTTTTTATATCCAAACCCTAACCCTGACCAAATCAAGACCCAACCCCACCATTGGTCACCAAAACTCGGCTGGAACTCACCTATCCATATAAGCATCTATGCACGTCATGTACGGACAATGATTAAGAGCTAAGGTCGTAACTGCAAGAAAACTGCACACTTCAAAAGATCTTCAGTGGAATGATAGTTTAGATCCAAATTCTACAATTCAGATCGAGGAATTCAAAACTTAGAATCCTAGGGCCAATCTTCCTTCGCCTCTTGTTAGGAGCAAACTCGAAGATGGATTGGATAACCAAAATTAAGTTTCACACCAGGAAAAATAATAAGGCTCAAATTTCACTATGTCAAATTGTCACCATGCAATTGATCACTAATGAAATTAATTTTAATGAAAATTAAATTCAGTTTCTGCCAAAATAAATTATGTTTAAGCAAATTAAAATAAATATTTCAGATCTGAAAAAAAAATAATTTCAGTACAAAATAAACAGTTTTCAAATTCTACGCGTTTTGACCGACCAGACCCATTTTAATTCAATGGGGTAACCTGAAAGTTTCTGATTTAAATCAAATAAGTCCTGAACTTCAGATTGAATTATCTGAGTTCTGAATTATTTAATTCAGTCCCAGAATTTAGTCCAAAAAAAAATCAGCAATAAACAATTTCAGAAAATCAAATTATCAAAGCCGAAAACAGAATTGCGTAGTAGTTTTAACGAATTTAAATGTTGTTTTCTCGAAAATTTCTTGACTGAATTCAGAAAAAAAAATTCAGCAGATCTGATTATTGAATTAAACAACAAGTTTAAATTTGTTTGCTGCAAAAAAACATAGATTTAATTCAATCGGAAAACGGAATTAAAACCAAAATCAGGAGAACTTCAAACACTTGGAAGAAATTTTATTTCACAAACTCAAATCTTTCTCTTAATTCGCCTACCCCAAGTATTTATAGGGTTCTTGGGGTGCAACAATTAAGGAATTAAAGAAAATAAAATAAAATCCCATCCATGGGAAATTCGCCCACATCAAGTTTCCTTTTGGTTTTCTTGCTAATTCCTTAAACTACTAAAATGAAATCCAACCTATCATATGTAGCCATGTGGCTTTATTACATCACCTTTTGAATAAAAGAAAATAAGAAAATCACATCTAATATCCAAGGTTGCAGCTTATGTTGATAAGTTCAAAGAAGGGATCAGATTTAAGGTGGGACGTGGCAATAGAGTAAAGTTTTGAACTGAAGCTTGGTGTACAATACCACTTTGGCATCCCAATTTCCTTCTATTTACCATCTATCTCAAGTGTCAGCTGGGGTCGTTTCAGATTTCTACTCCATTTGCAATGGTCAGGTTGTTTGGGATCTCTCCATTCGGCGTAATCTTTCTAACTCTGAGATAGATGATTTCTCTGAGCTTTTTCACATTATCTCTTCCTACAAAATCCGTAGCTCTACTGAAGACAGTCTTGTGTGGTGGCCAAACTCGACCGCTTGATTCTCTGTCAAGTCCTTTTTCGATTGGAATAATCGAGACTCTTCCAGCTAGTGTCAACCCAAAATTTGGACCTCCAAAGCTCTGCCTCGTGCAATTTGCTTCTTTTGGACCGTTGATATGGAGAAAATTCTGACCCAAGAGAACTTGTGCAAAAGAGGAAGAATCATTGTCAGTACTTGTGCCCTTTGTCTTCAGGCTTTAGAAGAGACAAATCACTTTCTTATCCACTGCCCTTCCTCCTATGCAGTTTGGAATTTTGTGTTGGATAAGTTTGGTGTTCTTTAGGTTATGCCTTCTACCATGGCTGAGATATCTTATGCTTGGGATATTATTTCGGTTTCTACAAAATACTTTTCACTGTGGTGCATCTCTCTCTTTGCCGTAGTGTGGAGCTTATGCTGGGAACATAACAACAGAATGTTTAAGGACCGCGCTGAATCGAGTGAAACAGTTCGAGAAGAGCTTTTGCCATCAGTGCCTCTTGGGTTTCCTCTCTTGCGGAATTCAGAAATATCTCTATATTGGAAAGAATGTGTTAACATAGCATAGCTTCTTCTTTTAGTGTTGTTTCCAATGTTTGAGTGACCGTGGGTGTTTCCGGGTATGGGTTTTTTGAAGTTTCTTGTTGTTTTGATGCTTTTGTATTTACACCTCCAGTGCCTCCTTTTTATTAATATAGTAACCATTCAAAAAAGAAAAAGATAAGACATGGGCGAAATTTCAATGCATCTCATCCCTCCATTTTGATCCTTGTCAATCTAAATTTGAGCCAAAAAACCTCCATGCGCCTAGGCTTGATTTCCATTCATTTTCAGCCAATCTTTAGTTCTTGCTGGATTTTTTTTTTTGAAAAGTAGTTCTTGCTGGATTTGTTCATCTCTAAATCAGGTCACAACCCATGTACATGTTCAAGTAAGGATGCTTTCCAAAAGGGAGTTGCTAAATGATCTCCATTGTGGTCCATACATGCATAGACGTCCAAGGCTTCCCAAACTTGGGAGATTCTTTGCCATGTAGGAGTTGATATGGTTGCTGACGTGTCTAATTCGTCCATGTGGCTGCCATGCAATCACTTGGTCCCAATTGATGCCATTTGGAAGCCCAAATCACCATGGAATGTTCTAAGATCAATATATCTCACCCATCCAGACTCAGATTGTCGTAAAATTTGATGTGTTGGAAAGCTATTGAGGTCCTCTCTTACCTCCATTGGTTATATGGTGCAATTGAAGCAAAAAGCCAGTAAATAAATCCACATTGGACCCACCATATTCTAAGGAGTCTTCATGAATTTTATTCGGCTTAATTGAGCTTCCAATGGCCTCATCAGACAGCCCCATTTTTGCCCTGGCCCTGTTTTGACCCTATATCCTTCTTGATAGTGCTACCTGGCATACTTCAAAAAAAATCCTTCTTTAACCCCTTTTTGGCAAGTAAAACCCTTGATTTTACTAGTTTTTCCATTCAAACCTTAAGTTGGAATTCTAGGGTTAGGTTCTGACCTATCTTTAAATTGTTTGAAGCATACCTAATCTTGGGTTGCAAGTAAAGGCCTTGGATTCACATCGCAACTTCTCTTGAACATTCAAAATGCATGTGAGAGTGTTATTTGTTTAAATTCTTATTATTTATTACCCCTTGTATATTCTTTTTAGTTTTGGCATGTTTTTCATGTTCATAATCTTGCATTGCATATAGTATTCCGCTACCTTAGTGATGCGGGTCTACAACTTGGCAGCGGCAGGAGATAAATAAACCAAATAATTTGATTCTTCAATTCATAATTCGTATGAAGGATGTCCCTCTGCTTACAACCATGCTATATAAGAAAACAAAGAAATAAAAATAGAATAGGACTCCTAACAAACTAGGAAACTTCCTAATTATTCTAAAACAAAATAACACTTTTAATCTTACATTATACTTCTAAACTAATAAGGAAAGCCACCGACCTAGCTTTCTTGCTAAACAAGAATTCTAAAAATAAAATAATGCGAAAATACAAAAAATAATAAATACTAAAATTGGGCCTATGAGCTGTGTCCTACATCACTTAGGACGTAGGATTGTCGATTTTCATCAATCCTGCATCAGTTTGTCACTTTCATTTATCTTCATTTTACAATAAAAAATATGCAAATACAATAAGCATTACATACAGAAGAGAAACAAAAAATAACTACACCACATGGTGGTATTCCATCATGTGACTATTGTAAAGGACTTGAGGGTATCAAAGGCAAGCTGATCCATGTAAAACTTTTGTCAAATGCAAATTCAAGTTTTGCTAATACTTTTCTTAGGAAACAAATATTTCATTAGTATAACAAATTTTCCAGACACAAATGAGCAGAGAAGAATAGAAGAGCCTACTGTTTTCACTTTACACAATCATCCCTTCAGCAAAATCTCCACGACATATCCCACAACTAGTTCTAACACCACAAATCCACTAATCACATGAAATACTACAACCTGCTCTTGTAACAGAATTCCACCCTTGGCAAGAAAACCAAATGGTGACCTTGGAAAAAAAATGGTTACTAGACTTGATCATCCTTGCCAATAAAATGATTTTCCATTTTCTTTTTCTTTTTCCTAATGTTCACATCAACACTTTTAGTAATACAATTGTAAAGAGTAGAACCCTGAAAACCAGACTTCAGAAAGATGGGAAAAAGGCTTAAATTATGTTGACACAGAAAAACCCTTCCATAACTAGAACAATATAGAAAAGGGCATTAGATCTCGGGCAAATAAATAAACTGTAGCTGTCTTTTTTTATTAGTAAACAAAGGTTGTTTCTTTACAGCCATCTCAGCCAAACAAATAAACTACAGCCGTCTTTTTTGTTAGTAAACATAGGTTTCCTATTACAGCCATGGACTAGCCCAGCTTTCAAGTCACCCTCCATATGTTTGTGGTACCAAATGGAATGGGTTCCAAAAGAACAAGTTTCAACTAGAAACCGTAATCTCCTAACATTCAAATCCAAATAAAATGGCAATTTTAAATGAACGTTCTCAACATTGAAAATAAGCAACAGTTGCATGCGGTAACAACTAATGCACAATTTTTTGGGAAAGGTACAATGAAGGCAAAGTTACAAAAAGTTTACCTTTGCAAAGGATGGAACAAAAAGACTAGAATGACCAAAAGCCAAATGGAATGCCTTCCCTGTCAATGGCAATTTGTCCTCAGCTTTCACAAGCATCTCCTTGATCACTGTCGGATCTTTTACTGAAACAAGAAGCTGAGTAGGACCTAACCATAACCTAACAACAGATCCATATTTCTCATGCGATTTTGACAAAAAATCTGAGAAACAAAAAATACATAATATAAAATGAATACATGCACAAAACCAGTAAATGATTTAAATGTTATATACATATTCCAAAGACAGACAGTAAAATAACAACAACAAAACAATACCGCCACCATCATTCCAAACATAGATATGCATATATATACAATTTTGAGACAGTGGTTGGAACCATGTCATTTAAAAAAATAAAAAATGTTCTGGCAAATGTAGCCCAATAAGTCAATATGAATTGCTTTTATAGCCTAAATCCTTAGGTAATAACCAAATACATTTATAGTCTAACCTTGCTTTTAAAAGGTATGTAGTTAATAACCAAATACAAATAAATAAACAACAAACTAAGATGAATAATTTCTCTTTCAACAATCCAATCCACTTTTTGGAAAGAGAGAGAATCTAATCCAGATTTTCATAACCTCAAATGAACACATTAATCAGCATACTTGACAAAAAGAGCAAAACTAATATGTTGTGCCATATATTAGTAAAAGTAATTCTCCCATGAAACAGTTACCTTTTTTCTTCTCATGATTGTTGACAAATATTTCTACTCCTCCAGCCTTCACTATACTATTATCATCATTATCATTATAGCAAAAATCTCATCTATTTGGAATATGTTTTTTGAGCTCTACTTCTCCATCTAACCCAATCATAGACCATACATCAATCACACCACTATTTGTTATGTCTCTCTTCATCCCTTCACTCCCACGTTTTAGTAGTCTACCCCTCCTAGTACCTGCAACGTGTAGTCTCTCAACTCTATATACTAGGGATATCTCTAGTCTTCTACTTGCATGCGCAAACCACCTTGAAAGAGTTTCTCTCAACTTTTCTGTGGCTATTTTAAAACTATCATCAATGTATCCATTTCTAACTCTACCATTTAGAGTTAATCCACTCATCCAATGTAACATTGGTATCTCTGTTGCACTAACTTTGTCTATCTATCATTTCTTTATTGCCCAACACTCTGCTTTGTAGAATATTGCAAGTCTGATAACAATTTTATAGAAACACTACTTTAAGTGATGATAATTATGATTATTGATGTAAGTAGGATCGGTTTAATGCTACGGTGTATACCCACATACTTAAAGAAGGTAGAATCCTCAGGATCAGTAATTCAACAGAATTCCAAGAAACCCACTTAAAGAACCACAACGTCTCGAAGATTTTCGGACCAAGCCACATAGGCATTCCTTGATAACCACCCAGATTGACAGCAAACGGAGTTTCAAAAATGAGCCAAAACCTCCAATCTCATCGGAATAAAAGAGATAAGCCAAACGGTCAAGAGAAATCGACACCATGCAGAATTCTTCCAAGAGGTGAATTTCTATTGAACCAAAATTGATTATGAAATTCATTCCAATCATGCAATCTTAATGCATTCAATTGAACTTGAACTTCAAAATGCAATTGAAAACTTGCATAATTGAAACTAAATTAAACATGAACTCAAATCAAAATTAAATTCAAAGAAAAAAATACTCACCACAAAGGAGAAACCAAAGCTCTAAGCTTTCTGAAATTGAACTCAATTGTTTGTCTACAAATTCGCCCAACCAAATTTTATAGAGTTCTTGGGTGCAATAATTAAGGAATTAAAAATAAAGAAATAAAATAAAATGAATCTAACCTATCATATGTAACCATGTGATTTTATTACTCACTTTTGAAAATAAAACATTACTGACATCATAATCTTCACTTCAATCCTAGCCATCTATTTGAAATTCTTGCTTGATGTGCAACCTTCTAAAACCTTGCATAAAGGATGCACAGGCCCAAGGATGATTCCTTGCCAACTTCCAAATTACCAAATCCATTAAATACCCAATTTGGTTCCATGTGCCCATGACTTTCCTCATTGAAGATTCCATGCCATGTGCATCCACGTAGCTATGAGGTGGAATTTCGTCCATGTGGCTGCCATGCATCAATTGGTCCCAATTGGCCATCTGGAAGCGCAACATCATCATACAATGTTGTTTGGTTGATATCTCTCATTCGGACTCGATTGGAGCAAAACTTGGTGCGTTGGAAAGCATTTGAGGTCCTCTTTTACCTCCATTGGTATTGAATGAAATTGAGTGCAATTTCATCTGCTTCATTTATAGATCCATCATTCAAGTGGATCTTCATGGTTGGTTGTGATGCCCCTCAATATGAGTATACATTTTAAGAGGAACATCAGGTGTTGCCTTCAATATAGCATAGACATCAACATGTCATGTGAGATCCACCCTTGAACTCCAAACCAGCAGCAGTGTGTGCTCCCTTGATTTATCCAAGATAACACTAAAAACATACATCATCTCACCTGATTGTGGGTCAACAAGATTGGTGGTATTAGATGGGTTTTATGGTTTAGTCAAGGGAAATCTTCCAGGTTTGCAGTGATCAAAGTGGGTTCAACATGCCCCAAAGACTGCAATTAGGATGATACTAACAGCAGCAGCTGATTATTCTTATAATTCAAATTGAACCAAATGTTTAAAGTTCAAACCCGAAAACTACAAGAAACTATTATGGTAATGAAAGCCTGGTGAACTTCCCTTCTCTGCCCACCCTTCTTTTCCTGATTCTCCAAATAGCATAAAAAGCCCCAGATTGTCCGATGACTTTATCCAATTATGCAAGTTCAATAAATCAAATCAAACTATTAAAAGAAAATGGGTTCTCTAAGGCAGTAGGTCAAGAGGAAAATGATCACAAAAGAACTAAGAAAGAGGCTACCAAAAGAAAACAATGCAGCTATAAACCATACATTTATATCAAATAAAAAATGGAAAATTAAAAACAATATCTGCATAGTCTTGCAGTAAAATGCAAACATAACCGAAACAGTGAAGCATCTCCAAATTTAAATGCAATCAACAAAATCAGCTCAACGGATGGAAATTTTGCCACCATAAAACAGGAAACTTCTAAGCTGCACAATTGAACTCACTATTTAACCTAATTTTCCCCTTTCCTTCAACGATGATTGATGACACCACAACCTTCTAGGTTCACCGTTCAACCTAAATTTGAACAATTCAGACCAATAAGTAGATGTCCTTGACTATCTCTTAGAAAATGTGTTAATCCACAACTTGTCATTATGTAATAAATCAGAAAACCTAAGGTTCTGTTTGATACATCAAAAGTGTTTCCTCCAAAAGCAACCAAATAACTTAACATGGTAATTTGGTAATTTCCAAGAAAATACCTAGTGGTATATTTCCCATTCCTGCCACATGGGTCTTCAGAAGAAGATAGGAGACAAACTAACTATTTACATTCAAAGGTGCCTAAGCATGAAATCACTAAGTTCTCCTCACTGACCAGAAAATTTTGTTTCCTGTTTTTTCAGTGGAAAACCTAACAAAAACAATGGGGGCCGTTTGGCTGAAGTGATTTCCACCGAAATCACGATTGAAGAAAGTTTTATTTCCAGGAAATAGAAAAAAGAATGCTGTTTGGCTTGAAAATACCTGAAATCTGGGTATTTCCTATCGGTTCCCTGTTGGGCCACATTTCATGTGGATCGTCTTCATTCTGTTTCAGAGAAGGGGACGTTGAAATTGGGGAAATGTCGCATAGAAAAATTTCCAATTTTAGTGTACTCAAATTTTCCAAAAGCCCAACCTCTACGAAGAATAATTGGAGAAAATTAAGAGGAAGTGGAGAAATTGGAGGCTCCTCATTTCTGCTACTTTCATTGTAAGGGCAAATAAGGCCTTGAGTCACCCATTTCTAGTTTTTTTAAAACTGGTTGTTCTCCACTTAAGTACTTCCTTTGTGTGCATCCAAACAGAGCCTAATCAGTACACCTATTGACACCTCTCTGAAAATAATAAATTAATTAATTAATTAAATTTCCTGAAACATGTCAGTAAAACATTAAAGCCATTGCAAACAACAATTCCCATTAATATCATACGAACACCTGAAATATTAGATAATATAAAATGATAACCTCCTTTACAACCCCACACAACCACCAATGAAAATGTTTTGGACCTGTTAATACTTTTTCTAGCCGTGGTTATTTTCTAATAAAAGAACTACTCCTTTTCATGCGTCCAAATGGAGTAAAAACAAACAACGGAACTCGAGAATTCTACAAATACAATATCAGACTCCAGAGGAAAAACCCACAACAGTGCAAAAGAAGAAGGAGGTGCATTTGTGGGGGAAATTCAAGGACCCAGCATGATGTTCTGCAGTAAAATTTTCCCAGCCAAAAAAGGTTTACCAAACCAGATGCTGGAGGTGGAGAAACCCCTGAATTCTGCCATGTTCTGCTCCTCAAAACAAACCCATACAAGGATGTTTACGAGGGGAAAAAGGGGAGAAATACCTATGAGATTGTCACCGATAAGCCTGGGAATGGCCATAAAAGGATGGGCAGGGTGGGCCCGGGATCCGACAGCCCTTGGACCAGAGTCGGAGGAGGAGAAAGATCTTGCGCAGGAGAAGAGCAGTGATTGCGATGAGAGAGATCCATAACGAGCGTTGAATTCTCGAAGAGCGTAATCTCTGAGGACGTGAGAAGGAGAATCTCCTTCTCCCTGAACTGCAAGATCCATATGGATATGGAGAAAAAAATGGAAGGAAATGATGAGGCTGCTGTCGCAGTGGACAGGAAGACGAAGAGGACGGAACTCATTTGTCAGACGCGTTTCACGCTTTCTTAGCACGGTCCTTTCGCATATATCATATGCCCCTTTGACCTTGTGTGCGGCTGCTACCGCTTATTATTATGATATTTCCTACTACTATTATTTTTTATTATTTTTTATATGGTTTTATTTATGTTTATAATAATTGGATGGGAAACACTATAGTTGTAAAATTATTTAAATTTGAATTTTTATAATCTTTAATTAAAAACTTAATAAAATTGGATCTTTTATTGATCCAATTTTATCCTACTATTGTAGCAATAAAAAGAAAAATGATCATGAAAACAAAACTTTTCATCCACGTTTTTAATAGAGTACTTAATTTATTAAATGAATAAATTGTTATATTATTACATAATTTATTTATTTTTATTGATTGTAATATCTTCATTCTAAAAGTCTTCAATTAAATATGAAGTCTAACTAAAATTATCTTAATTTAATTATAAAAAAAAACACTTTTTAAACTCTATATTTTCATAGTTTTAAAATTATTTTTATGTATTAAACTCTATTCACATATGATAGATATTTGGAAATAGATTTTTTCACTGAGAACATAATACTTGAAACACAGAGTATTGATTTAAACTTCTTGAATATTAATTATTATAGATTAATTTAACAAATTTATCATTTACATCTTACAAAAATGTCCACTTTTTACTCCATTTGAAAGCTTATTAAAAACATCTTTTAACATAAATACAAATCTTCATAAAATTACTTAATTCAACTCCACAAACCATTTTTAAGCCCTGGTAATTGTGAGAATTCTAAATTAAGAATATTCAATATTCTTGACCCTTTTTCCTTTTAGTAGTCAAAGGATAGTCAATATTTACACTTTAGTTAAAACAAATTTTGAACTAATGTTAATTTACAAAAATGTATAAAAATATAAACTACAATTTAAATATAGAGAAATTTAAATAAATTTCTATTTTAAGTATCATGTTTTTACAGTTTATATTTATGTTATAAATTATAGTATATAATTCAATTTAATATATCATGAAAAAGCATATTACTCATGTTATTTTCAATAATTCCATGTTGAAGCATGTATCACCAAAACTAGGGATGTGATCTTTCATTGGTTCAATACTTTTAAATGAAAAATAATTTCTAGTAAATTCATTATAATAGATAAAAAAATGTTTTGTACTCCATAATATATGCGAAAGTGATTGTTGTGCCAATCACATTTTACACTATATTTTATATTTAAAATCTTATGCTTATCATTTTCCTCTAATTTATAAATTTAATTCAATATTTAACATTTAGTATTTAAGTATTCAACATTTTTCTCTTAATTTTAATATTTCAATCTATATAACATTCAGCTTTAATATCTAAGTATGATCATATTAATATTTGACACCTTCAATATTCATGATTCAAATTCGAAATTTGACATTTATTATTTGGCATTTAAAATAGTTAGCATTCAACATTTTATAATGCATTGGAATCTAAATATTCAGTTTTAAAATTGAAATTCTAAAATCTACTTTCAAAATTGTAAATTTCATATTTAACATATAACAATAACTATTACTTAATATTCTTAATTTCAAATACTAAACATGAAATTCAAATTTAGAATTTAAAAATTTGAGTGTTGACTAATGAACGTCAAAGGGTTGTAAAATGCTAAATATGAAATGAGCACTAAATACTTAAGTTGAATTTTAAAATATCTAAATGTCAAATGATAAGTATGGAGTTTTCAATATTGAATATTTAAGTTGTGAAATGTTAAATATTAAAGTTGAATGATAAAATTTTCAAATTCCAATAAATAAATGTTTCTGCTAAATGGAGGGTAAAATGCTAGATACCTAAATGCCTGAATGTTGAATACATAGGAAAATTTTAAAATTAAAGATAAAAATAATATAAATATTGAATATTGAATACAAAGTAAAATGCTAAATACAAGATTCAAGGGTGACACAGCAATATGTGCTTGGTGTAGCAAATATAATCAACTAACAAAGCAAATGATCTGAGCTCAGAAAGAAATGATATAAAATTGTACATTTAATGAGATTTTACTAATTTAATTTGGAAATTGATTTGGGCATGGGTAATTTTACTAACACATGACATATTTTTATTTTTGTCGTTTATTTTGTTATGATAAATTAAAAAGTAAAAGAATGAAATGGAAATATTATTAAATTATTTTGATAAAATGAATAGCGGAAGTGATACGTATCTCATGTTAGTAACAAGTATCTTCACTTAAATCAATGTCCTTTATTTGTATAAATTACTTTAGATATAAATTAAATTTATTTAAAAATTATGTTTTGAAAAAGGATAAGTTCAGTAAAAAAAGGTACTTTGATAAGTTATATTAGTGTGCAAGACACTCTTAAAAAAAAATTGTGGATATGATTGAGATCGTCTAATAGTTTAGAACAAAGTCTATTAAATCCTCTCAATCTTTTATTTTTTAAGTTATGAATAATGATTTAATCCAATTCTAAAAATGTGTCAAACAAACATCAATTTGAAATTGATTTTTTTTTATTTTAAATCATTTGACAATTTAGGTTTTCATTAAATAAGCTTCACAATCCAACTCAATTATCAACTATTTCATTATTGACATAAGTATAAAAAAATCAAGTTAAATAGATTAATTTAATTATATTTTTAAATATGAGAAGACTGGTTAATTGAATTTCACAACAGCAAATATAATTTATTTTGAATAATTAAATTAAAATTAAAATTGGTTAAAAAATATGTAAAAAGTGAGATCTTTAAATTTAAGACCTTCAAAAGGAAAACTTTACTATATTTAGAATTAATTTAAAAGAATTAATCCGTTTGAAGAGTTGCGTGCGTCCACCAATTGTTGTGATGGGACGTTTGGATATATGGTGGGCCACCATAGAGAAAGAGGCGTGTTTGACTAATGTGACACTATCTGACATGTTCTGTCACGAGGACTTTTAAAATTTAATTCAAATAATTAAATTTAGTAATTAAATGAGATTTTATAAAATTAAATATTTGTTCATTATTATAAGATTAATAAAAATTTAGTCTCAAAATTTATTTATAGCTATTAGATTTAAATAAAAAACGAATAATTGAAATCAAACTTTTAATAATTATCAAATTTATTTGTGCAAATCAAATCAATAAAGAATGAAATAATTTTTTATTTTATAATTATAATATTAAATTTAATTTGATAAGATTACTTTTTATAATAAATTAATACATGTTTGAAAATTAAGTGAGTCACAAGGTTCTTGTGGCTGAGGTATCTCATATTAGAGTTTGTGGTGACGAGGTAATCCCAAGTCCCAACTGTCCAAACGCTGAAACAGAAGTGTGTAGTGTACATTCAGACACGTTGACCACTCAGCTGTTGGTAGGGCTGAAACTCTCATCGGGTCTGAATCCGACTCGACCCAATTTGAATTGATGACTCGATTTAATTAAAGTATTGTTTTATAATTTGGTGTACTCGGATTTAGTCAGGTTGAATTGGATTGCTTTTAAATTTCTCAACTCAAATCGACCTGGATTTCATACAGATTTATTTTTTTCCAACCCGACCTCACCTGAGATATAAAAATACATAATCCAAATCCATTGATTTATCGGGTCGAGTCATGAGAGTCGGATAAAACCCGACCTAAGTTTCACCCCTAGCTGTTGGAATTTGAGAGCAGGGGAAGTGTTGTAATTAGTAAGTAACTTCAATTCGACTAATATATAGTTTTATTAATTTATTTTATTTAGAAATATAATTAATTAGAAAATATTTAATTTGATTTTAATTTAAAGTAGATTCAAGTCATGGTTTGTGTAATTTGACTTACTCGAATCATAGAAAATTTATAGACATTTTATTTTCTAATTTTTGAGACTAAACTTTTTTCGATAGCTGTAGGTACTGATATTTACAATCATACTTTTGATAATGGGTAAAGTGAATGTAATTTTTATAAATTCCATTTTTTCCCCTCAATACTCTTCCTGCCTTTCCAACAGTGACATGAAGAATAGTTCTGCCATTGCCGGATTGTTACTGAAACCGTTTTGGGATCTGCAATCTGGGACAACCAAGCAGGGATCTCCACTGATGATCTAGTAATGTCGTTCCTCGCAAACCCTGTTTTCATTCAGCAGAACATCATACTCTTTCTCGTCTCTAGACCTGTCTCTCTCAATTTCATAGACTCTCTCTGCTCTCGTCTTCACGGCAAATCGGTCTCTCGCCTCTCTCAGCTCTTAGCTGAACTGTAAACTCAATGAGTTTACTCAAGTCCAACCCTATTTACTGAATGATTCCAGCCATTGTACTTCGATCGAAGAGCACCTCGAACCGTCGCTTAAACTGAACGGTAATATCCCATGGTCACAATTGAATGGTCATAATTTAGGGGTGTAAATGGATCCAGATCCGGCCCATTACATTATTGGACTGTCCATATCCAGCCCATTTACACAAGATCCATTAACATATGGATCTGGACAGTCCAATAGGCTTATTGAACGGTCCGCAGCCCATTAAGAGTCTAATAAGCTTATTGAGCCCAATTT
Source organism: Chimonanthus salicifolius (assembly GCA_013350335.1). Classification (NCBI taxonomy): domain Eukaryota; kingdom Viridiplantae; phylum Streptophyta; class Magnoliopsida; order Laurales; family Calycanthaceae; genus Chimonanthus; species Chimonanthus salicifolius. Next base: position 24,258 of record JAAGOE010000025.1, on the reverse strand, counting down.
GATTGTGCAATAATCTTTAAACTTTATAATAGCTAAAAAATATTAATTAATTTGATAAAAATATTTTTTATGAACTATCTATTAAAAAATTGACATTTTTAATATATCCATCAACATCCACATGAGTAATTAAAATTAATTCCTTTATCATTTTTTTTCTTATTGAGTATTTGTTTTTGACATTAAAAATTGTAAAACTAGTACAATATCATCTATCATTATAAAACTTAAAAATAATAAACCTAATGGTGAGATTAACCACATCAACGGTCAAGATCATCTTAGAGTCCGAAACACTAAAACAAAATAATTGGGCTAAATACCCTTAATACAAAACAAATAAAAAAAATATATTTAAAATAAAATATCAGATATGGTCCACTTGTTGGTGATCTTTTTCGTGGACTTCCAAAATTAGACCTGAGAAAGCAAAAATGAGAAAATGCATTAAGAAAATATTGAAAATTCATATTCCTTGTTTCTATTCAAACATTTCAACTAATAATTCACTAACTCATGAAATACTATTGGGAAATAAAAATAAAACATTTTAAAAAAAACAATGATAACAGTGTATAGAAAATAATAAAAAAATCAATGGTGAATCTGAGATATGTCTGAACAGGTACACCACTCATTTCAAAGATTTCCTATGCAAAACAGAGAAAAAGAATCCAGACAAGCTCATAGCACAACTAGTAAGTGCCTACCGGTTGCAACCTTGAGGGTGGGAGGTTCAAATCATTTTTTCTTTAAAAAAAGAAAGAAAGAAAGAAGAAAAGTAAATTGAGGACAAATCAACTTATTTACTGCTAATTTCTAATGAAGTTTGCTTACCCTCTCCAATTCCTTCACTCCTTCACCATACTCCTGTCTCTGAAGTAATGCAAGTCCAAGCATATAATGGGCCTGTCAAGGATTAAATATCCAATTCTCAGGATCATGTCACAGGTAGTGTGCCATTTAAAAAAGAAGCAGGAATTCAGTGTTATCAGACAGGTGCCATGTTATTTTGGAAAATATACACAAATCATAACATGCCTTCATCCTTAGCAACAAGTGTGGATGGTTTTCCTCGACCCCCTGAAACTTCAACCTACATGGGGTAAAATACAAAGAAGATAAATGATAATTCTCCATCACTCAAGACCTTAGGTTTCATTTTGACAAATGCTGGTTTTCTAACCGGAACTATTTCCCATGCAAAAGCACATTCCAAAACTAATGGGTACCTGATTCCAAATATGGGAGGCCTTAATGTGTACACTTTTGACATGAATTGTACCAAAGAAAGTTCATGGCCAGGTTGCAGACAACAATAAGCCAGAGCAGAGAATCATCTGCAACATTCTGCCTAATGCAAACTTGGTGTAAATGGACTCTTAGGCAGTAATGTAACAACGTAAACAGAACATAATTATGCATTTTATATTTAGACTTGGTGAATTCTTTCTATAAACCAACTACCTTAACATCAGTTATTGTTGAGACTCAAAAGTAGAGGCATCAATGTCATCCACAGCACTGCAATATCAAAAAAGATCGTATAAGTCAAACATAAGAAAAACTATAAAATGAATTGACATTGATCGGTAAAATTTATTTAAAACTTAAAGGATTACCATTCATCATTGGTAGTCCATGTAGAACCCGAACTCAAATTACTATCATCAACTTTAAGCGAGCCCAATCCCTTTCACCTAATATAACATAAGAAATATAAATGATGTCACATGCTCCTATGAAATAAATTGAAAGCAAGGAAACAAATTAAAATAAGCAATAAAAATACCTTGCATGGTATTCTGCAACCAATTTTGGTCACACACTAACGATTCAACAGTTTTTGGACACATAGAGCTACGATACTGGTCAAGAAATCTACCTCCAGCACTAAAAGCAGATTCTGATGCAACAGTCGATATTGGAATCGCTAGAATATCACGGGCCATCTTTGCAAGAATAGGATACTTGGGAGCATTACTTTTCTACCATTGTAGCACATCGAATTCATCGGAAATCGGAAAGTTGGGTTCCTCCAAATATAGATCTAGATCTGATTTATGAGCAGAACTTGAGCTTTCAGCAAGAAACTTCTCAAACCTTTTCACCCGTTTTCTTCCATCTAATGTTGGTGATCCACTGCTAACATCTTGCCTAATACATTGTCTTTTTGCATTATTATCTGGTGATTGAGCCTCATACTCTTTATGAAGATTCTTAATATCACATAAAGTCTGACTTATTTGATCCTTCGCATAATCAGCCCTAAAAATCTTTGGATAATAAAATTCCAACAATTTCAGCTTATACCGAGGATCCAAGAATTGTGCAATCACAAGAGCTAGACTACAAATGTCCCAATATTTTTCAAACTTGCCCATCATCTTATCTACTATAGGGGCAACAACATCGTCATCAACCATAGAATTTTCATATAAATGTAACCGAATATCAAAAAATTCTTCAAAAAATAAATTCGAGGTGGGATATTTAGAACCAGAAAACACATTTGTAGCTTGATAAAATGGTTCTAAAAGCTTAAAAAAAATTTCAGCTTTCTCCCACTCACTCCAAGATGGCGCTCCCACTTTCTCTTTATAGTTGACATCATAATGTTCCAAACATTGGAATGCATCTTTGTACTGCAAGGCCACAACTAACATTTTATATGTGGAGTTCCACCTTGTAGGGACATCCATGATCAACTTCCTTTTAAAGTTTATTTTAGCATGGCTACAAATGTCATCGAATGTTTTTAACCTTGATTGTGATCCATTGACATATTTGACGCTTTCACGAATCATATCAACATCCTTATTTATTAGCCGCATGCCTTCTTGGACTATTAAATTTAAAATATGTGCATAACAACGCATATGAAATAATCTACCATCAAGCACTAAGCTCCCTCTCACCTTCTGAACAAGCTTTGTAACCAAAGAATCATTTACTCTATGGTTATCGACTGTTACTGCAAATACTTTCTAGTCAATTTTCCTGTCTAAGATACTCTTGAAAATAGAACTGAACAAGTTATCTCCACTATGAGGAACTTGTTCTACTTTGAAATTGAGTATTCTTTTTTGCAAATTCCATTTGGCATCTATGTAGTGTACCGTCAAACAACTATAGCCTAGAGTTTGGATCGATGTCCACATATCAGTGGTAAGGCTAATACGACTAGTGAGGGAATCCAACTCACTACATAACTTTCTTTTCATTTCTTCATACAAACCCGTACAAATTCCCTGGATGGTAGTCCTTGAGACAAACTTAAATTGGGGTTGAAGATTCTTCACAAAGTTTATAAACCCTTTGTGTTCAACAATTGAAAAAGGATACTCATGCAAAATTATCATCTTTGCAAGATCCTCTACACTACGTCGTTGATCAAATTCAAAATCACCACACACTACTTCATTGAGGCTACCAGATTGTGTTGGATCATATTTTTTACAAAAAGGTAAGTGGCGCCACAAGTGGGAAGTTCTACTAGTACTCGATCCAGTAAATAGTTTACCACAATGATTACATATTGCATTTCTAACTCCATCTATCTCTGCATAATGAAAATCCTTCCAAATAGTAGATGTCTTCCTCCTATGTACAACATATTTTGGTCTAGAAGCATTTGATGCCGCATCTAGCTCATTCTCTTCAATGAAGTCATTCCTCTCATTAGAAGTAGACATTGTACTGCATAAAAATTATTAACTTAATAAATTTCATTACTCGTTAACAACAATTTTGTTGAGGCAAGTTCAAGCTCATTTGAGCTCTGAATGAGTTCTCCTCATGCTCAGCTCATACTTAATTGAAGTTGATTAATCTGAGCATGTGATCAATCTTAATACAAAATAAATCAATCCAAGTTAGGGCAGCCCTAGTATAAACCCTGTATTGGATTGTATAATCCAATTATTTATCGATTTACAATCAGCATAAAATGCTGATAGAGGAAAATTACTGATCCAAGGTGGAAAATTTGAGCATTTGGAGAAAACAAACACATAAAGAAAGACCAAAGCCTACTTGAACTTTACATAAAAAGCCACTCGGGTGAACCAGTATGCAATCATTTTGAATTCTTCTAAATTCCTCCAAGTATATCAATAGAGACAGAGTATGATTAGCATCACATCCTACATTTCACAAATCATTCCCAAACTACACATTTCTATTAATCTCATGAGTATAACAATTTTCTGCAAAACCAATAGGAGACCTAGATGTTAAACAAGTGACCTACAAACAAAAGAAACGGAAAGAAGAAGAAGAAAACCATATAAACATCAAACCAATGCAATGGATAATTGCCAAATCACCCTGTGTGATAACCATGCCTTGGACTGGAAGGAGAACTCTCAACACCGAATTCAACAAATTTCATGGCAACAACAATTTATATATTACAAGAGCAAGGTCGCCAGCCAAGACATCAAGAGGGCAGAGCAGAAGAGCTTAAAACACCCTCAGATATCAAGACAGTGGAATCCCCCATAGATAGTCAGCCACACACCAAACAGAACACAACAAACTAACACGTCTATGATCAGCAGGATACATAGAAGTTGCCTCCAAATTTGAGGTATACAAATTGTTTGTGAGATAGGGTTATTTAAATTTTAAAATGGGTCTACTGGTTTAAAAGCCCTATCAAAATACATGGAGAACAATTTCTCATATGTTTTGAACTATACTGCATGTTGAAATGGGTGACACACTGGTATGGACACATCTCCATTTTGAATTCTTCATGGAATATTAGGTTAAATTGTTTTGCATGGTGACAAACATCACACCTTTTCTTCATTTTGAATTCTACCTAAAGTATTGAAACGCATACTAATTGACTGTTGAGTAGAATTTGTAATTAATTTTTAATATCTTATTTTTACATGTTATGCATATCTTACAGTAAATAGTTATCAAAACTTATTCAAATAGTACGCCAATCAATGAATCCTATGTTCTCAGATTTGTCAAATACGAAACCTTATACCTGTCTCCCATTCCAACACCCATACCTATACCCATGAAGTTTTGGTCCCGTTGAAAATACCAGCAAAATCAATAATTTGGCAAATTCTGGAACCTGGGGAATTGCAATATCATTCTTGTGTTTGGTAGGCTTAGAATTATGGGCTGGAATCTAACATGTCCACAATACAAAATGGCTCAGGCTTTGAGATTCCAAAATAACCCATACCCACCACCAGTTTCCAACTTTTTTCTCAACCATAAAGATACTGTAGAACAGTTTATCATCTATTTCAGCAAATACATACAAATGCACAGAAAATTCAATCAGGGACAGGGGAACATACATCAATTTAGAAGAGAAGCCACAATTCAGAAAAGAATCCACAGGATAGGATGAAACCCATACCCACTACCCGTCCTTGACTTTTAAATCAAACTCTATTTTTTAGATTTGTAAATTTTACAGTATCTATAAAATATTTACCTGAGTATTTAATCTAAAAATGAAGATAACAACATGGATTTCTAATAAAACCCCAACTTACAGCAGAGATCTGAGTCCTCCAGTCGATTGATCTGGATGCCGGCGGAAGAAACCAAAGAGATCTGACGTTGGGTTGATTCTGCCTGTGCTGCCTTCTTCTACCTACGAACAACAAGCTGTTCTGGGTTTTTGCAACTGCTTGGACTCTGTGAGCTGCCCCTCGAAGATCTGCTGGCTGGGTTTGATCTGTTAGAAGATCTGCACGGCTTGCTCACCAGTCGGTGAAACCCTTTGTGCATTCGGTCTCTTTGATCCCTCCCAGATCTGGGTGAAACCCCTTATTTCGCTGCCCCTAATCTGACAACCGATGCGGCTGGATCTGCTGGCTGTAACGAACAGTGTAGACCTCTGATCCGCCACTGCCTTCTCTGTAGAGAGAGACCAAAGAGAGATCGAGAAAGAGACAAAGACCCAGAAAGGGAGAGACTCAGAGAAGAGAGCAAAGATCGAGGGAGAGCAACGAAAGAGGCGAGAGAGAGACCAGAGAGAGATCGAGAGAGAGCAGCGACAAGAGACAATAGCGGCGAGAGAGGCTTCGATATCCTTCGATTTCCTTTCGATATACTTATTTCGGGCCCTAGGGAAAGTAAAGTTATTAACGTATCAATGTTTCAGACCGTCCATTGGACCGTCCATGGACGGTCCGCGACCGGCCCATTATCTTAATGGATATTTGGATCCGATCCGAGAGTCCTTATTGGATACTAGGATCCATCTCGCAAATGGACTCCTGGATCTGGGCTGGATAGTCCACGGGCCGAATCTAGATCCATTTACACCCCTAGTCATATCCCATGGGCACAACAGACGTTTTCCTCTATAAAAGGAGAGGAATCGTTCAAACAGATCCAGCGAGTAGGTCTTCAATACCAAACACAACATTTTTTTGTCCAAAACCATTGGGACTCTCTAGACAGTTCCGTTTTGTGTTCCCCGCCAGTTTCATCCACTTCTCTGGCCAAATCCTTAAGAATTTCATGCAATTCCTTTCTCATAATTATCTCTCTGTATAGGATGGCATACTCTACCTTCTTAGTTATCTGTCTATGTGAAAATAATAGGTGTCTTCATTTTCAATTAAGGAGAGACATGGATTTTATTATATAGAAAAAAAAATTATAAATATGGAATTAGAATCAAATAAAAGAGGATGCTCCTAAAATAAGAAAATACAATAATGGCAAGTGCTAATTAATAAAATCTAAATATAGACTAAATCTAGAGATATCTTAGCACACGCAAGCTGAAGCGTGGATGGAAAGGAACCCGAAGCTTGGAAATCTTCGAAAGCGGGATGAACTTGAAAAACTAGTGCACTGACTGGCAAGAGAAGATGAGTTGAACGTGCAGCACACTGACTGACTGCAACAATGAATTGGCAGCACACTGCCTGCCTGTGGACTGACAGGCGATAAACATAGACGGTGGCCTGCAAAAAAGAGATTTGAATTTTATTTTATTTTGAATTTTTTATTGGGCTACATGAATAACCAAAATTGTAGTCTCACTAGAGTACCAAATAGAGTGGTCCACATACCACCAAACAAGGAGAGAGGTAAAATCGTGGATTGCCAAGCAACGTTTCGGGAAAGGACAGTGTTTGAATGAGGGGGTTGTAGGGATGAGAGAAATCTCAGAGAAGGCATGCTCTTGTTTGTAGGCTAAAAAAAAAGTCGATGGAGACATGGATCTGGGAACAAAACCCACTGCAGATCTGGGTAGAAACCAAAGCTGGGAACGACAAGCTTCTGATGTTTTATCTGAGAGACGAATCTGGGTGGAAGCAACATCTGAAGAAGAGCATCGAAATGGAGATTACAATCGAGGTCTGGTGTAATGACCCGACCCGTCATTTCTTTGGGTCTTAGAGAATTTTGTGGATCTTCGGGTTGTTTTTTGTGTTTTGGTGGCAGTGGGAAGTATGTGGGCTCCGTGGTAGGCCCTAGATTGCTTGATTTCGAGCTCTGAAGCTTCAAGGACATTTTGGTAATTTTGTAAATATTATGTACATTGTCATGAAAAAAAAAAAGACTTTGAAAATCACACATTTTCTCACTCGACGTTTGGCACTCGAGATTTTTTGGGTTTTTGGTTTCATTGTACTTCTTTTTCTTTTGAAAAGAAATTTATTTTAAAACCTTGGTATTTAATTTAATTTTATTTTATTTAAAAAAAGGGACTAAAACTCAAACTCTAATTCCCCAAACCCTAATCCTTAACCCCCCCTCCCCCTCCTTTGTGCGGCACTGTAGCCGCAACTGCTACAGTGCCCGTGAACCCTCTCTCTCTGCTCCTTCTTCTTCCCTTCTTTTATTCTTCCCTCTCATCTTCATCCCTTCCCTCTTCAGATCTCTCTTCTCTAACCTTTCTCGTTCCTCTCCCACCGCCGGTGTGGCCGAACTCCGTCGTCCCTATCGGATTCCAGGTATTTCTTCTTCTTTCTCTTCCCCGATTTGTCATCCCCTTCTTTCCGATTTTTTTTCCTTGGTTTTCTTTGTTTCTTCCATCGATTTTCTTTGTTTTTTTTTTTTCCTTTCTTTCCTTGATTTCCTGGATTTTTTCAATTCTTTTCCTCCCTTCTAAACTCGTTTAGGTAACTGGGTTGACTCGGCCGATCTCGAGTCAGCTCAATTAAACTTCTGAGTTAACCCAAATCCTTGGGCTTGGGTTGTACCCGACCCAGCCCAACCAGTCTTGGCCCAGGTTTGGCCCAACAGTCTGGCTTGGACTTGGCCCAGTCCTAGCCCAACCAGTCTTGGCCTAGCCCTGTTTTGGTAGGCCCAGTCCTTGGGCCCGACCCGTGTTCGGGCTTGGCCCAGTTCGGCCCGTTTTTGGTCCGGATTCTTTTTTGCCCGTTTTGCCTTATTCACTTATTTGTTCTTCCTTATTTCAACAAATTAAGCTCTTTCAACCCAGTAAGCCGTTTTTCACTTCGCACTTTCGACTCCACACACATTGTGAGGGAACTTATTACTGTTTTAGCATACATTCGTATCTATTTAACCTTTGACTTTTAACATGTAGTGACTTGAATGGGGCCCTTCATTTATCAAGCCACTCGGTAAGGGAATCGTTGAAATGAACATGTGGCAAGGGACCCGTTCAGGTGCGCTCATGTCAACTATATGCGATTAATGGAAAAATTGTTATTGGATGGATAATTTTTGAACTTGAAAACTTGCGGGTAACATACTTTTTGTTTAATCATTACATGTGATTGAATTTATGATGAGAGCGATATATGCGTTGGGTAACGGACATAATGTTCAAAAGTTGTTGATGATATGTTTGTGTTCTATCGTAATGTGTATGTGAATTTATGATGGGAATGAGATGTACGTTGGGTTTTGATCATGATGCTTGAAAGTTTATTGATAAAATGCTGTGTGATTATTTATAACATATGAACATGATAAAGATGAGCATGGATGTATATGTTTAGATAACATGTTATATGCTCTTGTTATACACGATGCATGTGTCGCTGATCTTGATTAATTATATCAGAACATGATTGCATTATTAGACTTGACCATGATACGATGTGTATGCATGAGAGGTAACCCACGACGGACAATGTATCGTTGGTTATTGAGTGGAGGGGTTGTTTACATGTGTATATGTTTATGATGATATGAGTTTGATTGTTGGGAGGACTTCCCCATTACGCTCCGGCGGTCGAGACCCCCATAGGAGATGCGGGTTTCCCCGTTGCGTTCCGGCGGTCAAGGTGCCTGCCCCTTGAGATTGGCTTCCCCGTTATGTTCCGGCAGTTGAGACCCCCCATTAAGGATGCGGGTTTCCCCGTTGCATTCTGGCGGTTGAGGTGGTTGTGTATGTTATAGTCTCCTAGTTGGATTGGTAGGGAGCTTGGAGTTGTTGGAGGACATTGTGAGTTATGGAGGTGACACCTCAGATTGGTCAGAGGGACCAATTGGTTAGTAGTATAGTTGATGTACTCATGTATGGAGACATTCATTCTATTAAGATATTCGTGCGTTCATGTATATGATATATATGTTGCTGACAGGTGATATGCATTACTTCTTCACTGATTTGGTTAGCTCACCCTTGTCTGTGGAGGGCCTGATGTGGGCTACCAAGATGATGTCTCGAAACTTGTTGTGGATCATTAGTTAGCGATGTGGTTGGACATCGTGCACTTGAGCACCTTTGTTAAATTGATATTCTTGCATTCGTACATGTGATTTATTTTATGCTACTAACCTGTGATAAGTATTATCTCTTCATTGGGCTGGTTACCTCACCCCCTTACCTTCCAGGTACTCCATTTTGCAGAGGGGCCAGGTGGGCCCCATGAGGAGATACTCGGGGAGGAGTAGCTATAATTAGACATTTCATAATCGTGTTTTTGCTCGAGTTGAGAGATCCTCGTTTCTATAGACTTCTTAATGTATTGAATTGTTTGGACAACATTATAACTGTATTTGAACAATCAACAATTGTTTGTTATGCTATCATCATGATGGATCTTGTTTTATTAGTCGTTGAGCGGAAAGTAGTTACCCCTGCTTTAAAAAAAAAAAAATATGCCCGATATCCGTCCTTTTGTGATGTAATGAAATGTTTCGAAGATAACGTGCCCGTAGCGGGACGGGCGTTACATTTGGAATGGGTTGCAGATCTGAGGAGTGACCGAGATCTGAGAGACGATTGACGTTTGACCGGCAACAGAAGGAGTGCAATGGGAATGGGAAGAATGAATTTTTTTTTTTTTAACGAAATTGTCTCCCTTTGCCGGTGATATCACTGGTAGAGGGAAACAATTTTGGTTAAAAAAAAAAACGTCTGGCACAGGGAGAGAGGAAGGCTTAAACGTGAATCACGACATAGGATCAATGTCTGCTCTGATACCATATGAAAATAATGGGGTGCTTCCTTTTCAATTATGGAGAGACCTGGATTTTATTATATAGAAAAAGATAATTACAAATATGGAAGGTAGAATCAAATAAAAGAGGAAACTCCTAAAATAGAAAAATACAATAATGGCAAGTGCTAATTAAAGAAACTGCTAATTATTAAAATCTAAATATAGACTAAATCTAGAGATATCTTAAGAGTCCCATATATCTTCTTATAGACAACAATGGAAAACCAATATCCAAGCAGCAACAAGTAGAGCACGTTAGTCATCAAGGAAGCCAGAACTGGAGAGATCTCGCCATCAAAGCAACACACATCACAGCTCAAGTTACAGTTTTTCTTGTCACCACTTACCATATTTCATCTTCCTTCATTCCGACGATCTCTTCAACCCATAACAACATCAAAACGTGTAATGACCCGTCCCGCTAGCACAATATTTTTCGCTTTGGGCCTACACACGGACCCGCACGGATTTGCTTTGGCGAGCCAACCCACTATTGCTCCCAAAAGACCTTGTGGTAGAAGGAAGAAGGCTACTACTTATATACCAGAGAATTTTCAATGCCACTAGCAATGTGGGACTTTTTTTGGGGCAGGGTATTATAATCTACCCCCTTAAAGTCAGAGCCGTCCCTAGCTCTGCACACACAACAACCAAGCCCACACCCTCAGGCAGAGAGTTGAACCATTCTCTGATACCATTTGTAATGACCCGTCCCGCTAGCACAATATTGTCCACTTTGGCCCTACACACGGACCCGCACGGCTTTGTTTTGGCGAGCCAACCCACTATTGCTCCCAAAATGCCTTGTGCTAGAAGGAAGAAGGCTACTACTTATATACCAGAGAATTTTCAATGCCACTAGCAATGTGGGACTTTTTTTGGGGCAGGGTATTACAATACGAGAGAGAGACCTATTGAGTAATAGAAAAGAGAGAGAGAGAGAGAGAGGGGAATATGCAAGGAAGAAGACGAAGAACAATTTTGCTAGAATGTTTGTTGGTGGCCAAACATTATATAGAAGATGAGTCTGAATCCAAATAGCTGACAACATGAGAAAACGAAGGAGAAAGTAAAAAGGGGACTGAAAAAACATAATGGAAGATGAAAGGTCTATGGAGTAATAGAAGAAAGAGCGAGAAGAACGTGAGGAAATAAGACGAAGAATAGTTTTGCAATGAATACAGGTCACAAAATTGTTCTTCATGTCACTGCTGAAATGCCATAGCTGACAACCTACGAAGCACGGATCTTCAAAACCCTTCGAGTATCCGTGTCGGGTGCATGTCCAACACGGATATGGCCAGATACGGCTCAGATACGTGTCAGATACGCATCCAATTAATTAAAATATTTTTTAAATATGGATACGCTCTTATATGCCCTGATACGTCACCGATAAACGTAGGTGTGCAAGGATATGTCACGCGACATGGCGGAACACGCCCGGGCAAGCTACATGAGTAGGTGTTTTATTTTAGTCACTTATTTTTTATGTAAGGGCAAACTGGGAATAATTCATTGTAAATATTATATAATGCTTTCAAGCCTTACATGATGGAATAGAATACGATTGCAAATTTTTGAAAATCCTCTAGCATATGTGAGGTGATCCTTGGAGCGAATCCAACTTGACGTGAAGCCCTTCCATTCCTTCTTCTTCTCTAGGTACTCGATCCTCTCTCTTCTCTCTCCTTTCCTTCTTTTCTTCTTCTATTTCTTTATTTATTTGTCCTTTCATGCAACTGCAATCCAAAACTATTCCTCTGAACTTTCGCCCCTTCTAGTTGCCTTCTTAGCTTTCGTTCAGCCTTAAAACCCTTCCCTAAGTATCGCCACTACTCTATCAGTCCCACATCTTGCTGCCGTAACCTATTTAGGCCCAGATTTGACTGTCACCCCTACCTGTAGCCTCCCTTTCCCTTGTGCCACTTCCATATATTCTTCCTACCGTTGTTGTGACCTCTTTTAAACCTTCTAACCTCTTCTACAGCCTTCGTTCCCTCATCTTTAGCCCTCTACACCTGCCGTAAGCCTCTCTAGAACCCTCTCCTCTCCACCAACATCCCATGCAGTCCTAAACTGCTGTTGTCCCTATTTTCCTTAGCCTTTCTTAACCTTACATTACATTTGTCATATGTTTCTAGCCCCTATAAACCCTTCCTCTTGGCAACAGATTCACTTAAATCCTTTTCCCCTTACTGTCCAACCATACTACCATCTGCCCAGGCCTAATTCCTTATCTACGAAGCCCATACAGCCTTGGCAGGCCCATTTATATTTGTCGTTCAGCCTGTTTGTGAATTGAAATGTCCTTTTATCTCATAGTAGAATTTATGATTTGTTTGTAAATTCTGAATTTATTTTGTTGATATATATATATATATATATATATATATATATATATATATATATATATATGATATACCGAGTATCTGTTCATACGAAGTATATATATAAATAATTTTTTTAATTCGGCATAACCCGCCGCACCCGTATCCTAGTTTTTCAAAATTTGTCATATCTCGATACGTGCACCCATATCGGTGCTTCTTAGCTGACAACACAAGAAGACGAACGAGAAAGAGAAAGGGACAGAAGCGTAGTGGAGGAGATGTCCATGGAGTAATAGAAGAGAGAGGGAAAGGAACGTGAAGGAAAAAAAAAGGCCGCCCATATAGAAACCCGACTTTTATTTCCTTACACACCCGTTTTTAAAAAAAAAAAAAAGTGTGAAATTACGATTCTGCCCTTCTGCTTAAAATTATCCGAACGAACAAGTGTAAAATGTGTTCGTTCGGATGTTGAAACCATCCCAACGAATATCTCAATGGAAAATGCATTTGTTTAGATGGTTTTTGGAGAGAGATTTTCAAACGAGGCCGTTTCTCGACCGACTTCTACAAACAAGGTATCAAAATTCATCTACTATGAATTTTATGATATTGATTTTAAGTAAAAAAATGTATAGTTTTGGACTTCAAAATTGTACCGAAGGAAAAATGGCCTTCTCTCTTAATACTTTGAATACGATTTTTGAAGGCCACAACTATATCATTTTCACTTAAAATCAGTCTTAGAGTTCATAAAATTCAGAAAATATGAATTTTGATACCTTATTTATAGAAATCGGTCGAGAAAGTACCTTTTTTGAAAACCCGAGCCAAACGCGCAAAGGTTACAGCTGGCAGAGAGGCAGTTTCTCAACTTATTTCTACAAACAAGCTATCAAAATTCATCTATTCTGAATTTTATGAACTCTGGGGCTAGTTTTAGATAAAAAGAGTATACTTGTGGGCTTCAAAAATCATACCCAAAGAATTAAGAAGGAATGTCATTTTTCTTTAATTCTTTGGGTACAATTTTGAACAAAAAACTATACCCTTTTTACTTAAAATCAGTCACGGAGTTCATAAAATTCAGAGTAGATGAATTTTGATATCTTGTTTGTAAAAATCGGTCGAGAAACGGCCTCATCTGAAAATTCTTCTCCAAAATCCATTCGAATGAATGCATTTTCCACTGAGATATTCATTCGGATGGTTTCAACATCCGAACGAACACGTAAGTGTAAAATGTGTTTGTTCGGATGATTTTAAGCTAAAGAGCAGAATCATAATTTCACACTATTTTTTTTTTTTTAAAGTGGGTGTGTAGGGAAAGAAAAGTCGGATGTCTATATGGGCGGCCAAAAAAATGAAGAACAGTTCTATAATTAATACAGGTCGAGGACTGTTCTTCAAGTCATTGCTGAAATGTCATTCAGTAAGGAACATGGGAATAGTCATTGAGGGGTAAAAATGCAATTTAAGAGAAAAAATTACTTTTAGCAATGTTTTAAAAACCGACCCGTGGAGCGACCCATCTTGGAGGAAGGGTGTGTTAAATAAGGTTCAACCGCGTTGACCCTTAGTCAAACTCGTATATGAATATTATATTATAAATAATATTAAATTATTAATTGATGTTTAATTGATGAGTTGAAATAAAATTTTAAGTAATTTTTTGGAAAAATTAAAATGTGATTTTTACTAGTAAAATCAAGTGACTAAAATTTGAATTTTAAGTTCAAATTTTGATCTACTCGTGGCTTACCATATCTAATTTTAATTCAATATTATTATTTTTATAATAATTTTTAAATAATTAAATAAATAGAAAATACATATATATATATATATATATATATATATAACGTGGTTGTCTAGAATAGGTAAATGAGAAAATTAAATCATTTTTAAGGATTTTCATTTGATGTAAATTTATGAAACATATGATTCAAATAAAAAATATTTATATTCCTATTTAAAAAGTTAAATGGGTGTATGTTCAAGTTGGACCAAATATTATGAAATTATTTAAGTTAGGTCAAATTGAAACTACTTGATACCACATCTTCATTGCACTAAATTCCTAAATAAGCCAATTAAATCTAAATATTCTTTTCAAGTTATCTATATACCCCTAATATTATCCTCCTAATTGGTCAAACCAAATAATATGAATCCATAAAATGTCTTGAAGAAATCTATTTAGAAAAATAAAAAATTCTATATATTTTCTAAAAGATATAGCAAAAATAATTGTTTATTGTTATTAATTGACTAAAAGATGTAATGTTTAGTTCACAATAACGATTTTGAGTTGGGAATATTAACATTCGAAATTTAATTGTAATCATGTCATTATTTCTTCACTTAAAAAAAATTGTATAAAAATTTTAGTTTCACATACTAACATGAGAGACTGAATTAAAATTTTCCAATCCATTGCAAAAAAATATAATTATTTTCTATTTTTAGTATTTTTATATGAAATTCTCATTTTTTTACAATAATACTATAAGAGTAGACCATTACCTTCAAATTTATCAAATCTTATCTTCAAAATATTTTTCCAATTTTTTACACAAATTTATTTATTTTTTAATATTAATATGAAAAGAATGTATTAAATTTTTATATTCACTTAATTAAAATTTTAAATTTCGTATTCCTATTTGAACCTTTTTGTTACAAACTTTTTGTAAATATAATTTATTTTGAAAATTCATCTAATTAGCTCCTTTACATTAATAAATATGTGAAAATTGGAAAAAAGAATGTTAAGCCCGGAAGCAACTAATGCCGTCCGAGCACTAATTTTTCAAAAAACCCACGTGCTTCTATTAGGGGTTTTAAGAACCCACGTGCAAGCTCTATAAAAGAGAGTGAAAATTGAAAACCCTAATCTCATTTCCTCCTTCATCCCTAACCTCACGCCGCCGCCTCCTTCCTCGTCCCATCTTCCCATTCTGCTATTTTCATCCCTTCTTCCCATTCTGCTATTTGACTCCCATCAGCAGTCCATGTCATTCCCGGTTGCACATCAAGAGTTCGTTCCCATTCATTTTTTTATTTTTTTATTTTAGAAACGGGTTTTGGGTGCAAACGGGTCATGGGTTTATGTAATAAACTGGGTTGAACCACGGGTGACAAAGGATATTTACAGGTTCTTAACCTAGGTGGGTTTAAAAGCGACCCGAACCGTCATGTCGCCGGGAGGTTCAACCGCGGGCCGGGCCGGGTTTGATAACATTGACTTTTAGTGTATCCTGAATCAAAAGTCTTAGTGTAAATATCACTACCCTAAATATATGTTAATACTTAATAGCGGAGAGTTAATTTTATGTATACCTTTTATACAAAAATATAGACATGGATTAAATTTTTACTTAATTACATAGATTCATCTATGACTTGATTTAATGTGAACTAAATTGATTGTCTAAAAATAAAAATAAAAATTAAGATTTCAAAATAAATTGGGGTATGAGAAGGTTGAAATTTGAATTGGAAACAAACGTAGTAACTTAAATTTAATGTGGATAATCTTGGATTAAACTGTTAACATGAGTTGTCTGTCTAAGTAGATTACATAGAAAAAAGGTAAAAGGTAGATAGATAAACTTTTTACCTGATCTCATTATTTTTCTTTTAATATTAAATATTGAAAATTTACTTAGTATAAATTATTGACTCTTTTATTTTTTAAGTTCAAAGTATTCAAGCTTCTTAGAGCACGACCAAATCTAAGACATGTGCTAAATTTCTTATTCATACACATCGAATAAAATTAAGGGGAGTGGCCCTTATATGTTGAGAGTGAGACTTAAATTCAAAACTTTCCATAACCTATTAAGGTTCTTAACCAATAAGCCAACCCTCAAGAGTTATAAATTGACTCTTTGTGGCCAATCTTAAACAAATATTGTAACTTAATGGATAAATTTCTTTTACATTATCATATCACTTAACTATGGAAATCTACTCAACTTTTCGTCTTTTCCGTCTTTAGTTAATAGAAATTATTATTTTAAGATTTAAAGTTATAAATTTCAATGTTGAAATTAAAAGAATTTTAAACTTTTACTTAGTTTTGAAATTATTAATTAAGATTTAAGAGTTTTACTTTTACCAAGTATAAAATTCTCATTGAAATTTAAAAGTTTATGAAAACTTGCTATGTAAAATTGTGACCCCCAAGCACGCTTTTAAATTTGCATGGACTCTCCACCATAGTTTCTCTTGTCAGTTGTTGCTCACAAATTCAAATTTATTTTGATAATATTATTTTAAAAGATCTATCTAATTAATTTTTAAACATATCTAAGTAATCGGTGGATAAAATGGATTTGGGTGTTCAATTGTATTATTTTTAAAATGATAGGTATATTACAATCAGACTCATCGTAGAATAGATTTTTAGTGCTTTTATTATGGTTCTTTATTTCGTCTTTGCTTTGTTTTGTTATTTAAATTTGATACAACTAATTCTTAATAAGTCTATAATTTAGTTGCTTCACACGATGTGCTTAATAGTTCAAAACAATGTTATTAGAATCGGACCGTCTACCGAAGCGTCTCTGAGAAAGGTTGGGTTAAAAAAGTTTTGACCGGTTCAATAGTAGTCAAACCCGGTCAAACCCATTCCATTAATATAAATAATATTAAATATTCATAAAAAATATATTTTTAATTTTTTCATAAAAAATATTCTACTTCTCACAAACACAATTATAAATATAATAAAACTAATAATGAAATTGTCTCTGAGAAAGAATCGTCCTCACTTTAATCTCTTTTCTTAGAGTTAGTTTTAAAAATTGAATTTCAAATATTTTTTACTCAAAGATTTTGAGGATTGATCAAATTGTAGGGGGTCAAATATTGGTCTAAAAATTATATAATCAAATATTGGTTTAAAATTATATAATCAAATATTGGTCTATTGGTCTAAAATTGTATGCATTCGAATACAAAGCATATTGATAATTTTTTTTCCCATATGCTTATTTATTTTCCATGTTTTATGAAGGGAAAAATAATAAAAATGATTAAACTTCTAGCTTCTACAGTTCTATTCCCGTAGGATCATTGAATAAGTCGTGATTTGTATTTCAAAATTATATTATTTAATATTTATTCTTTATTAGTTTTTATGAGGACCAAATTTATAGTGTGAAACTTGCATTAATTTTAATAAAATGTTCACCCGTGCACATGATCGCACAATACTACTATGTGTATCTAGATATATGATCCACTAAATGGGATGGTGATGAACATTCAATATATTGTCTATAAAAAATCATCATAATTGAATTGATCAAGTCATATTTTTAAAGTTATCAAAATTTCATCATTTTAAATTATATTTAATTCTTAAACTTTATGACTCTTAACACTATGTCTTGATAAATCTGATTATAATGATTTTTATGAACAACACATATCATATTAATCTACTGATTCCAAGTGTTGTAGTATGTCAGTCGTGAACTTAAGTGGCCATTGAGCAACCTCATGCCGTCATCGATGTCTTATAGCTGACTTCTTACGAAATCAGCAATGTAAACTATGTGGTCCATATCCATGGCGCAGAGAGGCTGTTGTAGCTTATAAATTTCTTTTCTACCGCATTAACCACGAGAAGAAATCAATGAACAAAGATGATAGGTACAGACAAGAAGTCATAGCTCCTAAGGTCGTATCCAATCCATTTCAATGAGAACATGTCCTTGCATTTCTTCTTCATGTTTTAGGTGTCTGGGTTGTAGTGGTAACGTCCCGTCCCAGTATGGGCATATTATTTATGAAACAATGCTCCAAAATTTTCAAAATGGAAATTCAAGTTAAATTTTGTTTTCAAAATAGGGCAACTACCTCTTGCTCAACTAACACTTATAGTAAAATCTCAACATACCAATAAAATGCTAAAAAGAACAATAACAATTCAAGTATAGTTATTACAATCATATCAAAATTCAACATGTGATATAGTCTGAACATAACATGCTTCTCTCAGCACAAAAGCATAAATATAAATGAAATCTACTGCACTGCTCCCAGTACCTGCTCGAGGGGCCTGCCCGACCCCTCTGTCATCAAGGTGTTTGAAAGGTAAGGGAGTGAGGTAACATGCCCAGTAATAGGATGAATACACATCACATGCTAGCAACCAATATCAGATATATAGATGCATGAACATCATGATAACAAAGATACCTACATGCATGAACACCCAACCACACTAGCAACCCAAGGTCCAACTGACCAACCCAAGATATCACCTCAGTAAACCACATCGGATCCTCTAACAAACTCTAGTCTCTCTACAAATGCTTTCGGGAGACAAAAATACATACAACGGCCTCAACTACACGAGCCATGCCGGGGAAGCCCAAGCTAAGACAGGGACCTCCCAACAACCAACCATCACCTCAACATATATATATATATATATATATATATATATATATATATATATGACCCACCTTAGGGGAAAGACGCTAATACCCGGTACGACCCTTGGTACACACCAACGGCATAACAATCCATTGCGGGTCACCTCCCATGCATGTCCCCTACATCTACACATGATGCCATGGCCATGCATAACAATCTAAGCATGATTCAACATAATTTAAACAAAATTAGAAACACATGTTCATCGTGCGATTGAAAAAACATATAATATGTTATCTGAACACATATCTTCATTCTCATCATAATCTCATTCACATGATATAAATAAACATAAAACATATTATCAACAATTTTCAGAGCATCATGGTCAACATCTATTCACCCAAGTAGAATTTTCCACTAATCTCATATAATTGACATGAGTTTATTCGAACAAATCCCTTGCCACAGGTTAATTTCAATGGTTCCCTTACCGAGTGGCAAAATAAACAGAGGGTCTCGTTTAGGTCACTCCATGTCCAGGGTTAAATGTTAAGTGAAATGTGAATGCATGCTAAAATAGTGGTGAATCCCTTCAAGTGTGTTCTTTTTGAAATAGAAGTGAGAAAAATAGGTTGAAGGATTGAAGGAAGCGATGCAAGGGCTCGAGGCTAAGACGGGCTAGAAAACAGGCCAGAGTTTATACAAACGATACATAAACACAACATAAAAATTTCCAACAACGGGGAAAGTATTTAGAGGGGGTCCACCCCTACTGCGGCTGAGGATCATCCATTCCTTCCCTATTTGATTCCCTGCAACGTAAAGAATGTGAGCTAACTAGCCCAGCGAAGAGTAGACAACAGTTAATAAAGTTTATTATCAGATAAACATGTTATCACACAACAGTTTATGCACTCAGAAATCATGCAACTCTTTTTATGATTTAATGTCCTAGCAATGTAAATCTAAACTGAAATGCATGCCCTTTTTTTTTTCCTCAAAAATAATATACCACTGTCAATCAACATATGTGGTTTACACTCAGACAGCGAATACGCCCTACACTCGTAGCTATTTCTAGTCCAATGCTCCACATAGTACGTATATGCCCTACAGTTGCAGCTATTTGCAGCCCAGTGCTCCACACAGTACATGAGGGTAATTTGATATGCAACACATCAGCCAAATGCACATCAATGTATGGATTGAATCCCCGTTTAACTCATTAACACATTTAGCATAATCATGATAATTTCCCACTCAGCTAACATGGATTCCTAAACCCACCCGCATGGAATCATAATACACAACAATTCAGCAGTCGTATTAAATTATGCTACGCTGAAAATAACTCAATACACTCAGTTCAAATCCCCACAAACCGGGGTATTAAATTGCAGTATGTAGTGACTGAAATTTAAGAACATGTATAAGAAGAAGACTACATCCATGTCTTTTACTGTTACCGGCAGTCATGTACGTTTACCCTTTATTTATCATTTATTAGGTAAACACATTAGCCCTGCAATACACCGTTATACAAAAATGCACTGATAACGTGCATTTTCATTAGAACCATGAGTTAGAAATTGATCTATCATACCATCACCAACTTATTAACCAATTAGTCTCTAGGCACATAAGTGGGTCCCATTCTCCGTTTCAATATGGCTAAGCCTCGGCATTCCGGTCACTTTCTTATATTCATGTTTCTCATACATAAACACAATTCATTCCTTTACTTGTGAATAGTGTCGGTATCACGTTCTGGTCCCGTTCACATCCTTTCCATCAATATATCATCCACAGCCCAGATTTATTGTCGTGGGACTAACGGTATAAAAATTTAGAATATTAAATGCAATATGCGATGCATTTTTACAATACGTTAGTGTCGTTGGATCTCGTCACCGTTAAACTGGCGAGTGTTTTAGCCTACTTTAAAAACGTTAAAACTGTATAAATAATCGGCACAAGTTTATATCTATACACGAAGCAGTCTTTTATATTTTTCATCTTTTTAGTCCTTTATTTAACTAGAAAGTCAAGACGTGCAAGTACACATTTAAAAAGTAAAATCTCGGTGACAATGCATGCGATAATACACGCTAAATGAATAAGAGCGTTTAAGTGAGAGCGAAACTGACCAAAAAGTAAGGAAAAAAATAACACTGAAAGCATGTGTTCTAAGAAGATTTGACAATCAAAACACAGAAAAAATCAAAATAACATAAAATACTCAGTGCCCGTCTCGTATTCTCTCCGGGTGAAAGTCACAAAAGAGGTATTGAGATTGGCCCAGAGGGTACAAAAAGTAAAACCGTTGATATATCACTATACATAATTCTACCCGTTGTACTAGCCTAGTTCAGAGTAGACCGTTAGTCACTAGAATCTGTTCATCACTCAGATGACAAACGGACTAGGAGGTCTGCAGATGGAGAAGTTCTACAAGTACTAGGTGCATAGGCCTCTGAGAAATTCTGAAATGGTGTTCGCAACTCTAGAGCTTACCCCTCGGAACAAAGTCTGAGAATGAACCAATTTTGCATGCAGCACCTTCGGAAACATAGAGTGTTGCAAGTTTCCTGAGATAGGTAGAATTTTGGCGAAAATGAAGTAGACAATATTTAAGCATAAAACAAACACCAAAGTGGTCAAATACATGAATTTCTTAAAAAAAAAAAAAAACAATTTTCCAACATTTTTGGAATTTTTCCAAAAATTACCATTTTGACCCTCAAAATAAAATACCTAGAAATTAACCAGAAATGTCAATGGTTCATCAGGCACAAAAACTCGACAAGTCGAGTGGCGTCCACCTGTTGGAGCAGTTTTCCAATTTTTCTGCATTTCCTTGCTGGAATTTTTCTGAGATTTCTACCAGTATTTTTCTACAAAAATCCAGAGCGTCCTCTAAGTATGGTCTACAAATAGAAAAATTTAAATAAGAAAGAACACACACCTAAGTTCTTCAGAAATCAACGCAAAATCAACACTATTGAGCCTACCGTTTGTTGGTTGCAGAAAATGAAGAATAGGAGAGAGAAGCAGAAAAACAACTGAGAGCACAAATGAAAACGACAGAGAGAGCGACATAATTGATTTTATTTCCAAAACTTAGTCTTTTATTTATGGACTTTTTCATAAAGCCCCAACCGTTGGATCCTCAGATGAGGTGGACGGTGGATGGGAGAGGAAGAAACAAATTTTCTTCCTTTTTCTTTTTCCAAAAAAAATAAAAATTCCCATTTTAAAAGTTCGTTGCTAAGTTTCGTTAATTAGGGTATTTCATAAGATCTTTTAATAAAATTTGACACCACAGATGCGTTGAGAATGCAGGTTTTACTTAGGTTTATGAAATCAATTTTTTGTTTCAATGTAAAAAGTCTGTCGTTTTGATGAAAACAAATATTTTAATAAATCGATGTTTTATATTTTATACAGTTTGATGTCCAAAATTGGGGGTCTAAAACGTCGAATTGAAATTCTAAAAATTTCACATAGTTAGATAAAATACAGATTGGCTATGACTTTCTTTTACAAATTTTTGGTTTATGAGGTATTAAAAAATTAGGGGTTATGTAGGAATAACCGATACTTCTCGTTTAAAACATGTGGTCTGGGAAATATTTGGAAAATCCGATACCTTCACGGAGTAGAGTACTAAAAACATAGTGTAATGGCCCAACCCTAAAAAAAATAAAAATAATTTTTTTTTAAATATTAAGTCCGTACATAAGTCCGTGTTTGCATGAAATCAGACTTATTTCACTTCCTTCCTCTTCTAAACAGCCAACCCTTCTTCCCTAATAGCAAACATTTGCCTCCTCTATCTTCCCTCTATTGATTTTCACCCACTAAAGGCTTTGGATTTGGATTTCCTACGCTTAGAGCACCCCTTTGCACGTTCCTTCTCCTGCAAAGGTAAGATATATGATCCTTCTCTTTCCCTTTCTTCTTATTTGATAAGATCTTACTGAGATGTGTTGAGAATAAAGAATGTGATGGCTTTTAGGCCTTATTTGGAGAGGAATCCATGGAAGTAATTGGAGATTTTTGTTACGGAAACTTTTTTGGGTGTATATCTGAATTGAAATTGAGTTTTGAACCCATGGGAAGGAAAATAAATTAGGGAAAAAGGGTATATGCTATTTTTGGAGATAATTCATGGCAGGAGATTTGGAGATTTATCTTAGATTGAAGGGATTAAACCAGATTAGGGGTAAATCTTAGGTCTAAATTTGGGGATTTTACTTCTAAGCTTTGTTTTGGTCTAATCGATGAACTAATAGGGATGTATTATGTTATTTTTTATTGATTAGAGCTTTTGAACTCCGGACCTGTTGAGATACGATCCAAAGATCAACTCGAGACATTGTGATTTTGCGGTGAGGATTGCTACACACATATTGTATGAATGCATGTATGATATTTCATTGCTTTAGGGAATGAACTGTGCTATTGATGTGTTTAACGCATAATAAATAGGATGGATATGCCATATGCTGTGCATGAGATGTTATTAATTCCCTATTATGTGATTTGTAGCATGTCTATTATCTTGTTATGATGATAAAAAATTTGTGATAATTATTGGAGATCCTTATAAAGGGTTGAGATGATTTACTGATGAATTTAATTGAGTTTATGCTGTAAAAAATGTATTATTGGACTTAAGATATTAAACCACCATGAGACGGGTTGAATAAATTGCAAGGACTAAGAATATGTGTATCTCAAGGTTGGTGTGTATCTCAAGGTTGGTGTGTAGTCTATGTCCCTAAAATAACCCAATGTGATAATAATTATGTTTAATGTATGAAACATAATAGAATGTGCGATGCTGCTATTGCTATCATTGTGAAATAATGGTCATTATATGATTATAACATATATGTTGTCTATGTAATTGTGAATATGATTCCTTTTGAATTACTAACTGATGTGTGTCTAGGATGTTATATAAGACGTGAGTATGGGATATTGTGCTAATATGCATGATGATATTGAGAATTAATAGTGTTTGGATGAGACCTAAAGAGTTTATAGGACTTGATGATATACCTTCCTATTGTTTGGACCCCACAAGTATGAGTCTCCACTCT
>JAAGOE010000024.1:0-62024 GCA_013350335.1 Chimonanthus salicifolius | reverse complement strand
CCTAGCTGACGATGCAGGAGATGGCGGAATGGAAGGACAGGACGGGAGTCAAGCTTAGGAGCTTGGGAAGGCGGACTAATTTTTGTTTAAGTTTATTTTGGGAAAATGTGTATTTGCATAATTTAGCTTGTCGGAAATGTAATAACTTAGATGTCTTGCTATGTTTTAAATATTTTGGACAGTACAGTATGAGGGCATTTTAGTAATTTAATGGATATCTCTTCCCTGCTATCTGAAGATTGGTAGGATAGTGTCTATTATCGTCTGCACTTATTTTTATGTTCCGTGAGCTTACTTGCTACGCGTGAACCGTACTCGTGGACTTATGTTCCACGCACGCGTAGGGTTGGCCAGTTAAGGGGGGCTTTAGAAGCTCGGAACTTAACTCGCGTCGTGACGTCCGCGCCCTTTGTACTTTTATCTAAAAAAAAAAAAAATGTACTCTGATTTTATGGTGAAAAGGGGGGTGTTACATGTTGTATGGCCGAACCCCATGGATGACTTTTATGGATCTAGGGTTTAAAATTTAAATGACTAACTAGGGTTTATTAGATTAAGAAATAAAAGAATGAATGAGGATTGACTTGCATGGTTTAAAATAAAACAAGGATAAAAAAAATGGGGGTCAAAAACCAAAAATGAGGTTCGGCCATGTTGTATGGCCGAACCCCATTGAGGGGTTTTTTGTGGACATGGACACGTTTCGGCCATGTAGTATGGCCGAACCCCATTGGGGGACTTAACCTGTTTAAGGACTATTATCATAAATGGAAATGAACATGGGATGAGTAGGGGATGATGGAAATCAAATGGATCACCAAATTAATTTATATAGTGTTAAATGTAATAAGGAAAGAAGATTCGCAAAGGGGTTTGCAATTCGGTTTCAACGTGATCATTGAGTGTGACCAGCACGAAAACAGCAAGGACATTATCTTGGACGTTGGTAGGATTCCTACTTGTTGAAAACCTTGGACTATGCATATGAATGGTTTTTAATTCCATGTTTTGATGATCTATTTTGGTATCAAATGCTTATGTTTTAAGGATGTAATTTCAATGCTATTATGTGTAATATGAAATAGTATGTTTGCACTCACATCTCATGCATGGCATGGGAGGGAACAAATAAGGGGAGTCCATGCTCCATTCAGTTATCCGATAAACAAACATGGGGAGGGATCGCACTGATTCCAATTGAGAAATGGTATATGATGTTTGAAATGAAAAAGGAGTCCACGCCGTTCGTGGGACCGATAAGGTATACGTGGGGAGTCATGGCAATGAATACCTTGATGCGGCTCCATCAAGAGGATTATCTATGTGTTTGAGATATGGTTGATGGGTGGGAAATCATGGCATATGACACCCATGGCATGGCATTGACTTAGCATGATTTTGATATTATGTATCTATTCTGTTTTATACTAATCCATGTGTTTGACCCTACTCGGAATCCTACTAGGCACATTGACTATTGCCCTACGTTTACCTTAGATGATGATACAGGGAATGGACGGAACGAAGGACGCGAAAGGAGTAGGAGCCTAGATAATTTAGACTTACTTTATTTAAGTTTTATTTTCGGACAATGTAATTTGAGTTATTCGCATTTTGGGACTGTAATAACTTAGAACTATCTTGCTATGGCTTAGTTATATTTTTGGACATTTGATCTTAAGTTAATTATTTGTGATGGACTTCCTTGCTAAAAAATGGATAGGGATAGTAATTTTAAGCTCATATTAATTCCTCATTACGTTTATTCTGCAAATATAGCCTTAATGCGTGTGAACTGTTTTAGTGGACTTAGTCTATGCACACATATGGTTGGCCAGTTAAGGGTCGGGCTTTGGAAGCTCGGACTTATCTCGCGTCGTGGCTTCCCGCTCTCCTCTCACTCTTTATTTTAAAAAATAAAATAAAATAAAATAATAGATTCTGATTTTCGGCAAGTAAAAAGGGTGGGGTTGTTACAAGTCTGAGATGCCCGAAACCCTATCACAAGTGCGAGAGATCACCAACTCTCGGCGCTCTACGGCCAATAACCTGGAGACTAAAAACCTCTCAAATAACTATGCCATAGCCATACACATATTCGTACATGCTAACACCGGTTGTCATGGAATTTCATGTAACACCCCGCCCTTTTCACTCTAATAATCAGAGTTTTTTTTTTTTTTTTCTTTTAAATAATAATACTCAAGTGATCGGGGCGGAGTGCACGACGCGAGTTAAGTTCGGACTTCTAAAGTCCGACCCTTAACTGGCCAAGCCCATGTGCGTATGAATTAAGTCCATAAGAATCGATCCACACATAGTACAATAACTTGCGGAATTAATTAGTCTTAATCTACTGAGGTTATAATCGATCCTATGACTACTCAATTTATAACTTAAGATAGCAAAGTAGATGATTATTCACCAAAATTACTAAATAACCTTAGTCTACCATTCATTCCAAACCATCCAAATAAACCAAACCATAGTAGCTACTAAACTACATTATTATATGCCAACAGCACTAATTGTCAAACTATATTGTCCAAATAACTTAATAAAAAGTCCATAAACAGTCATTCAAATCCATTCGAATGGCCCAAGCTCCTATGCTTGGTTTCCTTCTTGATCCTCGTTCTTCCCGTTCCTATGTCATCCACTATGGATAGAGATAGGGCGTTAGATCAACGCGCCCAGTAGGTCATCCGATTAAGGCTGCCACAAGGTTAGTGTAAAAACATGCAAATAATATATAATACATGTTTAACAAAATTCCATAAAACAATGCTATGTATGAAATGAATATGTAATGAGTCCCACCCATCACCATTATACATAGCCTCCTCTTGACGGGATTCTCATCGTCAAGGTACCCCCACAGTGGTCTTTCGGACGCCCCGACGGAGTGTGGCCTCCGGATTCCTCTTGATGGAATTCTCATCATCAAGGTACCCCACAGTGGTCTTTCGGACGCCCCGATGGAGTGTGGGCCTCCGGTTACAAACACCGTCATCCCATGCCATGCATGAGATGTCTATGCAAACATGCTATTCGTACATTATAACTTACAATCCACAATTTATGAAAATTAACATAAAACAGCAAATATCATATACGGTTACAAAAAGGTAGGAAACCTACACAATGATCACTTAAGTTGACCCTTCTCTTGAACCGTATCCCGTTTACAAACTTGTACACCGTCCAAGCAAATCCCGTGGCCCTATTTATATAACAGCAAGTCAAGCTTTTAACCATAAGATTCCAACTTAATCTAAGTCCAAAATCCACTTTGTGGGGTTCGTCCATACCCCATGGCCGAACCTCACCCATTTAAAACTTTGGTCACTCTTTATTTAATTAAAACCATCTAATTAGCCCAAACTTCAAATGAACCTTGGTAGGGTTCGGCCATACATCATGGCCGAACCCTACCATATTGGTTTTGGCCCATATATCCAATCCTATGATCATTTATCTTTGATCATTTCATCCATAATTACAACTATGCCATTTAGCCTATCCTTTTGTTAATTTATCTTAACACCAATAGTCATACTTTATCTACTTCACACCTCAAATATACTTGGTAGGGTTCGGCCATACAACACGGCCAAACCTTACCACTTGATTTGGACCCCTCTTTTCAAGTCTTTTAATCAATTCATTCACATATACAATTTATCTTGTATTACAGGTTTTGCCATTGGTCTAACCAATGCTTAAATTTGCTAACTTCCATCGCCTAACATAAAACCATCTTAGTGGGGTTCGGCCATACACATGGCCGAACCTCACCACTTAATTTGGTCCTTTTTAAATTCCTTCATACATCCATATAAATTAACCACTAAGTCCATCAATCACCATTAGTGGGGTTCGGCCATACTACATGGCCGAACCTCACCAAACTGATTTGTATCCCCACCTTCCATCTAATATCATGGTTGATCAACTTAATATTAACTCCATAACTAAGCCTAGGTAATTCCTTAATCAAAAGTATTAAACACATTTTAGATTTCCAATATGATTTAACCCAAACATGCCATCAAAAAACAGTCCATGGGGTTCGGCCATACACATGGCCGAACCCTATGGTTCTCTTAACACAATACTTCCATCAATATATACATATGAGACTCCATACTTTAACCATGAAAGCCACATGATTCAGCCATCCCTTAACTGGTCCAAAACAGCAAGCTTATCTCCATTTAAAACCCTTTAAAACATCCATTTCATAATATGGATTTTGTCTTTCAAACACCATAAAAATCACCAAGTTTTCTCATGGGGTTCGGCCATCCAAAGGGGCCGAACCCTATGGTCCATATTTTGTATTTAAAGACTGCATACTACCTAATCTAAACCATTGATGGATCTGGCCACACAATGGCCGGATCACATTCCCATAACCAACTTATTACAAAGGTTCATAGTGCATTTACCAACACCACGACTCCTTCGGTTCTTTGACTCCTTTTAGATCTTAGCCTTCCCTCTTCCTTCTTGTTCTCCTAACTGAGATTAACCTTGCTGCAACCTCCTTGGAATACTTCAGCCAGATGTTATGAATTTGAGAGGAAGAGAGAGATAGATATTTGATCTTAAACCTTGGTGCCAAACTCTTTTGCTGATTTTTGTCTTGATGAAAGGATCACCCAAGGACTGATTGAATGAGCAACCAGCTGCTGTTCTTGATCTTGGAATGTAGAAGATGGCAAAGAGAGAGAGAATAGAGAGAGTGAAATGAGAACTCTTTGTTTAATCAAACCAGCCCAAGGGGTGATGTCTCTTGGTAACAACATTAGTAACTCCCATTTGCATTCAACATAATCCTTTATGCTCACTTGGGGGTTTCATCCTTGGGATGAAACTCCCAAGGCTCCAACGGTTTAGCCATAGCTTGTTTTGTGTAACCTTCATCTTACATTAGTGAACCGTTTGGGAGTTTCATCCATGAGATGAAACTCCATGTCCATTCATCTTTCATGCTTGATTTGAATATTTGAAATAAGTAACTCCTCACCCTTGGTGCAGCCCATGTGTAACCGCCACCTCTTTGATGCTCATCAACGCCCCATGTGGGGGTTTCATCTTTGAGATGAAACTCCCCCTCCCTTCCTGCCTTCCAACGTGTGAAGTATTTGAATTTGAAACACAACTCTCACCCAAGTAACTCCCATGTAACGCCATTTCATTCATCATTTAGATGGGAGTTACATGCATGTAAAACCTCCCATGCAGCCAACGTTTTCATAGTTTAACAAATGGGAACTTAAAACACTCCATTCTCATTCACACACCTCACTTATTTGAAATAAACATTCCATCCAACTCATTTATTTAACTCCCCAACTCAACTCATTCATTTTAATGCAACTCAACCCATAAATTCAACTCAACTCATCTCCATCATTTAATTTATCTCAATCCCACTCAAACATTAATTAAACTTAACCCAATTAAGTTTTGAACTCACAAATTGATTAATTATATCCACCTCGACCCATTGGGTCCAATTTGACCAATTTGACCCATTTAAGTACATCTCATCCATTTATTTGTCTTGTAAACAAAACTACCATCCTTTGGGGTCTTGATTGGACCATTGGCCCAACACCTTACCCATTTAAATTCATATCAAATAAATCACAATGGCAATTCCATAAATATGAATAAATTCATGTAAATTGATATCTTTGAAATTCCAGGGTGTTACAATACAATCCTCTTTTTATAATTTTCGTCCCGAAAATCGAACGAAGTAGGATTCCGACATACATACACAAACAACTCAAGGTGAGCCGTTCTCAGCTCCGATTCTAGTTCCCAAGTGGCTTCCTCAACACCATGTCGATCCCATACCACCTTTTGTTCCAGCTTCCACGATACCTATACCCGACATCAATCCAAACCACCATGGGAATAATCACCCATGGTTAAATACATCCATCCTTGGTATCACTCTTTCAGTAACTATCATCTATCCCTGTTTAATAATCATCCATGAATATAACCCATTTATGGGTATAATCCATTCATGGAAACAATCCATCCTCGGTATCACCCTGTCCATGAATATAACCCTCCTCTGGGTATAATCCATTCATGGGCATACTAACCTAAGCACTTCATTCACCATGAGATATTCTATCTGTAAAACAACACTTGGCTGTATCACTACGTGACTGTGGCACCCATAACTTATCATAAATGTATCTCGACCCCTAGCAAGACTTAGGGCCTATGACTTACTAAGCGGAAGACCCACGTCCAACGTGATTTGGTCTACCCCACCCTGCATCCCTTCACCTCAAAGGTGATTCAGTCAAGCTCTAAGGCAGTCGATCCACGCCTAACGAAACTAATACCACCCCCATGGGGTAAAATAGTACGTAGTTCTGCGCATCTACGCACACCAAGTGTGCGAACTAGCCGTGAGAGCGTCCTCCAGTGCATAGCATGCGAAGGACCCACTCCTCATCGGCAACCCTACGGAACCAAGTCTCTATGTTTTGTATCGAGGTTCCCACAGTCTCAATCATCAATATCACGTGAGGGACGCACCCATACTACGTCTCAATATACTCCAATGACCTATTCACATACATCTCAGTGCCAAAGTCCTCATGAACTCTTAAAGTAGCATACTTTATTGAAAATCTTTTAAACTTCCATCACCATACAAGGGTTGGTAGGGTTAGAACAATCCTTTCAATACGTACCCACAACCCTTTACAAAATCTTTTCCTTTTCCCCGACATTTTCTTACCCTTTCTTAGTCTACTCTTCCGTCGAAGACCATGCATCATCATAAAAATCGAGCAAACTGTCAGGGCATGTCGTCGACGTATGCCCCAACACTCCACAAGTCATACAGGGTATTATTCCCAGTCCCCCGATGTAAGGACAATTAGTCCTCTCCTTCCCGTGCCCGTGCAGTCCACATACAGGGCAAACGACCTCAAGGGGGTAGGGGCAGTAAGTACAGTTGTGCCCCTTCTGATTGCACAACTCGTACATATACCCGGGCTCTATCTCCCCTACCGATTCTCCTATCATGGGGATATCTTCCATATACTCTTCTGGAAAAGGGCCTAGATACGCTTCGACATCCTCGGGAAATCGTACCTGGACGTCTCCGTTAACTTCCACAATGTGGTCTAGCCTGTTGGAGTTGTTGGAAGATGAAGTCAGATCGATAGGACAGCTAGGAGTTCCTTTGTCCCACATCTCCGTATATTCTATGTTGCTCGACATATCTGTATCACAGCAACAAAAACATATCAATAACAACAACAGTTTCAAATCAAACTAATCTTTGTTTTGGAGAATTTCCCTAATCATCATCTAGTATTTCTTGTTTGGGGAATTTTCCTATGTATCATATAATGTCTCGTGTTTGGGGAATTTTACTAAATAAACATCTTGTGTTTCTTGTCCTTGGGGAAAATTGCCAAATAAACACTCTTTGTATTTCTTTGTTTTCGGGGAAACTTGTATCAAGTATCATTTCTCAATTTGGGGAAATCTTTATGTTCTCCTCTTCTCGGGGAAAACCTCCCTAAGTATCATGTGTTTGTTTCTCCATTTGGGGGTATTGGGGAAGTGTATCCTATTTGCTATGTTTGATAAATCTAATTATGATGACTGTACTTCCTTTGCTATCTTTCTTTGTTGTTCTCAGTTTTATTGTTCAGTCTAAGTCTACAAAGTAAATTAATCCGACCTCCAGTCAGCGGACTCCGAAGAGTCGGTCAGTTGGGATTCTTATCTGTCAGTGAGACATGAAACCGTCTTAATCTTACTTCGAAAGATTCAACTTCCGGTTTCGCTATGATACCAACTGTAACACCCCACCCTTTTCACTCTAATAATCAGAGTTTTTTTTTCTTCTTTTAAATAATAATACTCAAGTGATTGGGGCGGAGTGTCACGACGCGAGTTAAGTCCGGACTTCTAAAGTCCGACCCTTAACTGGCCAAGCCCATGTGTGTATGAATTAAGTCCATAAGAATCGATCCACACATGGTACAATAAACTTGCGGAATATAATTAGTCTTAATCTAACTGAGGTTAAAATAGATCCTATGACTACTCAATTTATAACTTTAGATAGCAAAGTACATGATTTATTCTCCAAAATTACTAAATAACCTTAGTCTACCATTCATTCCAAACTATCCAAATAAACCAAACCATAGTAGCTACTTAACTACATTATTATATGCCAACAGCACTAATTGTCAAACTACATTGTCCAAATAACTTAAATAAAAAGTCCATAAACAGTCCATTCAAAACCCATTCAAATCCATTCGAATGGCCCAAGCTCCTATGCTTGGTTTCCTTCTCGATCCTCGTTCTTCCCCTTTCCTGTGTCATCCACTATGGATAGAGATAGGGCGTTAGATCAATGCGCCCAGTAGGTCATCCGATTAAGGCTACCACAAGGTTAGTATAAAAACCTTCAAATAATATATAATACATGTTTAACAAAATTCCATAAAACAATGCTATGTATGAAATGAATATGTAATGAGTCCCACCCATCACCATTATACATAGCCTCCTCTTGACGGTATTCTCATCGTCAAGGTACCCCACAGTGGTCTTTCGGACTCCCCGACGGAAGTGTGGCCTCTGGATTCCTCTTGATGGGATTCTCATCATCAAGGTACCCCACAGTGGTCTTTCGGACGAGCCGACAGAGTGTGGCCTCCGGTTACGACACCATCATCCCATGCCATGCATGAGATTCTATGCAAACATGCCATTTGTAAATAAGTTGGTTAAGGGAATATGATCAGGCCATTGTATGGCCGAATCTACCAAGGGATTAGATCAAAGATTATGTTGTTTAAAAATGGTAAAATATGGACCATAGGGTTCGGCCCCTTTGGATGGGCGAACTCCATGAGAAAACTTGGTGATTTTTATGGTGTTTGAAAGACAAAATCCATATTATGAAATAGAGGTTTTAAAGGATTTTAAATGGAGATAAGCTTGTTGTTTTGGACCAGTTAAGGGATGGCTGAATCATGTGACTTTCATGGTTAAAGTATGGAGTCTCATATGTATATAATTGATGGAAGTATTGTGTTAAGAGAACCATAGGGTTCGGCCATATGTATGGCCGAACCCCATGGACTGTTTTTGATGGCATGTTTGGGTTAAATCATATTGGAAATCTAAAATGTGTTTAATACTTTTGATTAAGGAATTACCTAGGCTTAGTTATGGAGTTAATATTAAGTTGATCAACCATGATATTAGATGGAAGGTGGGGATACAAATCAGTTTGGTGAGGTTAGGCCATGTAGTATGGCCGAACCCCACTAATGGTGATTGATGGACTTAGTGGTTACTTTATATGGATGTATGAAGGATTTAAAAAGGACCAAATTAAGTGGTGAGGTTCGGCCATGTGTATGGCCGAACCCCATTAAGATGGTTTTATGTTAGGCGATGGAAGTTAGCAAATTTAAACATTGGTTAGGCCAATGGCAAAACTGTAAATACAAGATAAATTGTATATGTGAATGGATTGATTAAAAGACTTGAAAAGAGGGGTCCAAAATCAAGTGGTAAGGTTCGGCCATGTTGTATGGCCGAACCCTACCAAAGTATGTTTGAGGTGTGAAGTAGATTAAGCGTGACTATTGGTGTTTAAGATAAATTAAACAAAAGGATAGTCCAAATGGCATAGTTGTAATTATGGATGAAATGATCAAAGATAAAATGATCATAGGATTGGATATATGGGCTAAAACCAATATGGTAAGGTTCGGCCATGATGTATGGCCGAACCCTACCAAGGTTCATTTGGAAGTTTGGGTTAATTAGATGGTTTTAATTAAATAAAATAGTGACCAAAGTTTTAAATGGGTGAGGTGCGGCCATGGGGTATGGCCGAACCCCACAAAGTGGATTTTTGGACTTAGATTAAGTTGGAATCTTATGGTTAAAAGCTTGACCTGCTGTTATATAAATAGGGCCACGGGATTTGCTTGAACGGTGTACAAGTTGTAAACGGGAGACAGTTCAAGAGAAGGGTCAAATTAAGTGATCATTGTGTAGGTTTCCTACCTTTTTGTAACCACATATGATATTTGCTGTTTTATGTTAATTTTCATACATTGGTGGATTGTAAAGTTATATTTACAAATGACATGTTTGCATGGACATCTCATGCATGGCATGGGATGATGGTGTTGTAACCGGAGGCCACACTTCGTCGGGGCATCCGAAAGACCACTGTGGGGTACCTTGATGATGAGAATCCCATCAAGAGGAATCCGGAGGCCACACTCTGTCGGGGCGTCCGAAAGACCACTGTGGGGTACCTTAACGATGAGAATCCCGTCAAGAGGAGGCTATGTATAATGGTGATGGGTGGGACTCATTACATATTCATTTCATACATAGCATTGTTTTATGGAATTTTGTTAAACATGTATTATATATTATTTGCATGTTTTTATACTAACCTTGTGGTAGCCTTAACCGTATGACCTACTGGGCGCGTTGATCTAACGCCCTATCTCTATCCTTAGTAGATGATGCAGGAAAGGAAAAGAACGAGGATCTTGAAGGAAACCAAGCCTAGAAGCTTGGGCTCGAGTGGACTTTTAATGGATTGACTTATGGACTTTTATATGGACAATGTAATAATGTAGTTAAGTAGTTACTATGGTTTTATTTATTTGGATGGTTTGGAATGAATGGTAGACTAAGGTTATTTAGTAATATTGGAGATTATGAACATGTACTTTGCTATCTTAACTTATAAATTGAGTAGTCATAGGATCTATTATAACCTCAGTTAGATTAAGACTAAGTATATTCCGCAAGTTTATTGTACCATGTGTGGATCGATTCTTATGGACTTAATCCATACGCACATGGGCTTGGCCAGTTAAGGGTCGGACTTTAGAAGTCCGAATTTAACTCGCGTCATGACATCCCGCCTGATCACTTGGTGTTTATTATTAAAAAAAATAAACTCTGATTATTTTAGAGTGAAAAGGGCGGGTTGTTACATTTCAAAAGTGTGTCATAACTTAACGAGTTCTAATACAACCCAAGCTACATCAATGCACACAAGAAACTCTCCACCACTAAACACATCAAAATTGAGTGCAAAAGTGATTCTAAGCTTATCTCGGCTAGGTATTAGCTCAAAACTATCATCCGCTCTCCATAGACAATCACTAACATCAAATGCACTCAAACTCCTTGGCTTAAATTTCACTTATCAATGTAGATTATGCAAAGCGAATCAACACGTATCCAACATGGACAACGCTGTGCAGTTTGACACAGATGCCCTATTACGAACCACTATTTCCTTGATGCACAATCAACTCAAGGTTTCCTCCGAGTCTGTCACCTTCATGGGTATGAAATGGGCTGCTTGGTCACACGATCCACAAGCACCCAAAATAGAATTCTGCCCCTAGGTGACCTCGGTAAACTCGTCACAAAATCCATAGTAATGTGTTTTCATTTCCAATGAGACACTTGAAGGTTCTGTAATTCTCCGCTGGGTCTTTGATGCCCAACCTTAACTTGTCGACATATAAGGCAAAGGCTTACACACTTAGCAACATCCCGTTTCAAACCTTTCCACCAAAACTGTCTTCAAACATCATGATACATCTTCGTACGACCTGGGTGTACTATGAAATGGGAATGACGAAACTGACTGAGTACCTCCTCTCTACATTGATCTGTAGTCGGAACAAACAAATGTCCCTAGAGAACCAATCCACCATCTAATCTAACTGAACAATCATCAGTGCCTCGCCCTTGGAACACTTTCTGTCTCAACTCTAAAGCCAAATGGTCTACTTTTTGTGCCTTTATTACCTTGTCCACAAGCACAGGTTGCACAACTAAGTTCTATACCCAAACTGAATCACCTTGTTCAACCAACTGAAGATCATAATATGCTGCTGTTTTAAGCATCTTCCACTGACCAATTCCGATACTGGCTACTATGCTCTGGATTTTTGGCTCAATCCATCAGCCACTACATTGGCTTTACCAGGGTGGTATGAGATTTGGAAATAATATTCCTCCAGAAACTCCACCCATCACCGCTGTCTCAAATTCAAGTCTTTCTGAGAGAATAAATATTTGAGATTTTTTTGGTCGGATAGCACCTCAAGTCTCTTATCATAAAATAATGCCGTCAAACTTTCAATGCGTACATTACTACGGATAACTCAAGATCATGGGTGGGATAATTAAGTTTATGGGGTTTTAACTGCCAGGATCCAAATGTTATCACTCGGTCATCCTGCATCAACACGCAGCCTAGATTGCAATAGCCCGGGTTTTTAAATCAATATATATATTTTGGCTATTATTTATGTTAATGGTTGAAATTGAGAATTTTGATGGAATAGATGTTAAATGGATCAAAATTTGGGCAATGGCC
Source organism: Chimonanthus salicifolius (assembly GCA_013350335.1). NCBI lineage: Eukaryota > Viridiplantae > Streptophyta > Magnoliopsida > Laurales > Calycanthaceae > Chimonanthus > Chimonanthus salicifolius. The sequence continues at coordinate 49,573 of JAAGOE010000024.1, read as the reverse complement.
CAAGTATGGTCCAATGGACCATGGATTGGAATAACTTCACTTAAGTGGGCCAATGATGATTAATTGGGCCAAGGATGGTCAATTGGGTAAAATACCCATTTGGGACCCAATGGGTCAACATGGTTTGAACACTAGGGTAAATGGGTAGGACGTGAATTTAATTGGGCCATGGGCCCAATGGTGATCAAAGTGAATGAGAATCACCTAAGTTAAATTGGAATGACCCAAGTGTTAATGGTCTAGTGGGGCCCAACCCCACCTCATCAAGTGAGGTGGCATGTGGACCAAGACATAGGTGGGGCCGACCACTATGGTTGACTTCGTCAACCATGGGTGAGTCAAAGGTGAATTAAGGAAGATCAAGGTGAATGGAGTGGAATTAATTGGTTTAAAATCATCTAAGTTAATCTTGATTAGACCAAGGTAGCATGATCAAGTGGGACCCACCTCCACCTCATCAAGTGAGGTGGCAGATAGGCTAAGGAATTGGTGGGGCCAGTTACCCTGGTTGACTTGGTCAACCATGGGTGGATTCATGGAGGAAATCTAAGGAAATAAAATGGAATTAAATTAAGTAATTAAGTGACCTAAGATTAAGTATCAAATTAATCAAATGAGTTAATTAAATAATTAAGGGAGTCAAATGAGTCAAAGGAGGAGTCAAAGGGGTGAGTCAAATGGGTGGTTTCATCTCATTGAAACCAACCAAACCACTCAAGCAAACACACTAAAACCGTTGGCCAAGGGTGGTGGTTTCATCCTAACCACCACCACCAAAGGCATGAGAACCCATACCCCTCTCTATGATGTTGGTCAATGGACTTGATGGGAAGACCAAACCACCCATCTTAAAGACCCAAAACCGTTGGCATGGTGGTGGTTTCATCCCAACCACCACCACTAAGGTCATGTAAGCCATACTCCCCCATGTTGGTTGGTGAATGGAAATGATGGAGGAGTGTAACCCAAGCAAACCAGAGGGATGAGATGGGAAGGTCTAAGGTTTTCATCTCATTTCTCCATCCCATTCTCATCTCACTCTCTCCCTCTCCCCCTCCCTCTCTTGGCCGATCCATACTCAAGGAGAAAGAAGAAGAAACTTAGAAGAAAAGAAGGAAAAAACTAGGCTTGGCCGACCACCACTCCAAGACCAAGGCTTGAGACATTTTTTCCCATCCTCTCCTCCCCTTCCTCTCTCAAACCCACTCCATTTTGGCCGAACCCAAACCTTGGTGATCTCATTTTGATCAAGCACATCTTGGCCGAAGATCAAGGAGAAGAAGAAGGAGAAAGGCTAAGGATCCAAGAAAAGAAAGAGAAGCCGGAGGAGCCGCGGGATCGGTAAGTGTTCTTAAACAAGATTTTAAAATTTAAGAGTTAAAAGGAGACCTTGGAAAGTCCATCTCTTAGATTAAATGGTGGCCAAAATGTCATGGGCCATGGATCTAAAATCCATCCAAGGAAAGGATGAGAAATGGACAAACCCTAATGGGTGAGATAGGTTAAGAAAAATAAAGGACTATTAAGGACATTATGTATTTAAGGTTTATTAAAGCATGGAGATGTAATTTTTGAGGAATGATGGACCATAGGGTTCGGCCATGTAGTATGACCGAACCCCATGGAAGGAGATTAAGTATTGCTTAATGGGTTTAAAGAATGGAGGCTATGGAAGGTTGTTAATAATTTTTAAAGGTTTTAAGTGAATGAATGTTAGTGATTTTTAAAGGGATTTTAATGAGGGAAATCCATGGAGAAATGTGAATGGTTCTTATGGCCTCAAAAGTGGTAGAGGAAGATGAACCATGAACCATGGGTTCGGCCATGGTGTATGGCCGAACCCTATGGTGATGTATTACTATTTTAATAGGTGTAAAAATATGGGAAATAATGGGGGAATATTGGTAGCTTTGATGGACTCAAAAATGTACCTAAAGATGATCTAAAATGGTGATCTAAATGCATGATGGAAACCCCCCTCAAGGAAGGACTGTTTGTGGATAAAAAATGTTGCAATGGATCCAAGGAAAAATTGGGAAAAAGACATCATGGGTTCGGCCATGGTGTATGGGCGAACCCATGACCCATTTGTGAGCCATTTTATGGGCTAAGATTAAGGTCTATGTATGTGTTTAAATTAATGGGGATTAGGTTAAGTAAAGGGCTGATTTTAATGATTTTATGGCATGATTAAATGAGGCACTCATGGATCCAAGTTATGGATCAGTTATGGACAAAAATGTACAAGGATGGAGGAAGTGTTTAACCATGGAAGAGGAGTGGCATAAAACGTAAATATGGCCAAAATAAGGAACCATGGGTTTGGCCATGGTGTATGGCCGAACCCTGTGGTGGTTGATCATGGACTTAGGCGCTTTAAATGATGACCTTATGGGTGGTTGATGAAGCCTAGGGTTGCTGGATTTTAAACTCACAAAATTAGAATGTTTGATGGATTAAGATGGGACCCACAAACCCAATTAGTAGGGTTCGGCCATACACCATGGCCGAACCCCACTAAGGCATGTGTTAGGGACATGAGCATGATTAAAACATGGGTTTAATTGTTAATGTGTAATAAGGTATCGGGACGTTGCAAGCAGTGTGCGTTTGGTGACCGAATTCTTGGACGGAAGTGCTAAGGAACAATAGTCGGTATTTGGTAGGACTCCTACCTTATTGTAAGCCATGGATTATGTGTTTATGCATGTTTTACTTGATTTATTTTGGTAATCAAATGATATGTTTTAAGATGGGATTTAAATGCTATGGTTTGAATTATTATTATATGGCATATTGCACTTACATCTCATGCATAGCATGGGAGGGATGAAATGAAACTAGAGTCCATGCTCCGTCGGGGCGACCGATAAACATACATGGGGATACTGTGTGTTTATGATTATCTTGACGAGGCTATCCAAACAAGAAGGTTACTATGTGTTTATGATTATCTTGATGAGACTATCCAAACAAGAAGGTTACTATGTGTTTATGATTATCTTGATGAGGCTATTCAAACAAGAAGGTTACTATGTGTTTATGATTATCTTGATGAGGCTATTCAAACAAGAAGGTTACTATGGGTTTATAATTATCTTGATGAGGCTTTTCCATCAAGGGGGACATGATGTATGATTGAAAAGGTCATTGTACAATGACGATATGGATGATGGGTGGGACTCATGGCATATGGCACCCATTGCATGGCATTGTATTTTAATTGCATGGTTTTAATATACTATTACCTATGTGTTTTGTTATCACTAATCCATGTGTTAGCCCTACTCGGAGTACCTACTGGGCGCGTTGTCTAACGCCCTACTTCCACCTTAGATGATGAAGTAGGAAATTGAGGAAATGAAGGAAGTGACCGGAGCCAAGCGTAGGAGTTTGGAGGAGCGAGATAGCTTACTTATTTAAGTTTATTTCATGGTTATGTAATTTGAGTAGCTTAGCTCGTTGGACTGTAATAACTTAGACTATTGCTATGGTTTGGAATTTTATTTTGGACATTATAATTTTGAGGTATTTTAGTAATTTAAGTGATGTAACTTCCTTGCTATCTAAAATTGGTAGGATAGACTCTATTATAATTCCACATTTGGTTAAGTATTCCGCAAGCTTACTTTCTACGTGTGAACTGTTCTTCGCGGACTTAGTCCCACGCACACGTACGGTTGGCCAGTTAAGGGCCGGGCTGTGGAAGCTCGGGCTTAACTCGCGTCGTGACGTCTCGCGCTCTTTGTCACTCTTTAATTCAAATATATATATATATATACTCTGATTTTTGGCTAAGTATCATAGTGCGAAGGGGCGGGCGTTATAGTTGGTATCAAAGCGAAATCAGAAGAATGAATCTTTTCGAAGTAAGATTAAGAAGGTTTCACGTCTCACTGATGGATAAGAATCCCAACTGACCGACTCTTCGGAGTTTGCTGCACGGGGACCAGATTAATTTACTTCATTAGACTCAGACTGAAGCATTCAATCTGAAAGCAACATTTGATGAAAAGGAGTGATAGCAAGGGAAGTGCAATCACTCTAAGTTGGATTTATCAAACGTAGCAAGATAGGGCTTATTTCCCCCAAAAATGAGAAACAATATTTGATACTTAGGAAGTTTTTCCCCAAAACAAAGTATGTTTATTCGGTAATTTTTCCCCAAATTGAAAAGGAATATTTGATACTTAGGAAGTTTTTCCCCCAAAACAAAGAGTGCTTATTTGGCAACTTTTCCCCAAAATACGTAAACACAAAACTTTACTAAGAAACTAAGTCGACGATGTTTCAATGACTTAGGAAAATGCCTCCGAAGAGAAGAACCCGACAAAACCCGTGTGTGGAGGAAGAGGTACAGCCGCCTCATCCCGAGAAAGAGGTACAACAGCCTCATCCGGAGAAAGAGGTACAACAACCTCATCAAGAGGAAGAGGTACAATGACCTCATCAGGAGGAAGAAGTGCAGCAGCCACGCCAAGAAAATGAGCAGAATGGCATAAATATTCCAGTGATAACCCCCGAGCTACAAAACTTAGTGCAAGCTATAGTCACTTCGGTTTTACAACAACTCTTGAACGGAAATGAAACACAGGACCGAAGAGGTCAGGGTGGGGTAAATACCTTTCGCCCTCACAAGAGACTCAAACCCAACGTTGGGAGAACTTCAGCCTTTACTAAAGGTCTCTGTTTCCAGTGTGGTCAGCAGGGCCATTTCAAAAGAGAGTGTCCTCAGAACTATAAATCTTCTCACTTCAGGGGTTCCTTCCATCGTCCAACTCGACCAGCTCAGCCACAAGGACCTAGAGCACATGACCCGATAGGACAGGGGCCTACTCCGATAGAATCTGGACGACTGAATACTTTGGTTTCTCCTCCAGAGATAGTGGATCATTCGATGATTCAAGGTATGACAGTTGCTACTACTTTAAAAGTGTAAACCCAAGCGCAAATAGCGAAGTAATAATTACTCGGTGAGTCCGAGGTCGAATCCACAGGGACTGAAGGTATTAAGAACATTATTTAAAATTAAAAGAATAAAAATTGGATTTTGATTATTTCCACACAAAGTATGGAGCAAAGATGGTGATAAATTTATATCAATAAAAAGAAAGCACTAAGGTTCAGGGATTCATTTAACGGTCTACTAGCCCATCCAACACCAACGGTTGATGGCGGTCGACCACAGCCTACTAACACGTCCAACGCAGCAGTTCGCAAACGGTGTTCGGCTAATCTCAGTAATTATAGCCCAACGGCAAATATCAAACTTTACAAAGTTATTATCTTCCACAGATTTAACTTATGAACATAATTATCACATACAAATGTCAAATGCATGATTGCCCTCCTTACAAAGGGACTTTATTCTGAGAGAACCACCATATTTCAGCCTTATGATTTGGTGTATCAAATACCAATATAAGAGATCAATAAAATAATCAATATCACACAACATATAAAACTGGATTTAATAACACGATTGCCTTCACCCAGTTTTTACCCGACAATTCCCAGACGCTCCATGGGTCCATACTGCGTTAGAGACTACAAGTCCTCGACTCCCCGACACCATTTTAACGCCTACGTTCTAAATAGTTAGAACATTTACATCCCTTACATGTAGGCAGTGTCAGGTCTCGTATTCTGGACCTATATAGCCTTTTCCATCTTTAATTGACCATGGATCCCATTTCAGTCTGGTGTTAGTGGGTTTAACTTATAACACAATACAAGTGTTGGTTCGAGTCTCCTCACCTTCTCCGGTTGAGTTTTTTACAGAAAATCTGTAAGATAGAGTAAAATGTATAAATTTTCTATTTGTCAGTATATACACATAATAATTTCCCAAACCCCGTGCTATTTTTCCAGAAAACATGATATGTGTAGTGAGTCACTCACCTAAGCTCTTTCTACTCCTTTAATATATGTTAGAAAGTTAGTTGTCAGCCATTCAAAACATTACAATAAAATGAAAAATGTAAAGTACTCAGTGCCTTCTCTCGTATTGTCTTCTGGAGAAAGGACCATGGAGACGTATTGTGAGAGGCCCAGAGGGTACAGAGACAGTAAAGTAAATAAAAGTACTCAGCGCCCTATCCTCGTATTGTCTTCTGGAGGACCATGGAGACGTATTGAGAATTTGGCCAGGAGGGTACAGAGACAGTAAAGTAAATAAAAGTACTCAGTGCCCTATCCTCGTATTGTCTTCTAGAAGAAGGACCATGGAGACGTATTGAGAATATGGCCCAGAGGGTACAGAGACAGTAAAGTAAATAAAAGCACTCAGTGCCCTATCCTCGTATTGTCTTCTGGAAGAAGGACCATGGAGACGTATTGAGAATATGGCCCAGAGGGTACAGTACAGGAATTTAAACACACAAGGCGGAAAAATAAACACACAATAGTCAGCTGGGGTTAATCTTTTCCCCGATTTTACTTAGGGTCAAAAATTATATTTTGAACGTAAAATAATATGAATCTTGAAGGTAAAATTTAAATTTTAAAAGGAAATCTATTTTTCCTCCGTTTAAAAAAAATCTCATTTTTTTGAACCCCAATACTAAGCTATTTTACTCCTAATTTGCTATGGTGTTAATAAAAATAAAAATAGAATTATTTCGATACCTTGGGTGCAAAATTCTGTATAAGATTGACTAAATTTGAAAACCCTTAAAAGAATGCAGGAAACCCGAATGTCCGGCTGCTACTGGTATGACCAAAGCAAGAGAAAGAAGAGGAAAGAAAAGAAAAAATAGGAGAGAGAGAGCTTGCTGTTTTTTGAAAGAGGGAGAGAGAGCAAAACGGCAGAGGAGTTTTTTTTTTTTTTCTTTACGTTTTGGCTTCCTCGCCGATTACTCCTATTTATAGGCAACCGTATGGATTTTTTTTAATCATACAGGTTGCTGAAGCTATTCATAGGTTTATAAGTTTTTTAATAAATATGCATTTATTGTTATATATTTTATAATTATTATTACAACTGCCACCAATCGCATAGGCAATTGGCGGTGTTGTAATCTTCCAACACAGCTACAAGCTACATCCGTAGCTTTGAAACTTATCATTCATCTGGTTTCTAATATTATTTTATAATATAATATTAGTTTATTCTTTTTACTATTTACATCTATGTCCTTTCTCTTATCGGGGTATTTCAGGGTCTCACTAAATTGATACAATTGGTTCAGTAGGTCAAGTATTAAAAATTAAGCATGGTATTAAAATTTGGGGTGAAATCTATCTCAAAAACCCAGTGTTTTTGCTAAAAATCACCGTTTTAACAAAATCTCCTAATCTTCAAGATTCTCTTTGAAAGTATCCAACCTTAGAGTTTGATAGAGTAAATTTGTCTGATAAAAACATTCTAAAGTTTCAAAGTGTTTTGAAGTCAAAAATCACATTTTCCAAGTGAAAGAATATTCAACGGCCCATATTTCATGGCTTAAAGTAAATATCAAAAACTAATTATTTTAGAGTGTAAAGAAATAAACAGTTTAGTTATAATATGGATTGAGTATTGACTCTCTCCTTATATTTTTAGGACTTCCTCTACCCTGTCAAATTGGGGTTTTACCACTTTAAAACTTAGGGGTAAAATAAATTAGAGAAATTATAGCGAGATTGGCATGTCATTAGGTCCGGAATTTAAAAATAATGCATAATATAAAATTTGAAGTTCAAACTAAGTCAAATGACTGAGTTTATACAGTAGCTAAGGTTTAAGCCTAAAATAATATTATTATTATATTCATAACTCACCCATATACCTTTGGAATTTAATTAAAAGAGTTATCGGATTCGGATCGAGTCAAACTCAGATCCGTTGAAGAACTTATTTGATACTCTTTACGATTAGAGGAAAATAATTCATAATTAACGGATAAAAAAATTATTTAATTAATCATAATTAATCATAATTAATTCTTAAATTGGGATGGGGTATTACAAAATTACTTAGATTTTTAATAAATATTTGAGATATATTAAACCATTCAATTAAATGAAATTTAGATTAATATCATAGTTGTTGATTTTAAATAACCCCCTAAATAATTAAACTTCGCCCTTTCCCTTAGTGAGAATTTAGCCAAACATTATGATAAAAGATATTAAACCAATTAATTTAGAAATTAAATGTCAATTAAACAATATTTTAAAACAATTCAAAACTAAATGATTAAATAAATAAATGAAACATGAAATGTCATATCATCAAATTAACTTAAGGAAACGTTGGAATAAAAATCAAACAGTGTTTTAACAATTTAAGAGACAACTCCCTGGGAAGAAGTCAAAAGAACAAAAAGGGTAGATGTTGTTCATGTCGAACGAGTGCCCTGCTCCAAGCCTCTTCAAATCCTGCACTTTGTTGCTTCCACTGCTTACCGCTCATGCTGGGTCGCTCTCTGGGTTGTTGCCTCTGCCTTCTCTGCTCTCTACTTTGCTAAACAAGAAAAAGAGGAAGAAGGATTTTGCTGTTTGTCGCCTCATTCGCCGGTGTGTCCGATTCTCTGTTCCGACTGCTGTCACCAACCGCTCAGAGAAGACGAGGAAAAAGGAGTGAATGAGGGTTCTCTCTATTTTTTTTGCTGACACCGTCACTGCCGGTGTTGCTGGTTGCTTACTTCCAACCACAGAAGAGATGCTCCACTCTAGGAAAAGATGCATTTTCTCTCTCAGCCGATCCCCTTTTGTAAGAGAACCAGCAACGGCTCTCTCCCATGCCGATTCTTCTGTTGTATTTCCATCTTTGCTCTCAAACGGCTCTCTCCCTCTTTTCTTGAAATGTACACCACAGCAGTAGAGTGATCCACTTGATTTCCAAACGGCTCTCTCAAGCTTTCCATTTTTTTTTTGACAGCTTGAGATCTTCTCCACTAGTGCACTTCTCCAGCTTCATTTCCTTTTCATTTTTCCTTTGGTTGGCAGCCAGTCCTTCAACGGCACTAATTCTTTGGCTCAACTTCCACTCAATTTGTTGAGTCGGCTCGGGATTTGACTCTGGGACTCGATGTTGACTCGAGATTTGGCTCGAGACTAACTTTATTAAATTGGCTGGATTAATTTCCTGAAATAAAGAAAATACACGTAATAAGTTATATTAAATAAAACTCATAAATTCATGTGTAAATGCATATATTAAATGCAAAATAAATGTGATAATGCTTAATAATATTATGACATAAATGCAATTTTAGGCATTTAACACACCCCCGAACCAGCATGTTGCTAGTCCTCGAGCAACCAAAGTAAAAATTTTCCATCATTTAAAAATGAATCCCTCTTCTTCTTTTTTTTTTTTAAACATTTGATTAAACAATAATCCCCTCATTTTTCTCAGAATAAAAATATGAAAAATGGAATTCATCATTGTAGAGGAGAATTATTATTTAACTGAAAAACAATTTCAAATTTTAGAAAACTGTTAAAACAATTTTTTTTTTTTATATATATATAAGAACAACACATTTTTAACCAAACATATATATTTTTTTTTAATAACTAAGCCTCCTACCCCCCAACCTGAATGTGACATTGTCCTCAATGTCAAAATTACATGAATGCAAAGAGTGTATAATGAGATCAACATTTAAGGACACGGTAATTAATAAAAGATAATGTGGGAGAATAGGAGACACCTGAAATTGATAAGTGTACACATGAAGATACAGCTAACAAAACACAAAAATAAAGGTAAAAGAAGAACAAGCTTAAATAAATTCATAAAATAATGCTAATTTTGATAAACAGGGTCTGCTAGAGCGGTGGACTCAACCTCTGGTACAAAATATTCCAAAAATGGTTTCAATCGTTGACCATTTACTTTAAAAATATTACCATTATTTGGATTTTCTATCTCGACGGCCCATAAGGATAAACAATCTTTACAATAAATGGGCTAGACCATCGAGATCGACGTTTACCAGGAAACAAGTGTAGCCTTGAATTATATAAAAGAACTTTCTGTGAAGGCTCAAATGATTTTCGAATGATATTTTTGTCATGAAATATTTTCATTTTCTCCTTATATATTCAAGTATTGTCATAAGCTTCTTTTCGGATTTCCTCCAATTCGTTAAGTTGAAGCTTACGAAGAGAACTAGAATCATCCAAGTTAAAATTAAATTTCTTTATCGCCCAGTACGCTTTATGTTCCAATTCCACAGGCAAGTGACAAGCCTTTCCAAAGACAACTCTATAAGGTGACATACCAATCAGGGTTTTAAAGGTTGTGCGATAAGCCCAAAGCGCATCATTTAGTCGTAAAGACCAATCTTTGCGATCTGGGTTAACCGTCTTTTCAAAAATATTTTTAATTTCCCGATTGGATACCTCAACTTGTCCACTTGTTTGTGGGTGATAAGGGGTACTGACTTTATGAGTAATTCCATATTTGCGCATCAAGGCCTGAAAAGGCTTGTTACAAAAATGTGTACCCATCACTAATAATGGCTCGAGGTATTCCAAATCTAGATAAGACATTTTCTTTTAAAAATTTGAAAACGGTCTTATGATCATTATTTCTGCATGGAACTGCCTCGATCCATTTGGAGACATAATCAACAGCTAAAAGGATATAAAGATATCCAAAAAAGGGGGGGAAAGGTCCCATGAAATCGATGCCCCAATAGTCAAATACTTCAATAATTAAGATTGGGTTCAATGGCATCATATTTCGACGAGTGATCCGTCCCAACTTTTGACAACGGTCACATGCTTTACAAAATTCATGGGCGTCTTTGAAAATAGTGGGCTAATAAAAACCACACTGCAAGATTTTTGCAGTGGTTTTCTTGGCAGAAAAATGACCACCACATGCATCTGAATGACAAAAGGAGATGACACTTTGAATTTCACTATTAGGTGTGCATCTCTTGATTATTGGGTCAGGACAATGTTTAAAAAGGTATGGATCGTCCCAAAAGAACTTTCTCACTTCGACCAAAAATTTCTTTTTATCTTGTTGGGTCCACTGGGTTGGAAGTTCACCTGAAACAAAAAAATTAGCAATGTCAGCATACCAAGGTAATTGAGAGACAATAAAGAGTTGCTCATCAGGGAATGTGTCCTTGATTCGCATTGTCTCCAAGGAATCAGAAATTATAAGCCTGGATAAGTGATCAGCCACCACATTCTCTACTCCTTTTTTATCTTTAATTACCAAGTTAAACTCTTGGAGCAGGAGGATCGACCTAAGTAATTTGGGTTTTGCATCCTTCTTGGTTAGAAGGTATTTTAAAGCCGTATGATCAGTGAAAATAATAATCTGGGATTCAATCAAATAAGACCTAAATTTATCCAAGGCAAAGACTACTGCAAGGAGTTCCTTTTCTGTAGTGGAATAATTCATTTGTGCACTGTTCAATGTTCTGCTTGCATAATAAATGACATGAGGCTTTTTGTCGTTGCGTTGCCCTAGCACGGCCCCAACTGTATAATCACTGGCATCGCACATAATCTCAAAGGGCAAACTCCAATCAGGTGGTTGCATAATAGGAGCAGAAGTTAACATGTCCTTCAGCTTTGGAAAAGCATCTTGGCACGCGTCAGTCCACTCAAAGGGAATGTCCTTTGACAGAAGGTTACACAATGGTCAGGATATTACACTAAATTCTTTAATAAACCTTCTATAGAATCCTGCATGACCCAAAAAAGATCTAATGTCTTTAACAATCTTAGGGGCGGGTAGATTAGCTATCAAATCGATTTTTGCTCTATCTACTTCAATTCCTTGGGAGGAGACAATGTGACGTAGCACGATTCCTTTTGAGACCATGAAATGACACTTCTCCCAATTCAAAATGAGGTTTTTCTTCTCACATCTATTCAACACCATTTTCAAATTATTCAAACATTCATCAAAAGAATTGCCAAAAACAGAAAAATCATCCATAAAGACCTCAAGGAAACGCTCTACCATATCACTAAATATGCTCAACATGCATCTCTAGAATGTAGCAGGGGCATTACGTAGCCCAAATGGCATCCTCCGATAAGCAAAAGTTCCAAATGGACATGTAAAGGTGGTCTTTTCTTGGTCTTCAGGTGCAATTTCTATTTGATTATACCCAGAGTAACCATCTAGGAAACAATAGAATTTGTGGCCAGCTGCCCTTTCTAGGATTTGGTCTATGAATGGTAAAGGGAAATGGTCTTTCCTAGTCACTTAGTTAAGTTTCCTATAGTCAATGCAAATGCGCCAACCCGTTGTGACTCTAGTTGGGATTAATTCATCATTGGCGTTCTTGACTACGGTTACCCCAGATTTCTTAGGTACCACTTGAACAGGACTAACCCAAGTACTATCAGAGATTGGGTATATAATTCCTACATCCAAAAGCTTTATGACTTCTGCTCTAACAACCTCTTTCATATTAGGATTCAATCTATGTTGTAATTCTCAAGAGGGTTTAGAATTGTCCTCTAAATAAATCCTATGGGTACAAATTGAGGGATTGATTCCCTTGATATCAGCTATGGTCCATCCAATTGCACCTTTGTGTTCTCTAAGAACATTGATTAATTTTTCTTCCTCGCTTTGATTTAATTTTGAGGAAATGACCACCGGGAATGTCTCTACTGGTCCTAAGAATGCATACTTGAGTTCAGTTGGTAGAGGTTTCAACTCAAGTTTTGGCACTTGAACACATGATGGGAGGGGCATGGTGTCACTAGGTGGTAACTCTTCAAAACGTGCCCTCCACCTGTATGTATCTAATAATGGTGCAGACTCCAAAACAGAATATACAGAATTAATTATGGAGTCCTCATCAAAATTAAGGTGTACTAAACAAGCCTCAAGAGGATCAGTGAGCACTGATAGAGGAGACTGGTCTTCGATGAGCGTTTCAATGAAATTTACTTCATGCACATCGCTATCATCACCTGGTTGTTTGTAAATATTAAATATGTTCAATTCCAAAGTCATGTTGCCAAAAGACAATTTCATGACTCCATTCCTGCAATTGATTAAAGCATTGGAGGTTGCAAGGAATGGGCGGCCTAAAATGATAGGAATTTGGGCACTCGCATTCAACACAGGTTGGGTGTCCAAGACTATGAAATCGACAGGGAAGTAGAATTTGTCTACTTGGACTAACACGTCTTCAACTATTCCTCTCGGTATCTTAAGTGAGCGGTCGGCAAGTTGGAGCGTTATAGTGGTCGGTTTAAGCTCACCAAGTCCCAACTGCTCATATACCAAATAGCGTAAGAGGTTAACACTCTCCCCTAGGTCAAGCAAAGCTTGCCCAATTTGGAACTCACCAATAACAGATGATATGGTTGGACACCCCGGATCTTTGTATTTTGGTGGTGTATTCTGTTGGATGATAGCACTTACTTGTTCCGTCAAGAATGCTTTCTTTTGTACATTTAGATTACGCTTTATTGTACATAAATCTTTTAAAAATTTAGCATATGACGGTATTTGCTTAATAGCATCCAACAAAGGAATATTGATTTTGACCTGTTTAAAGATTTCAAAAATGTCGACATTGGTCACTGATTTTTTTGGAGGTTGTAACCTTTGGGGAAAATGGGCAAGCATTGGATGTTGCGAAACCACATTAGGCTTAGACTCATTAGGCCCATCATCACTCTTTGGGGTTGAAAGTTCCTTGGGTTTGCTAACCTTTGTCGGAATACTTTTATCAATTATTTTTCCATTTCGTAGAGTGGTGATGGACTTAGCGTGTTCTTGGTGTGAATTAGAAGAATTTGAATTGTTTCCCTTAAATTGACCCCTAGGATTTGGTTGAGGTTGAGCAGGGAACTTGCCCATTTCTTGATTGTTGGGCATGGAGGTCGACTTGTTCATAAAATTCTTCAATTCACTCATGTCTTGCATTATCTGATTATTAAAGATTGATTGACTTTGCATGAATGCATTAAAAGTTTCCTCAAGGGTCTTCTTATGTGGAGGCACATAAGGATTAGAAGTAGAAGGCCCTTGAGGGGCATGGTTATTTGCATTTGGATCATTTCTCCAACTAAAGTTGGGATGATTCTTCCAACCTGGGTTATATGTGTCGGAATAGGGTGAAGAAAAAGGCCTTTTATAGGTGTTCATAGGATTTGCTTGACTGTATAGCACCTCTTTAAAAGCTGGGATTGTCGGACAATCCTGAGTTTGGTGTCCAATAGTCTCACATATCCCACATACATCCTTTTTTTTTTTTTCAGTGGCCTTAATTGAGTGTACTTTTCCAAGTTCAATGGCCTCTACCTTTCTGGTCAAATTGGCTAATTTGGCATTAACATCATCTTCTTCTTTAAGGAGGTACATACCCCCTTTTGTCATGGCACTAGGCTTGGTCTTTTCTGCCTTATCAGATCCATCAGTATCATCCCAAGATTGGGCAGTTTTAGCTAGATGGTCAAAATAATCCCAAGCCTCCTCAGGATCTTTACTTGGAAATTCACCATTACACATCATTTCTACGTATTGGCGCATATTGGAATTTAGACCATCATAGAAAAAATTGATAGTGCGCCAAATTTCATAGCCATGATGTGGGCAAGATTGCAATAATTCTTTGTAACGCTCCCAACATTGGAAGAATGTTTCACCTTCTTTTTGTTTGAAATTCATGATTTTTCTTCTAAGTGTATTAGTCTTGTGGGTAGGGAAGAATTTTTTCAAGAATTCTCGTTGCATTTCTTGTCAAGTACATATGGATCTTGGTCTTAGAGAATTTAGCCAACTTTTTGCTTTCTCTTTTAAAGAGAAAGAGAATAATTTCAACCTTACTACATCACTATTAACGTTTTGGTTATGCAAAGTAGCACAAACCTCTTCAAATTCTTTTAGATGTATGTAAGGGCTCTCTGAATCCAAACCATGATACTTAGGAAGTAATTGAATCACCCCTGGTTTTAAATCAAAAGCACCTTGATTATTAGGAAAAATAATACAAGATGGAGAACTTGATCTGGTCGGTTGCAAATATTCACGCAATGTTTTCATTTGTGGGATACCATCGTTTTCCCCATGATCACTCTCATGTTCAGACATTGTGAATGATGAAAATGAGTATTCAGATTCTTGAAACAAGTTCCCAGACAAATTTTCAGCAATAGAATCAATTTTTTTAAGGCGATTTGTTTCGTCTCGTTGCCACGAGGACATCCAACAAAGAAAAAGATTTAACTAAAATAACTAAAAAAAAAAATGAGATAAGGAACGAATTTACCAGATGCGCAAGAATCCAAAATAAAATCACCTAAACAAGAAGACACAAAAAAAAAATCAGTAGCAATTAAAAAAAAAATTGAAGAACTAACTCTTTTTTTTTTTCTATATATTTTTTATGAATGTTGGAATTTTTATTTTTGTATTTGTAAAACCGTTACAATCCTCGGCAACGGCGCCAAAAACTTGCTACTACTTTAAAAGTGTACACCGAAGCGCAGGTAGCGAAGTAATAATTACTCGGTGAGTCCGAGGTCGAATCCACAGGGACTGAAGGTATTAAGAACACTATTTAAGATTAAAAGAATAAAAATTGGATTTTGATTATTTCCACACAAAGTATGGAGCAAAGATGGTGATAAATTTAAATCAATAAAAAGAAAGCACTAAGGTTCAGGGATTCATTTAATAATTCATAGGGCATTTTTATCAACTTGTCTCAATTCAATTCGAATGACGATTCTATTGAACTGGAAGATTGGACAGTTATCTCAATAATAATTTGCATATAATTTGTTCGAATAATTGATGGTTAAATAATATTAATTAAATATCACATGTCACAAGGATTCGACAAGCATTTATTGTATTCAGAAATAACAATAAATCAAGAAAAATATATAGACATAGATAGGTCCTTGAAAGTTTCTTACAAATCTCATACGTTTATCCAAGTATTTATTGTGTTCGGAAACTACAATAAATCAAGGAAAATTATTTAGATTTTTAATAAATATTTGAGATATATTAAACCATTCAATTAAATGAAACTTAGATTAATATCAAAGATGTTGATTTAAAATAACCCCCTAAATAATTAAACTTCACCCTTTCCCTTAGTGAGAATTTAGCCAGACATTATGATAAAAGATATTAAACCAATTAATTTAAGCATTAAATGTAAATTAAACAATATTTAAAACAATTCAAAACTAAATGATTAAATAAATAAATGAAACATGAAATGTCATATCATCGAATTAACTTAAAGAAACGTTGGAATAAAAATCAAACAGTGTTGAAACAATTTAAGAGACAACTCCTTGGGAAGAAGTCAAAAGAACAGAAAGGGGTAGATGTTGTTCATGTCGAACGAGTGCCCTGCTCCAAGCCTCTTCGAATCCTGCACTTTGTTGCTTCCACTGCTTACCGCTCATGCCGAGTCGCTCTCTGGGTTGTTGCCTCTGCCTTCTCTGCTCTCTACTTTGCTAAACAAGAAAAAGAGGAAGAAGGATTTTGCTGTTTGTCCCCTCAGTCGCCGGTGTGTCCGATTCTCTGTTTCGACTGCTGTCACCAATCGCTCAGAGAAGACGAGGAAAAAGGAGTGAATGAGGGTTCTCTCTATTTTGTTTTGCTGATACCGTCACTGCCAGTGTTGCTGGTTGCTTACTTCCACCCCAAGAAGAGATGCTCCACTCTAGGAAAAGATGCCTTTTCTTTCTAAGTTGATCCCCTTTTGTAAGAGAACCAGCAACGACTCTCTTCCATGCCGATTCTTCTGTTGTATTTCCATCTTTGCTCTCAAACGGCTCTCTTCCTCTTTTCCTGAAATGTACACCACAGCAGTAGAGTGATCCACTTGATTTCCAAACGGCTCTCTCATGCTTTCCATTTATTTTTTTTTTACAGCTTGAGATCTTCTCCACTAGTGCGCTTCTCTAGCTTCATTTCCTTTTTCATTTTTCCTTTGGTTGGCAGCCAGTCCTTCAACGACACTATTCTTTGGCTCAACTTCCACTCAATTTGTTGAGTCGGCTCGGGATTTGACTCCGGGACTCGATGTTGACTCGAGATTTGGCTCGAGACTAACTTTATTAAATTGGCTGGATTAATTTCCTGAAATAAAGAAAATACACGTAATAAGTTATATTAAATAAAACTCATAAATTCATGTGTAAATGCATATATTAAATACAAAATAAATGTGATAATGCTTGATAATATTATGACATAAATGCAATTTTAGGCATTTAACAACAGTAGTTCGTAGTTCATATGCTTATGCGATATTTAATTTGGGAACATTCCACTCTCTTGTATCTACTGCCTTCACATCTGTTACTAGCACTTTAGCACAACAAATATCCACTGAACTTACTGTAGTATTCCCTATTGGTAGACGATGATGACAATTGGTGGGTATATCGATCCCCCGATAGATACAACGGTTCCATGGTAAAAGCGACAGTTCTATGGATAGATACTATCTTCCCATGGCTGGGGGTTTCCATGGTGATTTGGATTGATGCCGGACATTGGCATTATGATAAACATTTTTGATTCACAGTCGACGCATTGGTCGTATGTTAGACCTGTTAGCCTATGATAGACATATTAGTCCTACGAAGGTATTAGTTATGTCCATGAATGGATTATACCCATGGAGGGGTTATATTCATGGATCTGATGAACAAATCTTTCGTCCGTATTTGGGCAAGTTTGTATTCTTTTTCATTGACGATACCCGATTTATTCCCACCTTCGGGAGGAGCAAGTAGAACATCTAAGGATAGCCTTGGACACCTTGAAGAAAAGTCAATTGGATGCCAAAGCCAGCAAGTGTGAGTTTTGGCTCTCCGAGATCAACTTCTTGGGGCATATTATATCAGCAGAAGGTATAACCGTGGAACCGGCTAAAGTGGCGGCAGTGAGGGAATGGAAAACACCGATGAATGTGACCGAGATCCGCAGTTTTCTGGGATTGACCGGTTACTACTGGAAATTCATCATGGACTTCTCCAAATTTGCATCTCTACTTACCCGACTCACTCAGAAAGGAGTCAAATTTGAGTGGTCGACTAAATGCAACCAGAGATTTGAGGAGTTGAAGGAGAGACTTACCACTGCTCCTATTCTGATTTTGCCGGAAAGAGGCAAGGGCTATGAGTATGCTACGATGCTTCTGGAGAGGGACTGGGATGCTCTCTCATGCAAAGTCATCATGTGGTGGCATACTGTTCAAGACAATTGAAAATACATGAATGCCTCTACCCCACACATGACTTGGAGTTAGCTGCAGTGGCCTTCGCTCTCAAAAGCTGGAGACACTATTTATATGGCGAGGAGCTTGAGGTGTTCTCAGATCACAAGAGCCTGAAGTACTTATTTGATCAAAAGGAACTCAACTTGAGGCAGCGCAGATGGATGGAATATCTGGCAGATTATGAATTCGCACTTCAATATCACCTGGCAAAGAAAATAAGGTGGCAGATGCCCTCAGCCGCATGTCACATGCGACAGTAGCCAGTTTGATCAGGACAGAATGGGATATGCTGAACACCATCCGAGAGTTCAACTTGTATATCAAGAACCATGGGAGTATGTACAATCTGATCATACGGTCCAACATGGTCTCCAAGATTGAACAGGAGCAACGGACAGATCTAGAGGTGGAGGAGATTTTGGCCAAGATGTCTACTGGTGAGGTTGTACCGGAATGGGAATTACGATCGGGACAGGGCCTTGTATTCCTAGGCAGGACATATGTGCCTAAGAGCTGCAGAAGAGAGTTGTTGGTTGAGGCACACCAAACCAAGCTCTCTATCCATCCGGGTAGCACCAAGATGTATCATGATCTTAAGAGGCACTATTGGTGGCATGGACTCGAGAGAGATGTGGCAGAGTTTGTTGCTCGTTGCCTAACTTGTCAGCAGCTTAAGGTGGAACATCAGAAGCCATTGGGTTTACTCAAACCCTTACCAGTGTCGGAGTGGAAATGGGAGCATATAGCCATGGATTTTGTAACAGGGTTGCCAAGGTCATCAAAGGGCAACGATGCGATATGGGTCGTAGTGGACCGGTTGACTAAGTCTGTGCACTTCCTTCCCATCAAGATGACAGATTCTTCGGAGACGTTGGATCGACGGTACATCCAGGATATCATCAGACTACATGGTATTCCCCAGACTATTGTGTCCGACAGAGATGGCTGATTCACTGGCAGAGTATGGCAGAGCATGCAGTCAGCTATGGGGACCGACATATTGACTAGCACAACATTTCATCCACAGACTGATGGACAGTCAGAGAGGACGATATAGACATTGGAGGATACGTTGAGAGCATGTATGCTAGACTTCAAGGGTGGATGGGAGGATCACTTGCCACTGGTGGAGTTCTCCTACAACAACAGTTACCAGGCAACTCTCCGGATGGCTCCATTTGAGGCCTTGTATGGTAGGCCCTGTAGATCACCAATGTGCTGGATAGAGGCCGGTGATCCTGCACTGATTGGACCCGAGTTAGTTACGGAAACCACGGCGTAGATCAAGTTGATACGACAACACCTACTCACTGCACAGAGTCGTCAGAAGAGCTATGCTGACAAGAGGAGAAGGTTCCTCGAGTTCGAGGTGGGAGACTTGGTGTTCTTAAAATTCTCACCACAGAAGGGACACATGAGATTTGGGAAGAAAGGGAAACTGTCGCCTAGATTTGTGGGGCTGTTTCCAATCCTGAAGAGAGTGGGGGAGGTAGCTTATCAGTTGGTGTTTCCTCCACAGTTATCATCTTTACATGATGTATTCCATGTGTCCATGTTGAGGAAGTACAACCCCGATCCTTCCCATGTGTTGAACGTGCAAGACGTCGATGTGCAAAGCGACGTGACATATGTGGAGAAGCCGGTCAGAGTGATCGGGAGAGAACAAAAGGTACTACGGAACCGCACCTTTCAGTTCGTCAAGGCGGTATGGGAACGACATGGCAATGAGGAAGCCACCTGGGAACTTGAGTCAGAAATGAGAGCCGCTCATCCAGAGCGTTTTGTATGAGTTGTTTGAACCCCCTACTTCGCTCGAATTTTCGGGACGAAAATTTCAAAAGAGGATTGTATTGTAATAGCCCGGGTTTTTAAATCAATATATATTTTGGCTATTATTTATGTTAATGGTTGAAATTGAGAATTTTGATGGAATAGATGTTAAATGGATCAAAATTTGGGCAATGGCCCAAGTATGGTCCAATGGAACATGGATTGGAATAACTTCACTTAAGTGGGCCAATGATGATTAATTGGCCAAGGATGGTCAATTGGGTAAAATACCCATTTGGGACCCAATGGGTCAACATGGTTTGACCATTAGGGTAAATGGGTAGGAAGTGAATTTAATTGGGCCATGGGCCCAATGGTGATCAAAGTGAATGAGAATCACCTAAGTTAAATTGGAATGACCCAAGTGTTAATGGTCTAGTGGGGCCCAACCCCACCTCATCAAGTGAGGTGGCATGTGGACCAAGACATAGGTGGGGCCGACCACCATGGTTGACTTGGTCAACCATGGGTGAGTCAAAGATGAATTAAGGAAGATCAAGGTGAATGGAGTGGAATTAATTGGTTTAAAATCATCTAAGTTAATCTTGATTAGGCCAAGGTAGCATGATCAAGTGGGACCCACCTCCACCTCATCAAGTGAGGTGGCGGATAGGCTGGGGAATTGGGGGGGCCGGCTACCATGGTTGACTTGGTCAACCATGGGTGGATTCATGGAGGAAATCTAAGGAAATAAAATGGGATTAAATTAAGTAATTAAGTGACCTAAGATTAAGTATCAAATTAATCAAATGAGTTAATTAAATAATTAAGGGAGTCAAATGAGTCAAATGAGGAGTCAAAGGGGTGAGTCAAAGGGGTGGTTTCATCTTATTGAAACCAACCAAACCACTCAAAGAAACACACTAAAACCGTTGGCCAAGGGTGGTGGTTTCATCCCAACCGCCACCACCAAAGGCATGAGAACCCATACCCCTCTCCATGATGTTGGTCAATGGATTTGATGGGAAGACCAAACCACCCATCTTAAAGACCCAAAACCGTTGGCATGGTGGTGGTTTCATCCCAACCACCACCACTAAGGTCATGTAAGCCATACTCCCCCATGTTGGTTGGTGAATGGAAATGATGGAGGAGTGTAACCCAAGCAAACCAGAGGGATGAGATGGGAAGGTCTAAGGTTTTCATCTCATTTCTCCATCCCATTCTCATCTCACTCTCTCCCTCTCCCCCTCCCTCTCTTGGCCGATCCATACTCAAGGAGAAAGAAGAAGAAACTTAGAAGAAAAGAAGGAAAAAACTAGGCTTGGCCGACCACCACTCCAAGACCAAGGCTTGAGACATTTTTTCCCATCCTCTCCTCCCCTTCCTCTCTCAAACCCACTCCATTTTGGCCGAACCCAAACCTTGGTGATCTCATTTTGATCAAGCACATCTTGGCCGAAATCAAGGAGAAGAAGAAGGAGAAAGGCTAAGGATCCAAGAAGAGAAAGAGAAGCCGGAGGAGCCGCGGGATCGGTAAGTGTTCTTAAACAAGATTTTAAAATTTAAGGGTTAAAAGGAGACCTTGGAAAGTCCATCTCTTAGATTAAATGGTGGCCAAAATGTCATGGGCCATGGATCTAAAATCCATCCAAGGAAAGGATGAGAAATGGACAAACCCTAATGGGTGAGATAGGTTAAGAAAAATAAAGGACTATTAAGGACATTATGTAACGCCCGGCCCTCTCCGAGAAATCAGATAATTCTCCTGGCGGACTTTCACTGCCTAAGGAGGCCCCACAGTTGCATCACGGGCATACCAACGGAGTGTGGGCTCCGGTTTCCACAATCATCATCCTATGCCATGCATGAGATGTTAATGCATTGTATGTCATTTGTAAATACATAACTCATCATTCAAAACCACATTTGAAACGTAAATCAAATACAACATATCTCAAAAAAATATAATAAGACCAAATTATAATTGTGGTTACAAGCAGGTAGGAAACCTACTGAAGATTCACTTCAGTGTTCGATCTTTCTTAATCGTCACCTGTTCATGACTCATACGCCGTATACGCAAGTCTGGATACCCTATTTAAATAGCAGCAAACCAAACATTCATCATGTAATTCCAACTTGGCCAATGTCCCAAAAATGCACTGTGTGGGGTTCGGCCATGGGCATGGCCGAACCTCACCTATTTATCTTTTTGGTCTCTCATTCGTTTAATCCCTATTAAACATCAAATTGTACAAAAATACCTTGGTAGGGTTCGGCCATACAGCATGGCCGAACCATACCCCTTTGATTTGGGTCCATACAACCATACCTATGATCATTCCACCTTTGATCATTTCGCCCATATTTACCATTATGCCATTGGTCCAATACTCAATTATATCCCATTTTAACCTTTAAAACTACCGATCAATTCCATGGAATGGAACCACACTAAAACCTATTGTCATAGTCCATGATCTTTACATTGAACCCTTTTAATTCAATAAAAACATTCCACATAAAATAATCCATATGAAGTGGTCCATGGGGTTCGGCCGAACCCAGTGGCTCCCTTGGTCCAATAACTTTAACCTAGGTATTTAACTTAGGCTACATCCTTTTTCCAAGGTTATTACATGGTTCAGCCATCCATAGGCTGAGCCAAATCAATAACCATAACCCCAAGTAAAACCCATACAAACAACCCATAAGGCAGCCCATGGGGTTCGGCCATACACATGGCCGAACCCAATGGTTCTCTTGATTTAATAATATAACCAACTATCCTTAATTTAAATCAATAACTTAACCTCAATATTATCAGGGTTCAACCACACATTGGCTGACCAATAACAGCAAATTATTCTTCATCAAATCACATAAAAACTTCATAAGGTGATCCATGGGGTTCGGCCATTCACATGGCCGAACCTTATGGTTCTTTTGATGCGACTTTCCCAATAATTCCATATAATTTATCTATTGCATCTTAGCCATAAAACAGCAAGGTTTAACCAACCATTGCCGATCCCATTTAGTTTATTAATTCTATTTACAATCCTTTACAAAATCTTCACATATGGTATGGTTTTTATTCCCCAAAAACCATACCACTCCCAATTATTTCCATGGGGTTCGGCCATCCCAAGTGGCCGAACTCCATGTTCTAAACTTCCATCCTTTAAACCTTATCAACACACTTTACATCCTTACTTAATTCGGCCACAAAATGACCCAACTAACATGTGTAAAAATCAGCATGACTTGACATGGTTTTTGACCTTTAAGAACATCAAACAAATCCACACTTTTTCATGGGGTTCGGCCAACCAAGATGGCCGAACCCAATGACATACTTTTTATCCTTTTAAGCCATCTAATCCAAGGCTAAATTCCCTGATGTAATCGGTCAATCCATAGCCCAACATATGACACTCAAGACTATGATTTTAGAACTTTTCAAAACATGTAAATAATCTAGCTTAGCATCCAAAAACAGTCCATGGTTTTGTCCTACAAAAACCATCCAATTTAACCCATTCTTTTCATGGGGTTCGGCCATCCCCAATGGCCGAACCTAATGATCAAATTTCCATCTTATTTATGAACTTCCATCTAAGGTTTAATCCTTGATGCATTCAGCCAAATGATAGCCCAAATCATACCCTTTTCTTACAACTTGTTTAACTTGAACACTTAAGAAAATCTTACAAATTTCCTTTGCTCCTTCCCTCTTGCTTCCTTTCTTTCCTTCTTCCTTAATCCCTTGCCGAAATGGTGCTTGATCTTATGGTGAAACACAGCAACTGGTTCGGCCAAGAGATGGTGTTCTTGAGAGGGGAAGAGGGATGAATTTCTAAGCTTTTTTTTAAGGTAAATTCGGCCAAATGGTGGTTGTTTATCCTTTTGTTAAATCAGCCAAGCCTCCCTCTTTAATCCTCATTAATCCTTGGTAAAAACGATGGGGTATTGGGTGCCATCCAAGACACCCCTTCATTCCAAACGTTGCATCCTTTCATTTTTAACACATGCATCTCATGAGATGCATGATGCCGCCCAACCTTGGTGTCCCTTGGCTTTGCCAAGGCACCTATTCATTCCAACGGCTAGGATTGGTTTGACTAGGAGTTGTGTGAGATTAGAACTCCTTTCCACTTCCTCTTGACTCAATTGACTCATGATCTTTTTATTCCAACTCAACACATTTAATGCACCATATTTGAGTCAACTCTATTCTTAATTAAAACTTACTCCAAATCAGTCCAACTCAAGCTGAACTAACTCACACTTGAGTTCATCTGAGGACCCACACGGTCAGCCGTGGTCAACTTGGTCAACCCGACCCATTAGGTCCCCAATCAGCCCCTTGACCCATTTTGACAACATGACCCATTAATGGGCTGATTTTGCCATTTCTAATTGGTTTTCACTTGTGCATCAAGCCTACCCATTTTTGTTATACTTGATTTCCCATCAGTTCAGCTTGAACCCATTTAATTTGAGCTTACACCATGGTCAAATCATCCATTATGACCCATTGGGTCCAATTGGGCCCTTTGACCCATTTAGCCATTTTCGACCCAATTGATATAGATTACCCATCCAATCAAACTTGACATTTATAATGTGCTCATATGATCTTAATTTGAGCAATGGGCCCCACCATTTCCTTATTTGACGTCACAAAACAATTAATTTAACAAACCAAGGGTATTTTCGTAATTATCCACTTCATTGAGAAATTGGGGTGTTACAATCTGATGATTATGAAACACTGGAGCCCACACTCCGTCGGAATGCCCGAGATACAACTGTGGGGCCTCCTTAGGCAGTGAAAGTCCTGCCAGGAGAATTATCTGATGATTATGAAACACCAGAGCCCACACTCCGTCGGAATGCCCGAGATGCAACTGTGGGGCCTCCTTAGGCGGTGAAAGTCCCTCCAGGAGAATTAATAGGTTGATATGAGACACGTCAAGTGATGGCTATATGTATGTGTGATGGGGTGGGGCTCATTACATTTGCATACATACATAGCATGGTTTTATATGTTTTTGATAATCAGACATTGGTTATATGCATGATTTATAAGCTAACCTTGTGGTAGCCCTGATCGGGAACCTACTGGGCGCGTTGATCTAACGCCCTAATTCTATCCTCAGAGGAGAATGCAGGTACAAGGAAAGGAAAAGAGAAGGTTGATGATATGGAGGGGAGCCAAGCATAAATGCTTGAATGCTGGAATGAATTTATAATTGCTGTTATTTGATACTTTATTATGGACATGTAATAATGTATTTACTTGCTATGGTTTGTATAGGATATTAATGATGGATGGTTGGTTTATGTTATTTACTAATTGAGACTGGTACTTTCTATCTTTTCAACCTAATTCCGCAGTTAGTCTAGTTTATTCCGCAGGTCATTGATTAGATTCATGTGTGTATTATCTATCATGGTGTAGTCCATATACACATGGGTGGCCAGTTAAGGGTTGGACTTTGAGTAGTCCGGACTTAGCTCGCGTCGTGATGCCGCCCGCTCTCTTTTGATGCTTTATTATTATTTAAAAAAAAAAATTAGACTCTGATTTCTCGAAAAGGGCGGGGCGTTACACATTATGTATTTAAGGTTTATTAAAGCATGGAGATGTAATTTTTGAGGAATGATGGACCATAGTGTTCGGCCATGTAGTATGGCCGAACCCCATGGAAGGAGATTAAGTATTGCTTAATGGGTTTAAAGAATGGAGGCTATGGAAGGTGGTTAATCATTTTTAAAGGTTTTAAGTGAATGAATGTTAGTGATTTTTAAAGGGATTTTAATGAGGGAAATCCATGGAGAAATGTGAATGGTTCTTATGGCCTCAAAAGTGGTAGAGGAAGATGAACCATGGACCATGGGTTCGGCCATGGTGTATGGCCGAACCCTATGGTGATGTATTAGTATTTTAATAGGTGTAAAAATGTGGGAAATAATGGGGGAATATTGGTAGCTTTGATGGACTCAAAAATGTACCTAAAGATGATCTAAAATGGTGATCTAAATGCATGATGGAAACGCCCCTCAAGGAAGGACTGTTTGTGGATCAAAAATGTTGCAATGGATCCAAGGAAAAATTGGGAAAAAGACATCATGGGTTCGGCCATGGTGTATGGGCGAACCCATGACCCATTTGTGAGCCATTTTATGGGCTAAGATTAAGGTCTATGTATGTGTTTAAATTAATGGGGATTAGGTTAAGTAAATGGCTGATTTTGGAGATTTTATGGCATGATTAAATGAGGCACTCATGGATCCAATTTTGTGCCATCTTCCTGGGTTTAGCTGGTTACTATAGGAAGTTTATCATGGACTTCTCCAAAATTGCATGTCCACTTACCCGACTCACTCAGAAAGGAGTCAAATTTGAGTGGTCAGATGTATGCAACCAGAGATTTGAGGAACTGAAGGAGAGATTTACAACTACTCCTATCCTTATATTGCTGGAAAGAGGCTAGGGCTATGAGGTACAATACGATGCTTCAGGAGAGGGACTTGGATGTTCTCTCAGTCAATCTCATCGTGTGGTGGCTTATGGCTCAAGACAATTGAAAATACATGAACGCCTCCATCCCACACATGATCTGGAATTAGCCGCAGTCGTCTTCGCCCTCAAAAGCTGGAGACATTATTTGTATGGCGAGAAGTTTGAAGTGTTTTTTGATCATAAGAGCTTGAAGTGCTTGTTTGATCAGAAAGAGCTCAACATGAGGCAACACAGATGGATGGAATATCTGCAGGATTATGAGTTCGTGCTTTGTTATCATCCTGGCAAGGCGAACAAAGTAGCGGATGCTCTCAGCTGTATATCACATGTATCAGTGGCTAGTTTGATCAGAACAGAATGGGAGATGCTGAATACCATTCGAGAGTTCAATCTTTACATCAGTAACCATGGAAGTATGTACAATCTGATCATACGGTCCAACATGGTCTCCAAGATTGAACAGGAGCAACGGATAGATCCAGAAGTGGAGGAGATATGGGCCAAAATGTCTACCGGTGTGGTCATACCGGAATGAAAATTACGACCAGGACATGGTCTTGTATTCCATGTGTCTAAGAGTTGCAGAAGAGAGTTATTGATTGAAGCACACCAAACCAAATTCTCTATTCATTCGGGTGGCACCAAGATGTATCACGACCTGAAAAGACACTATTGGTGGCATTGGCTCAAAAGAGATGTGGCAGAATTTGTGGCTCATTGCCTAACCTGTCAGCAGGTTAAGATGGAACATCAGAAGCCACCAGGGTTACTCAAACCCTTACGAGTACCGGAATGGAAATGGGAGCACATCTCCATGGATTTTGTAACAGGGTTACCATGGTCCTCAAAGGGCAACGATTGGATATGGGTCGTGGTAGACCGATTAACCAAGTTTGCACACTTTCTTCCCATCAGGATGACAAATTCATCTGAGACCTTGGGTCGACGGTATATCAAGGATATCATCAGATTACATAGTATTCCCCGGACTATTGTCTCCGACAGAGATGGCCGATTCACTGGCAGAGTGTGGCAGAGCATGCAGTCGGCCATGGGAACAGATCTACTGATAGCACAACATTCCATCCACACACTGATGGGCAGTCTGAGAGGACAATACAGACATTGAAGGATATGCTGAGAGCATGTATGCTAGATTTTAAGGGTGGATGGGAGGATCACTTGCCGCTGGTAGAGTTCTCATACAACAACACTTACCAAGCAAGCCTTCAGATGGTTCCATTCGAGGTTTTATATGGTAGACCATGTAGATCACCCGTGTGCCGGACAGAGGCCGGTGAGCCTGCACTGATTGGGCCCGAGTTAGTTACAGAGACTACAACACAGATACAATTAATATGGCAACACCTATTGGCTGCACAGAGTCGTCAGAAGAGCTACATTGACAAGAGGAGGAGGTTCCTTGAATTTGAGGTGGGGGACTTAGTGTTCTTGAAAGTCTTGCCACGAAAGGGGCACACGAGATTTGGAAAGAAGGGGAAATTGTCGCCTAGATATGTGGGGCAGTTTTCAATCCTAAGGAGGGTGGGGGAGGTGGCTTATCAATTGGCACTTCCTTCACAATTGGCATCTTTACACGAAGTATTCTATATATCTATGTTGAGAAAGTACAATCTTGATCCCTCACATGTACTGAATATACAAGACATGGAGGTGCAAAGGGACGTGAAATACGTCGAAAAGCCTGTCAGAGTGGTGGAGACAGAGCAAAGGGTGTTACGAAACCGAGCGATTCAGTTTGTCAAAGTGGTATGGGATGTAACGCCCAGCCCTCTCCAAGAATTTCAGAGTCTAATAATTTTTTTTTAAAATTATAATAAAACCTCAGAAAAGAGAGCGGGCGTCACGACGCGAGTTAAGTTCAGACTACCCAAGTTTGAACCTTAACTGGCCACCCATGTGTACATGGACTAGACCATGATAATGAACACACATGGAACTAACATCAACATGCGGAATAACCTAGATTAATTGCGGAATAGAAAGACAAGATAGCAAGTAACAGTCTTAAACATTATTTATCATAGATCAACCATCCAAATGTTATCAACCTAATCAAACCATAGCAAGTAGTGAATTATTACATGTCCCACAAAAGTATTCAAAAGACAGTAATATAAAGTAGTTCAGTCCTTCATTCAAGCACTTAGGCTTGGCTCCCCTCCCGGTCAACGACCTTTCCTTTCCCTTTGCTTGTACCTACAATCTCCTCTGAGGATAGAATTAGGGCGTTAGATCAACGCGCCCAGTAAGTTCCCGAATCAGGGCTACCACATGTTAACATATAAAACATGCATATACATATCATAATACATGATCATCAAAACAGATAAAACAATGCTATGATGTATGCACATGCAATGAGCATCCCCCATCATGTACATTCATAGCCATCACTTGACGTGCCTTGCACCGTCAAGGTAAATTACAATACAACTTCCATCTCTTCATCATTGACCGATTCATATCACGTATTAGTCCTCCTGGCGGGACTCTCATCGCCTAAGGAGACCAATGTGACTATGATCATCATGTTACTCCTCCTGGCGTGACTTGCACCACCGAGGCAGGACGTAACTTATAACTTGAAACACTGTAGAACCTCACTCATAATCCCATGTCTATGCATGAGATGCCAATGCCTGTATGCCATTTGTTAATGCATAATATATCATTTGAAACACATATATTAAAACAAGAATATCATAAGAAAATTGGGTAAAAACTGTGGTTACAAGTAGGTAGGAAACCTACTGAAGAATCCCTTCAGCAACTGATCTTTCTTTTGCGTCACCCGGTCACGACTCGCACATCGTTCGACTTCCGGTACCTTATCCATATACCAATCAGCAAGTCATAACATCATTTACTTATTCAACCACATCTACGACCCATCCGCATCATGTGGGGTTCGACCATGCCCTTGGCCGAACATCACCAACTTAGGATTTAACTTCCTACTTTATTTAATCAACTCTTAAACACTTAACCCTTTTAAACATGTCTTGTTAAGGTCTATACAACCATACACATGATTATTCCACCTTTGATCAATAATCACTCTTTCCCATAATTTCAATCACAAAGTCGGCTATACAATAGGGTTACCAAAGACCCTTAGTGGGGTTCTCTTGGTTCAACTAGTCCATGATTTACCCCTGATTTGAATCCATAACTTAACCCTAAAAAAATGACATGGTTCAGCCCTATGTTGGCCAACCAATAACAGCAAGTTAAACTTCCATAAATCACATCAAACACCATATTTTATATGGTTTAAAACTCACCAACATCATCAAAACTAACATGGGGTTCGGCCACTTTCCCTATGTCCATGTCTTGGTCCTTATGTATATGTTTTAAATCCTCATTTAGACAAGTATTAATCAGTATATTACTACTGCATTTTTACCTCTCAAAACCATAGAAATAAGTTAATCACTTTGTCCGAATGAGCACAACATTTCATAGGATTCGGCCATCCAAGATGGCCGATCCAAATGGTCCATAATATCAATTTAAATCTACTGTTTAAACCCATATTAACTTCAGTCTTCTTGTCATTCAGATCCATGTTTATCATCCCTTCTATAACATGTATTTGATTCTTAAATAAAAACCCAAAAACATGGAAACCATAGAGCTTTGGTGGACTGTTTTTGGGTTTTTATTTAAGAATCAAATACATGTTATAGAAGGGATGATAAACATGGATCTGAATGACAAGAAGACTGAAGTTAATATGGCTTTAAACAGTAGATTTAAATTGATATTATGGACCATTTGGATCGGCCATCTTGGATGGCCGAATCCCATGAAATGTTGTGCTCATTCGGACAAAGTGATTAACTTATTTCTATGGTTTTGAGAGGTAAAAATGCAGTAGTAATATATTGATTAATACTTGTCTAAATGAGGATTTAAAACATATACATAAGGACCAAGACATGGACATAGGGAAAGTGGCCGAACTCCATGTTAGTTTTGATGATGTTGGTGAGTTTTAAACCATATAAAATATGGTGTTTGATGTGATTTATGGAAGTTTAACTTGCTGTTATTGGTTGGCCAACATAGGGCTGAACCATGTCATTTTTTTAGGGTTAAGTTATGGATTCAAATCAGGGGTAAATCATGGACTAGTTGAACCAAGAGAACCCCACTAAGGGTCTTTGGTAACCCTATTGTATAGCCGACTTTGTGATTGAAATTATGGGAAAGAGTGATTATTGATCAAAGGTGGAATAATCATGTGTATGGTTGTATAGACCTTAACAAGACATGTTTAAAAGGGTTAAGTGTTTAAGAGTTGATTAAATAAAGTAGGAAGTTAAATCCTAAGTTGGTGATGTTCGGCCAAGGGCATGGTCGAACCCCACATGATGCGGATGGGTCGTAGATGTG
This sequence comes from Chimonanthus salicifolius, assembly GCA_013350335.1. Lineage (NCBI taxonomy): Eukaryota > Viridiplantae > Streptophyta > Magnoliopsida > Laurales > Calycanthaceae > Chimonanthus > Chimonanthus salicifolius. The sequence goes on along the minus strand of JAAGOE010000024.1, from coordinate 18,664 downwards.
ATTGAATAAGTAAATGATGTTATGACTTGCTGGTTGGTATATGGATAAGGTACCGGAAGTCGAACGATGTGCGAGTCGTGACCGGGTGACGCAAAAGAAAGATCAGTTACTGAAGGGATTCTTCAGTAGGTTTCCTACCTACTTGTAACCATAGTTTTTACCCAGTTTTCTTTTGATATTCTTGTTTTAATATATGTGTTTCAAATGATATATTATGCATTAACAAATGGCATACATGCATTGGCATCTCGTGAATAGACATGGGATTATGAGTGAGGTTCTACAGTGTACAAGTTATAAGTTACGTCCTGCCTCGGTGGTGCAAGTCACGCCAGGAGGAGTAACATGATGATCATAGTCACATTGGTCTCCTTAGGCGATGAGAGTCCCGCCAGGAGGACTAATACGTGATATGAATCGGTCAATGATGAAGAGATGGAAGTTGTATTGTAATTTACCTTGACAGTGCAAGGCACGTCAAGTTATGGCTATGAATGTACATGATGGGGGATGCTCATTGCATGTGCATACATCATAGCATTGTTTTATCTGTTTTGATGATCATGTATTATGATATGTATATGCATGTTTTATATGTTAACATGTGGTAGCCCTGATTCGGGAACTTACTGGGCGCGTTGATCTAACGCCCTAATTCTATCCTCAGAGGAGATTGCAGGTACAAGCAAAGGGAAAGGAAAGGTCGTTGACCGGGAGGGGAGCCAAGCCTAAGTGCTTGAATGAAGGACTAAACTACTTTATATTACTGTCTTTTGAATACTTTTGTGGGACATGTAATAATTCACTACTTGCTATGGTTTGATTAGGTTGATAACATTTGGATGGTTGATCTATGATAAATAATGTTTAAGATTGTTACTTGCTATCTTGTCTTTCTATTCCGCAATTAATCTAGGTTATTCCGCATGCTGATGTTAGTTCCATGTGTGTTCATTATCATGGTCTAGTCCATGTACACATGGGTGGCCAGTTAAGGTTCAGACTTGGGTAGTCTGAACTTAACTCGCGTCGTGACGCCGCCCACTCTCTTTTCTGAGGTTTTATTATAATTTAAAAAAAAAAATTAGACTCTGAAATTCTTGGAGAGGGCTGGGCGTTACAGTTGGTATCAGAGCGAAACGGGAAGTTGAATCATCGAAGTAAGACTATGACGGTTTCATGTCTCACTGACGGATAAGAATCCCAACTGACCGACTCTTCGGAGTCCGCTGCCTGGGGGCCGGATTAATTTACTTCGAGTGACTCGGACTGAACAATCAATCTGAGAACGACAATGAAAGATATCAAAGTAAAGTACAGTCATCATAATTGGACAAATCAAACATAGCAAGGTAGGATGAACTCCCCTGAAACTCCCACACTGAAAGACAAACAACAGGAATTTAGAGATTTCCCCAGAAACAAAAGAAAACAAAGAGTGTTGATTTGGTAATCTTCCCAAACAAAGTACATGATATTATGCATGATCACATTCCCCTAGAAACCAAGAGTGGTTTATTTAGAATTGTTGTTGAATATTCTTGTGTTTTAAATGTTGTGGCACAGATATGTCAAGCAACGAGGAATACACAGAGTTATGGGATAAAGGGACACCTAGTTGTCCAGTAGATTTGGTATCGACTTCCAACAGTATCAGCATGGAAGTCAATGTGGACATTCAAGAGGGGCCTCCCGAGGAGGAGGAATGGAACCTAGCACCATTGGAGGAGGTGAACCTGGCACCATTACCGGAGTATCTTATGGAAGATATTCCTTGGTTAGTGGGACCTCCTGAGGAAGAAGAAGAGGATCTAGCACTTTTTCTGGAGGATCCTATAACAGATGTTCCTATAATCTTGGTATCACTTGGGGAGATAGATCCCTACGATACATGTGAGTTGTGCAATCAAGACGGACACAACTGTAGGTATTGTCCTCACCCTTTAGGCATTGTCTGTCCGTTCTGTGGACTGCATGGGCATGGAGAGGCGAGGACTAATTGTCCTTATATTGGAGGACCTGGATTAATACCCTGTACGACATGTGAAGTATTGGGGCACACGGCGATGACGTGTCCTGATAACCGTTTCAAGTTCGCTGATGATGCGGAGTCTTCTACGGAAGACTAGGCTAAGAAGTAATATTAAGGGGTATTAAAGAGAGGGTTATTTGGTAAGGGTGTATTTTGTTCTCTATAGGGTTTTGTTTCACCCTACCCACCTTTGTACAAGGATGAAGTATGCGATGTTATGATTCTAAGAGGATTTTTGGCACTAAGATATAGGTGACGAGGTCACTTGATTACATTGAGACGTGGTATGGGTGCGTCCCTCACGTGATGTTGATGATTGAGATGTGGTATGGGTGCGTCCCTCACATGGTATTGATGAGATAAGAATATAAACTTCATGAGTATGGCTTTGAGTAGCTATGAGGCTGTGGGAACGTTGATACGAAATACGGAGACTTGGTCCCGTAGGGCTACCGTTGAGGAGTGGGTCCCTCGCATGCTACCCGCTGGAGGGCGCTCTCACGGCTGTTTGGCACACTAGATGTGCTAGAATACGCAGAGCTAGGTACTATTTTACCCGGTGGGGGTGGTACTAGCTTCGTCAGACGCGGAGCGACCGCCTTAGAGCTTGACTGAATCACCTATGAGGTGAAGGGATGCATGGCGAGGTAGACCGGATCACGTTGGACGTGGGTCTTCTTCTTGGTAAGTCATAAGCCCTAAGTCTTGCAAGGGGTCGGGATATATTTGTGATTTGATATGGTTACCACAGTCTTATAGTGATTCATTTGAATGTTGTTCCTACAGATATTAATCATGGATAAATGATACTCATGGACAGAGTGATACAAAGGATGGATGGTTTCCATGAATGGATTATACCCATAGGTGGGTTATATTCATGGATGGTTGTAACTGTTGTATAGATGATGCTCCTGGACAGAGTGATACCAAGGATGAATGGTTTCCATGAATGGATTATACCCATAGGGGTTATATTCATGGATGATTATAAAACAGGGATAGATGATATTTACTGAGAGCGAAACACCAGGGATGGATGTATTTAACCATGGGTGATTATTCCCATGGTGGTTTGGATTGATGCCGGGAATTGGTATCGTGGAAGTTGGAACAAAAGTTGTTAGTCACATAGAGACTTATGTGCAAAGAAAGATGTGTTTAAATTTGGAGATATACTCAACGGAAAAGATAAGTGTCTGGTGAAACTTGAATGGGAAACTATGGACGACTGCCAAGTTAGACTGATCACCTGGCTCTGTAGTTAACCGATGGAGTTCCAGGAGAGTGCAACTAGAAACCTAGTTGAAATGGAATCAGAAAAAGCTCTGAGCATAGGCTCTCATTGGCAGGCTACCTCGCACAGAGAGTAGATAAAAGAACATATTGAGCCGGTACGTATGGAAAATACTATGAGAGCAGGTAAAGTGAAACAGAGTAGATTGATCTATGTGAGATCACAAATGGCTCACGAGAAAAAGATATAACATGAGACAGAACAAAAGGTGTTACGGAACCAAGCGATTCAATTTGTCAAAGTGTTGTGGATTGACATGGTAATGAAGAAGTCACTTGGGAAATTGAAATCGGAAATAAGAATAGCACACTCTGAGATATTTATGGAATCGTTTAGAACCCTACTTCACTCGATTTTCGGGATGAAAATATTAAAAAGAGGGTTATATTGTAACACCCCGATTTCTCAATAAGATGAATATTTACGAAAATGCCCCTAGATTGGTGAATTCAATAAATATGATTGTAAATAAGGAAATGGTGGGGCCCATTGCTCAAATTAAGGTCATATGAGCACATTATAAATGTCAAGTTTGATTGGTTGGGTAATTTCTCAATAAAGTGGATAATTATGAAAATGCCCCTGATGTGTTAAATTAATTATTTTGTGATGTTAAGTAAGGAAATAGTGGGGCCCATTGCTCAAATTAAAATCATAAGAGCACATTATGAATGTTAAGTTTGATTGGTTGAGTAATTTTCATCATTTGGGTCAAAAATGGCTAAATGGGTCAAAGGGCCCAAATGGGACCCATCGGGTCAAAATGGATGATTTGACCATTTTGTGAATTTAAATTAAAGGGGGTTAAGCCTAGTTGATTGGAAATCAAGTGGAGAAGAAATGGGTAGGCTTGATCCATATGTGAAAACCATTTACAAATGACCAAAATACCATAATTGGGTCATAGAGTCAAAAACGGGTCAAGGAGCTAAAGGGGAGACCCAACGGGTCGGGTTGACCAGTTTGACCACGGATGACCGTGTGGGCCCTCAATTGAACTCAAGTGTGAGTTAATTCAGCTTGAGTTGGGTTGTTTTGAAATGAGTTGGATTTAAGAAATGAGTTGACTCAAACTTAGTGCATTAAAAGTGATGAGTTGGATGAGTTGGTTTAGAATAAAAATATTCCGAGTTAGGTGAGTCAAGAGGAGATGGAAATGAGTTGTAATCTCACACAACAATTAATCAGAATCAATCTCAGCCGTTGGTATGAAAGGGTGCTTTGGCAAAGCCAAAAGACACCAAGGTTGGGTGGCACCTTTTCATGAAGGGTTGCATTGGTTCATTTCCCATGTGATACAATGTTTGGCACCAAGGGGTGCAACGTTTGGCGCCAAGAGGTGTCTTGGTTAACACCCTTTGCCCCATCGTTTTTAACAACATTAATGAGGGAGGATGAATGGGAGTTGGGGGGCTGAAACTATAAAAGAAAAACCTTACCATACATGGCCGTTTTTCACACCAAGGAATCCAAGAATTCCCATCTCTCTCTCCCTCTCTCCAATTCGTTTTCTTGGCTGAACAGCAGAGGTTTTTGGCATCAGTTAGTCAAGTATAAACCAGCAAGAAATTAAGGAAAGAAAGAAGAAATAAAAGGGAGAAACCAAGGATCAAAGTCAAGAAGAAAGGCTTGGGAAAATTGGTAAGTTTTTCATTGAGTTTTTGTTGAAAAACATGGAACAAGTAGGGTGCGGATTGGGCCATGATCATGGCCGATTACACCAATGATTAACCTTGATTAAATGGAGGATTTAAAGTGGTAAAAATAATCATTGGGTTCGGCCACCATGGAGGGCCGAACCCCATGTAAAAGATGGGTGGTTTTTCATGTTTTGAAACATGGAAACCATGGAATTTTATGGACTGTTTTTAGATGATTAAAGGTGTACGTTTTACAAAGGTTAAATCACAAATAAGGAGTTTGATTTAGACCTAGTTGAATGATAAAGAAATGCAAAACCAAAGGTCATAGGGTTCGGCCACCATGGAGGGCCGAACCCCATGCAAATGATGGTTGGTTTTAAGGTGTTTGAAACATGGAAACCATAGAGCTTTGGTGGACTGTTTTTGGGTTTTTATTTAAGAATCAAATACATGTTATAGAAGGGATGATAAACATGGATCTGAATGACAAGAAGACTGAAGTTAATATGGGTTTAAACAGTAGATTTCAATTGATATTATGGACCATTTGGATCGGCCATCTTGGATGGCCGAATCCCATGAAATGTTGTGCTCATTCGGACAAAGTGATTAACTTATTTCTATGGTTTTGAGAGGTAAAAATGCAGTAGTAATATACTGATTAATACTTGTCTAAATGAGGATTTAAAACATATACATAAGGACCAAGACATGGACATAGGGAAAGTGGCCGAACCCCATGTTAGTTTTGATGATGTTGGTGAGTTTTAAACCATATAAAATATGGTGTTTGATGTGATTTATGGAAGTTTAACTTGCTGTTATTGGTTGGCCAACATAGGGCTGAACCATGTCATTTTTTTAAGGTTAAGTTATAGATTCAAATCAGGGGTAAATCATGGACTAGTTGAACCAAGAGAACCCCACTAAGGGTCTTTGGTAACCCTATTGTATAGCCGACTTTGTGATTGAAATTATGGGAAAGAGTGATTATTGATCAAAGGTGGAATAATCATGTGTATGGTTGTATAGACCTTAACAAGACATGTTTAAAAGGGTTAAGTGTTTAAGAGTTGATTAAATAAAGTAGGAAGTTAAATCCTAAGTTGGAAATGTTCGGCCAAGGGCATAGTCGAACCCCACATGATGCGGATGGGTCGTAGATGTGATTGAATAAGTAAATGATGTTATGACTTGCTGATTGGTATATGGATAAGGTACTGGAAGCCGAACGATGTGCGAGTCGTGACCGGGTGACGCAAAAGAAAGATCAGTTACTAAGGGATTCTTCAGTAGGTTTCCTACCTACTTGTAACCACAGTTTTTACCCAGTTTTCTTATGATATTCTTGTTTTAATATATGTGTTTCAAATGATATATTATGCATTAACAAATGGCATATAGGCATTGGCATCTCATGCATAGGCATGGGATTATGAGTGAGTTTCTACAGTGTTTCAAGTTATAAGTTACGTCCTGCCTCGGTGGTGCAAGTCACGCCAGGAGGAGTAACATGATGATCATAGTCACATTGGTCTCCTTAGGCGATGAGAGTCCCGCCAGGAGGACTAATACGTGATATGAATCGGTCAATGATGAAGAGATGGAAGTTGTATTGTAATTTACCTTGACGGTGCAAGGCACGTCAAGTGATGGCTATGAATGTACATGATGGGGGATGCTCATTGCATGTGCATACATCATAGCATTGTTTTATCTGTTTTGATGATCATGTATTATGATATGTATATGCATGTTTTATATGTTAACATATGGTAGCCCTGATTCGGGAACTTACTGGGCGCGTTGATCTAACGCCCTAATTCTATCCTCAGAGGAGATTGCAGGTACAAGCAAGGGGAAAGGAAAGGTCGTTGACCGGGAGGGGAGCCAAGCCTAAGTGGTTGAATGAAGGACTGAACTACTTTATATTACTGTCTTTTGAATACTTTTGTGGGACATGTAATAATTCACTACTTGCTATGGTTTGATTAGGTTGATAACATTTGGATGGTTGATCTATGATAAATAATGTTTAAGACTGTTACTTGCTATCTTGTCTTTCTATTCCGCAATTAATCTAGGTTATTCCGCATGTTGATGTTAGTTCCATGTGTGTTCATTATCATGGTCTAGTCCATGTACACATGGGTGGCCAGTTAAGGTTCAGACTTGGGTAGTCTGAACTTAACTCGCGTCGTGATGCCGCCCGCTCTCTTTTCTGAGGTTTTATTATAATTTAAAAAAAAAAATTAGACTCTGAAATTCTTGGAGAGGGCTGGGCGTTACATGGGATCGACATGGTAATGAGGAAGCCACTTGGGAACAAGAATCGAAAATGAGAATAACTCACCCTGAGCTATTTATGTAATTTATTTTGGAACCCTACTTCGCTCGGTTTTCGGGACGAAAATTTTAAAAAAAGGGTTGTATTGTAACAGCTCGGAACTTCAAGTTATCAATACATATGAAATTTACCCATTTAATTTGTGAATTATTGCATATGGACCTTACATGGGTAAGGTGTTGGATCAATTGCCCAATTAAGACCCAACGGATGGTTATGTTTCAATTGATTAAATGGGTGAGATGTATTTAATTGGGTCAAAATGCCCAATTGGGACCCAATGGGTCGTGGTTGACTTGGTTGACCACCAAGTGAGTTCCAACTTACTTAATTGGGGCTGAATTAAGTTGGAAATGGAATTAGGTAATTGAGTTGATTTTAAGTGAGTTAAGTAAGTTGAGTTTAAAAGAATGAAAAATAATTGAGTTATGGTGAGTTGGATGGGAAGTTAATGGGACCTTCATCTTAAGTGAGTGGAGTGTGAAGATGAAGGGTTTTTATTGTTTCAAAAACCAAGTCAAGGCATACACATTGGAATGGGAGTTTCATCTCATGGGATGAAACTCCAAATTGGATCATTAATGGGATATGGACAGTTTTGTTGTTGTTACACAATTCAAGTCAAGGCTACACAGTTGAGACATTGGAGTTTCATCTCATGGATGAAACCTCCAAATGTATCATTAAAGGGAAGGTGGACGGTTTTGTGATGTTACCCAAGGTGACACATAGCACATGTTGGAAGCATGGTGGGGGGGTTTCCATCTCAAGATGGAAACCCAAGAGCCAAACGGTGGGAGTGTTTCATCTCATGGATGAAACCTCCAATTGGATCATTAAGGAGGGAGGTGAAAGGGCATGGCAGTTACAAAGGGGTGTCACCAAGGGACACCACCTTGGCTGAATTTCATTAAACAAGAAAAGACTAAGGGGTTGCATCTTAGACTCTCTCTCTCTCTCTCAAGCTCTCACTCAAGGCCGATTCCCTCTCAAGACAAAGGACTTAGAGTTTGATCTCAAATCTTTCTCTCTTTCTCCCTCTCTCAAATTATACCTCTTGGCCGAACCACCCCAAGGGATTTCACCAAGATCAATCTCGGCCGAAGATCAAGAAGGAAGGAAGAAGAGGCTAAGGAAGGAAAGGAGCAAGAAGGAGTGAAAGAAACCAGAGGAGTCGCGGAATCGGTAAGTGTTCGATAAGATTTCATAAATAAGAAAAGAGGGTCAAGGACCTAATTTTTATTATGGCTAAGACTCTATGCATGAACCTTGTATGAAATGGTGGATGATCAAGGATCATGGTTTGGCCCTTGCATGGCCAAACCCTAAATTGTATATACAAGAACCACCAAGGAATATGAACATGGTTACATGATTTTCAAGAAGAAGTAATGAACCATAGGGTTCAGCCATGTTGTATGGCCGAACCCCATGGAAGGACATTAGTTAATTTTAATGGATTTGAAGGATGAAAATCATAAATGAATATTTATGATTTTAAAAGGTTTTAAAGGGTTTAAATGGATGTAACATGTAGTTTAATGGAAATGATGAACCAACATGACCAAACCCCATGGAAGAATATCATTGGCTTGGATGGTTTTAAAGGTGTTTAAACCATGGAAAGGGTTAAGGATATTAAAAGGTTTTAAAATGAAAGTATGATAGTAATTGTTATGGGTTTAAAAGGATCAACCATGGAGGGACTTGTTTATGAACTTAGGATGGTAAATTAATTTAATGGAGAACATGGAAATAAGGCATCATGGGTTCTGCCATGGTGTATGGCCAAACCCCATGGACCATTTTTAATGGGCCATTTGGAGATTTAAGCATGATTAGAAATCATTAATGGATCATGGTTGTGGATCAGTTATGGATTTAGGCATGTTTAAATGAATGAAAGGTTTAAGCATGGCAAAGTTGTAAATAGGTGAAAATCATGGACCATGGGTTTGAACATGGTGTATGGCCGAACCCCATCAGGAATGCTTTTGTGAACTTTAGTTGTTATCAATGTTAGATAATTATTGTATAAGTGATTGGATTTATGAATCAAAGATGGCATAATCTTGGAGTTAATTAAAAAATCAAAGGATTACAAAGATGGACCAAAATCAAGTGGGTGAGGTTCGGCCATGTCGTATGGCCAAACCCCACTAAGGTGTATTTTGTGGACTTAGGGTTTAAATGATTAATTTAGTGGTGATTGATTAATAAACCAAAAGAAGGACTAAAACCAAGTGACTGAGGTTCGGCCATGGTGTATGATCGAACCCCACAAAGATATGTTTATGGACTTAGACATGATGGTAAAAAAAATGGAACATGGGATTGATTGCTTGACATGTTATAAGGTAACGGGACCTCACAGGGTGTGCACGAACGTGAGCGGTTTCCAGACGAAAATGCAAGGACACTTTAGTGGTCATTGGTAGGATTCTACCTCTTTGAAACCATGGGATATGTATGATGGTTTTTATTCTTATTTTGATAAGTTATGTTGTAAAAAAGATATGTTTCAAATATGAGGTTTTAATGCTATGATTATATTATTACATAGCATGTGTTCACTTACATCTCATGCATGGCATGGGAGGGATGTTTGTAACTGGAGGCCACGCTCCGTCGGGGCGTCCGTAAGGCATTCGTGGGAAGACTTTGATGTGCATTATCCATCAAGAAGTAACCGGAGAACACACTCCGTTGGGGCGTCCGCAAGGCAACTGTGGGGATACCTTGATAAGGAGAATTCCATCAAGAGGATATATGTATTTGTGATGGGTGGGACTCATTGCATATGACATCATGGCATGGCATTGTTTACATGGTTTTACTTATATGTATCTATATGATTTTGTACTAACCGTGTGTTAACCCTATTTGGAATACCTAATGGGCGCGTTGTTCTAACGGCCTACTTCTACCCTAGTGGATGACACAGAAATTGAAGGGAATGATGATCGTGATCGGAGCCAAGCATAGGAGCTTGGATGTGTTTATTTACATTTTGTTTAAGTTACTCATGGACTATGTTATTCGAGTAGCTAGCATTTGGACATGTAATAACTTAGATATTTTGCTATGGTTTGAATGTTTTATTTTGGATATTTAACTTAAGACAATTATGTTTAAGTGACGGACTACTTTGCTAGCTAAAATGGAATAGAATTAGGTTCTATTATAATTCCGCAGTTATGTTTTATTCCGCATGTATCGCTTATTTCGTGTGAACTGTATTCGTGGACTTAGTCCATGCACATGTATGGTTGGCCAGTTAAGGGTCGGGCTTTAGAAGCTCGGACTTGTAACACCCTTGAATTTCAAAGTTATCATTTTATATGAAATTATTCATATTTACGGAATTGCCATTGTGATAAAATTGATTTGAATTTAAATGGGTCAATGGCTCAATGAAGACCCAAAGGATGGTAGTTTGTTTACAAAACAAATAAATGGATAAGATGAATTTAAACGGGTCAAGAATCATATTTGGGTCAAATTTTGATAAATGGGTCAAAATGGCTAGATGGGACCCAATGGGTAGTGAATGGCATGATTAACCATGGATTGAGTTCAAGCTTAGTTAATTTAAGTTTATTAGTTGTTTGAGTTTGGGTTGAGTTGAAATGAATGATGGGTTTAGTTGAGTTGAATTTATTAGTTAAGTTAAATTAAATGAATGAGTTAGGTTGGGTGAGTTGAATAAATGAGTTGGATGAATAGGTATTTTTAAGGAGTGAGGTGAGTGTAAGATGGAGGTATGAGCTGGTTGCAAATTTTAACTCAATAAAAACGTGAGTTGCAAGGTGATTTCATGCATGTAACTCCTAAGATAGACATGAATGGGAGTGGCATTACATGGGAATTACAAAGGTGAGGGTGCATTTCAAATTCAAATTGTGATGCACGTTGGAGTAGTATGGATCATTATTTTCATGCAAGTAACCCCCAAACTTGGAGCTGCTGTTTATGAAGTTACACAAATACAATCCAAGGAGCCGTTGGGTGCCCTTGGAGTTTCATCTCAAAGATGAAACCCCCAAGGGAGGTGTTAAGAAATGACGGTTACACAAAGGTCTCATTATTACACACGATGGAGATATGAGGATTACCATCTTAGATGGAAAATGAAAAGCCAAGAAACTGTTGGAGGGTTTCATCTCAAGGATGAAACCCCCACATGAATTAAGTTGAGGAAGTAAATGGGAGGAGAGTTACATTTGGAGCCAATATTGGGCTGAATGTGATTAGCCAAAAAAAAGGATTGCATTTTATCACTATCTCCTCCTCTCTTGGACATCCTCTATCTTTCTAAACCAAGAGCAGCAGCTGGTTGCTCATTTCAATTGGTTTTTGGGTAATCCTTTCATCAAGACAAAAATCAGCAAAAGGGTTTTGGCAACAAGGTTAGCAATTTCATTCAAGACCAAAGTTCCCTTTCTCTCTCTCTCTCTCTCTCTCTTAAGTCCTTGTCACCTGGCTGAATTATCTCAAGGAGCTTGCATCAAGATCAGTCTCAGCCCAAAGAACAGTAAGAGAGAAGGAGAGGTCAAGGAGATAAAGGGTCAAAGAAGGAGTCAAAAGAACCGAAGGAGACGCGATATTAGTAAGTGCATTTTGAACCCTTGTTTAATAGATTGGTTAAGAAAATGAGATTTGGCCATTGTATGGCCAGATCCATCAATGGTTTAGATCTAGAATTATGATGTTTAAAATGATAAAATATGGACCATAGGGTTCGGCCCCATTGGATGGCTGAACCCCATGGAAAAACTTGGTGGATTCTATGGTATTTGAAAGTCAAAATCCATATTTTGGAGTGAGGCTTTTAAAAGATTTTTATATGGAATTAAGCTTACTGTTTTGGAGTAGATATGACATGATTGAACCATATTTATCTTATGTTAATTTGCTGATTAATTTCATAGATAAATATGGGTGGATTTCCATTAAGAGAACCATAGGGTTCGGCCATGTGTATGGCCGAACCCCATGGACTGTTTTGAGGATGGATTTGGGTTTTGATTTAAGATGTAAATACATGTTTTAGAATGGTTAAAAACATGGATTTGGGTGCTGGTTTCAGACCCAAGATAAAGGGTTAAATGTTCAAAATCAATTTCATGGTGTTCGGCCAATGAGCATGGCCGAACCCTATGAAATTGGGCTAATTTTTGGATGGTTGTTTGAAAGGTAAAAACCTGATTTAAATATATTGTTATTACATGATTAATTGAGGTTTAAAAATAGTAACATAACCATTGGGTTCGGCCACCATAGAGGGCCGAACCCCATGTAAAAGGATGTTGGTTTTCATGTTGTGAACCCCATGGAAACCATGAAAACCCATGGACTGTTTTGTGGAATAATTGGGTTAAGTTTATGATGGACATTAGGTATTATTTATATGCTTTGATTTAAGAATAATATATGTTTGTTTATGGAGTTAGTATGGGTAAGTAATCAGCCAACATGAATGATGGAAATTGGGGATAAAAATCACATTGGTGAGGTTCGGCCATGTGTATGGCCGAACCCCACTAATGGTAATTGTGGGACATAGTGGTTAGTTTATATGGAGATATGGAAGGTTTAAGAAGGATCAAATTAAGTGGTGAGGTTCAGCCGTGTGTATGGCCGAACCCCACTAAGATGGTTTTATGTTAGGTGATGGAAGTTAGCTAATTTAAAGCAAAGGTTGGTCTCAATGGCACAATCGTAATTATGGCTGAAATGATCAAAAATAAAATGATCATATGATGGGATAAATGGGCTAAAACCAAAGTGGTAAGGTTCAACCATAATGTATGGCCGAACCCTACCAAGGTTCATTTAGAAGTTTGGGTAATTAGATGGTTTTAATTAAATAAAAGAATGACCAAAGTTTTAATGGATGAGGTTCGGCTATGGCTTTGGCCGAACCCCACTAGGTGGTTCTTGGAACATTAAGCTTTGCTGGAAATTAGGTGGATAAATGATTAACTTGCTGCCATGTACATAGGGTATTAGGATTTTTAGAACGGTGAGCAAGCCGTGATCGGAAGACGGTCCAAAGGAAGGGTCGAACAAAGTAAACTATAGTAGGTTTCCTACCTTTGTTGTAACCACTATTTAATATGCTGTTTTATGTTGATTTTGATATCTTATATGATTGTAAAGTATGTTTTAAATGACATAGTTGCATAGACATCTCATGCATGGCATGGGATGATGGTGTTGTAACCGGAGGCCACACTCCGTCGGGGCGTCCGAAAGACCACTGTGGGGTACCCTGATGATGAGAATCCCATCAGGAGGAATCCGGAGGCCACACTCCGTCGGGGCGTCCGAAAGACCACTGTCGGTTACCTTGACGATGAGAATCCCGTCAAGTGATGGCTATGTTGAATGGTGATGGGTGGGACTCATTACATGTTCATTTCATACATAGCATGTTTTATGGAATTTTGACACACATGTATTACTATTACATTATTTGCATGTTTTTGACTAACCATGTGGTAGCCCTATTCGGAAACACTACTGGGCGCGTTGATCTAACACCCTATCTATATCCTTAGTGGATGATGCAGGGAAAGGAAAGAACGTGGTTGGAGAAGAGGATCAAGCACGAAAACTTGGGCGGTTTGAATGATTGGAATGGGCTATGAATGGATTATTTATGGACTTGTTATTTGATTTAATTGGACAATGTAATTTGGTAATTAGATGTTGGCATGTAATAAGTAGTTAAGTAGATACTATGGTTGGATTATTTGGATGGTTGGAATGAATGGTAGACTAAGGTTACATAATAATTTTGGAGAATAAATTAGGTACTTTGTTATCTAAGAATGGAAAATTGGATTAGTCATAGGTTCTATTATAACCTCAGTTAGATTTAGACTATGTTAATTCCGCAAGTTATATATATACCATGTGCGGATCAGTTCTATGGACTTAGTTCATACGCACATGGGCTTGGCCAGTTAAGGGTCGGATTTAGAGATCCGAACTTAACTCGCGTCGTGACACTTCGCCCCTATCACATAATTATTACATTAAAAAAAATAAACTCTGAAAATTAGAGTGAAAAGGGCGGGGTGTTACAGGACTTAGCTCGCGTCGTGACGTCTCTTTCTCTTTCACTTTTCTATTTAAAAAAAAAAATAGACTCTGATTTTTGGAAAGCGAGTGAAATAGGGCAGGGCGTCACAATGTGCATGCCCTCCACATGGCACACACCACCCCCATGTCCAACGATTTTGCCCTAGTTGTTTCCCTTGGTGGTTTGGTGGTTTCCATGAGATGGAACCACCACCTCTCTTTTGGCCAATGTATGGTCTCCACCTAAGCTTTTGGTCTACCCAAGGGGGAAGCATGCCCTCCACATGGCAACCACCCCTTATCCCAATGGTTTTGGTGCAGTGGTTTCCCTGAGATGAAACCACCCACTTGACTCACTCCATCTTTTGGTCTTTTAGGTGACTCACTCCCCACTTGACTCACTCTTTTTAAATGCAACTCATTTCCCAACTCAATCATTTGAATTTATATCTAACTTAGGTCATTACCATTAAATAATTTAATTCCACTTACTACATTTAATCTTCTTTAATTTATCTTTGACTCACCTATGATTGACCAAGTCAACCATGTGGCCGGCCCCACTTGTACTTTGCTCCACACGCCACCTCACTTGATGAGGTGGAGTTGGGTCCAACTTGGTAATGCCACTTGGATATCCACTCCTACACTTGCCAATGAGATGGACCCCATGCCTTTGATCTTAATTGGGTCCATGACCGGATTAAATCTATTCCTTACCCATTTACCCTAATGCTCAATCCATCTTGACCCATTGGGTCCCAATTGGGCTTTTGACCCAATTGACCACTTTGACCCAATTAAATAAAATCAAGCCTATCCATGGTCTATTAGACCATACTTGAGCCATTGCCCCAACTTTGATCCATCTAACATTCATTCCATCTATGAATCTAAATCCATTCCTTACCCATTTCCCCTAATCATCGATCCATCTTGACCCGTTGGGTCCCAATTGGGCATTTGACCCAATTGACCATCATACACCGAATTAAATAGAATTGATCATATCCATGTCCATTGGACCATACTTGGGCCATTACCCCAACTTTGATCCATTAAACATCCATTCCATCCATGGATCTCAATTTTTTAACCATTAAAATAAATAATAGCTAATATATTTATTGCATTGAAAATCCGGGCTATTACAATATTACCCTCTTTGAAATTTTTGTCCCGAAATCGAGTGAAGTAGGGTTTCAAATAACTTATACAAAAAGCTCAGGATGAGCTGCCCTCATTTCTGACTCAAGATCCCAGGTGGCCTCCTTATTACTATATCGATCCCATACCACCTTGACGAACTGAATGACGCAGTTCCGAAGTACTCTTTGTTCTTTCCCGATTGCTCTGACTGGCTTCTCCACATAAGTTACGTCGCTTTGCACATCCACATCTTGTACGTTCACCACGTGTGAAGGATTGGGGTTGTATTTCCTCAATATGGAGACATGGAACATATCGTGCAAAGATGACAACTGTGGAGGAAGTGCCAATTGATAAGCCACCTCCCCCACCCTCTTTAATTCACCCATTCCTTCCTAATCAAACTGGTCACTGTTGCATGTGACATGTCCTAAGAAATTGACCTCAGATAGCTAGAACTTGCACTTGCTTGCTTTGGCATTTAATTGATTTTTCTTTAGGGTGTCCAAGACTATCCTTAGATGTTCTGTATGCTCCTCTCGATTGTTGAAATCAATCAGGAGAGTGTTAATGAAGATGATTACAAACTTGTCCAATTAGGGACGAAAGACTTTGTCCATCAGATCCATGAATATAACCCCTCCATGGGTATAATCCATTCATGGGCATAACTAATACCTTCGTAGGCCTAATATGTCTACCATAGGACTAACAGGTCTAACATACACCAATGCGTCGACTATGGATTCAAGATGTCTATCATAGGACCAATACGTCAACTATGGGACAAAAATGTCCCTCACATGACCGACACGTACCTAATGCCACTATCCAGCATCAATCCAAACCGGCTATGGAAACCCCCATCCATGGGAAGATAATATCTATCATTAGCCCCGTCGTACTTACCATGGGACCACTGTATCTATCGTGGGACCTATATACCCACCAATTGTCGTCATCGTCTACCAATAGGGGATACTATAGTAAGTGCAGTGGACATTTGTTGTACTAAAGTTTTAGTAACAGATGTAAAGGCAGTAGAAACAAGAGTGAAATGCTCCCAAATCAAATAACGCATAAGCATATGAACTAAAAACTACTGCCATACCTTGAATCACTGAATGATCGGCTGTCTCTGGAGGAGAAACCAAAGTATCCAGTCGTCCAGATCCTATCGGAGTAGGTGCCCGTCCTGTCGGGTCATGTGCTCTAGGTCCTTGTGACTGAGCTGGTAGGCTGGACGACGGAAAGAACCCCTGAAGTGTGACGATTTATAGTTCTGTGGACACTCTCTTTTGAAATGGCCCTGCTCACCACACTGGAAACAGAGACTTCCAGTTGAGGCTGAAGGTCTCCCAAAGTTGGGTTTAAATCTCTTGTGAGGGCGAAAGATATTTCCCCCACCCTGACCTCTTCAGTCATGTGTTTCATTGGAGGTTTTGTCTCCATTTCCGTTCAAGAGTTGCTGTAAAATGGAAGTGACTACAACTTGCACTAAGTTTTGTAGCTCGGGAGATACCACAGGAATATTTACGCCATTATGCTCCTCTTTTTGGAATGGCTGTTGTACCCCTTCCTCCTGATGAGGTTGTTGTACCTCTTCCTCAGCATGAAGCTGTTGTACCTCTTCCTCTTGATGAGGTTGTTGTACCTCTTCCTCCGGATGAGACTGTTGTACCTCTTCCTCTTGATGAGGTTGTTGTACCTCTTCCTCCGGATGAGGCTGTTGTACCTCTTCCTCTTGATGAGGTGTTGTACCTCTTCCTCCGGATGAGGCTATTGTACCTCTTCCTCTTGATGAGGTTGCTGTACCTCTTCCTCCACTAATGGGTTTTGTCAGATTCTTCTCTTCGGAGGCATTTTCCCGAGTCATTGAAACATCGTCGACTTAGTTTCTTCGTAAAGTTTTGTGTTTACGTATTTTGGGGAAAATTTGCCAAATAAGCACTCTTATATTTTTGGGGAAAACTTCCCATGTATCACATAATATCTCTTGTTTGGGGAATTGCCAAATAAGCACCCTTGTATTTCTTGTCTGTTGGGGAAATTTTCCTAAGTATCATTTCTCAATTTGGAGAAACCGGGGAAATATCTCCTATTTTTCTACGTTTGATAAATCCATCACTGTTTCTCAATTTCGGGAAATCAGAGATATATTTCCTATTTTGTTGTGTTTGATAATCCATCATTGTTCCTCATTTGGGGAAATCCAGATGTTTCTCATTTTTGGGGAAATTTTCCTACCTATCAAGTGTTGTTCCTTAACTTGGGGGAAAAAACAATGATGGTTCTCATTTTCGGGGAAATATGTTCTATCTTGCTATGTTTGATATATCCAACTTATAGTGACTGTCCTTCCCTTGCTATCATTCCTTTTCGTCAAATGTTGCTCTCAGATTGAATGCTTCAGTCTGAGTCTAACGAAATAAATTAATCCGGCCCCCATGCAGCGGACTCCGAAGAGTTGGTCAGTTGGGATTCTTATCTGTCAGTGAGACATGATACCATCTTAATCTTACTTCGAAAGCTTCATTCTTCCGGTTTCGCTCTGATACCAACTGTAACGTCCCGCCATCTTTAACTACACCAAAAATCAGAGTCTATTTTTTTTTTTTATAAGGAGTGACAAAAGAGCAGGACGTCACGACATGAGCTAAGTCCGAGCTTCCAAAGCCCGACCCTTAACTGGCTAACCCTAGGTGTGCGTGGAACTAAGTCCACGAGAACGGCTCACACGTAATAAGTTAAGCTTGCTGAATGTAAACTTAATGCGGAATTATAATAGAGTTTATCCTACCAATTTTAAATAGTAAGGAAGTACATCACTTAATTAATAAATACCTTAACTTAGAATGTCCAAAAGTAAAGTCCAAACCATAGCAAATAGTCTAAGTTATTACAGTCCAACGAGCTAATTACTTAAATTACATTTCCATAAATAAAACTTAAATAAATCAATCTAGCTTCTCCAAGCTCCTAAGCTTGACTCTGATCACGTCATTTGCTTTGTCCATTTCCTGTGACATCATCTAAGGTGGAAGTAGGGCGTTAGACAACACGCCCAGTAGGTACTCCGAATAGGGTCAACACATGGATTAGTATAA
>JAAGOE010000023.1:0-62682 GCA_013350335.1 Chimonanthus salicifolius | reverse complement strand
CGTGTAAGAAATACGGGAGACCAATTAAAATTTCATGGTGAGCCTACTATCTTAGGACACACCAAGGTCAGGTCCTAGAGCTCACATCCACAACCTCCCCCTTCCTCAGAGGAGTCACCAGTTGAATACACCCCTATGAGTAGGTACAACATGCCAATTGAAGAGAAAATCAATATAAAGAATGCTAAGCACGATTCCATCACTAATCATAGAAGATTACACACAAATTCAAGATTGCTAATCAGAAAATCCTTGAACCCCATACAATCTTCAAAGATGACTTTGGTACTTGGACACTTGAACTCTTACTAAAAAACCTCTTGAGATGAAGCTAACCCCTTTCTGGTTTGAAATTATTGAGCTTTATATGAGAGCTGATAAATTTGAACCTTCTATCTCATTTTGTTATTGGAAGGAAAGCAATCTCTACTATTAGTGTCTCTCTACAGTTTGGAGCAAGTAGGAAGATGCTTAAAGGTAGAGATAATAATAATCACTTATTTGATATAACAATTTGATTTGCTAACATTACGATTGCATGAACCTATTACTATTAGCAAAAATCTCTAGGCAACTTATGATTGATGTGTCAAAATATCATTGTGTTCATTTTTTTCTCTAATGGTGATACTTACTAAATAGCTTTCTTAAAAAAAATTACTAAATAATCTTTTAAATTGGAAAATAAAAGATATCTTTTTAATATCTTTTCTCGTGTAATAGTTAAATGAAAGTGTAGTGATTTTTGCACCACCAATTTCTTTCGTGGTATACACTCTTTGAAAGGAAATTTTAATTTTACCTTTACTTTTGAAAAAGAGAGTAAATGAGGGAAAAAAAAGACAAAATTGAAATTTATTTTTAAAAGAATACACTCCAACAAAGAAATGTAGTACAAAAATCACTACTCAGATGGAAAAGGATTATCATAATCGACCAAACATTTAATCGATGGTTCAAATAAATTTAAATTTTGTGAAGTTTGAAACCACAGCCGTTGACTAAAACGTGAGACACATGGATGGAAGAAATGTGGAAGATACATGGAAAAGATAAATTTGAACTTTGTTTTGGTTGGGTGTCTGAGTGGCTTCTCATGTCCTCCCTTTTCCGCATTCTTTCCCCCTTTCCTTTCCTCATTTTCCCATAATCCCATCTTCTTTGCAAGAACAGATCTTGACCTTGATAGCTAGTTCCTCTACAAATCTCTTCTCCCTTCTTTCTCTCTCAACGAGTCATGGGTTCAGGCAGCAGTCGCCTGGGGACGTGCCCAACTCGGCCCCGAGTACCAACTCGGCACCAACTCAGCCGTAGGAGACGCGTTCTGGCCCCCTTTCTCTGTGGCACCTCTCGCTCTCACTCCCCACTCGATGGCGATGATGAGGTAAATCGTTGCTAATTGTCGAATCCACCATTTATTCTTTCCCTCTTTGGCTATTTTTAACCTTTATTTATGTATTTATTTATTTTGAATTTCTTCATCTTTTGATACCCTGATTTCGATCTGTCTTTTTTAATCAAGCGATTGTTATTTTCTTAATAAATTGACATTTCCTTTCTCTTCTCCCTTAAATATGCGACTTTCAATTAGTTTTTGTCAGAGCTCTTTCAATGGCGTTCTTCACAACATATGTTTCTTGGGGACTCATAATTTGTTCATTTGGATGTCAATATTATTGGATTTGAGTTCTTAGCGAAAATTCAAATGATGGGTTGGAGTTAGCATTCTTGAGGGGACAAATTCTATTGAAAAATCAATTGGATGCTTCTTGTGCAGTAGTATCGTTTGGTTATTGGTTAAGCATGTTAGCTTTGCCTTGAAAAAAAACTCCATCCAGTGAAATTCATGCATATATTTCAGTTTAGACTGTCCAGATTATTGTTACTGTCAGTTGATATTCTAGAAGATCGAGCTGATCAGATAGAGGATTGTCACCATCTAATTGCTGTCCATGAAATAGGCATTAGGTGTTGGAACTTGTGGCTCAATTCCACTGAAATTAGGAGTCTAGTTATATGGGACTCCTAATTACATATGACTCCTAATTAAATGGGATTCCTAATTACATTAGAAAACTGCTAAACATAGGACACTGCAATACTGCTATATATTAAGGACGTGGGTTTCATGGAAACCCTGCCGTTCGGCCGAGTGCCTTCCGAGGCCAGAAGGGGCCTCTTGTAGCAAAGGTGTAGTGAGGGAGATAGAGAGAGGGAAGATACCAAAAAAGATCTTGAGATCCAAATATTGTATCTGTATTCTTTTTATCTATAATGAAATCTACACTTTCCCGTGGACGTAGGATAAGGTTGGGCCGAACCACGTATATCTTGTGTTCTCTGTGTTTGTGTGTGATTGAATCTGTATTTTCTGTATGAGGGTATTGGGTCTATACCCTAACATTAGGAAGGTTACATTTGGTCATGATTGTTTTTAAATGAAAAGTGGAAAAATTTGAAGGTGAGATGCTGCCATTCTGATTGTTGGTAATTGTTCACTTGTCCATTATTCAATACAAGTACTGGCATGATGAAGGTTAGGATCGGTTTTAGCACCTACTAGGTCTCCAACATAAAATAGAACAAAAATTAGCAAATCCAGCTCAGAGAACCCGAACTTGATCATTTTCGAAAATCTAGAGAAGTTCCTCAGATCTTCTTTCCACTCCAATCATTAATTGAAAATTCTGCTTAACTTGAGACAAATCTCCATGCTGATTCCCAGCTGCCTGACGTCCCTATTATAAGAATGAGTTTTTTGTTTTTTGAAAATTAACTGTATTAAATTAAAAGAGAAACATATAAAAAGGTGGAGGCCAATAAGAATACCTCCAAACGAGGAAAGAAAAGATTAGAAGCAACCCCCGAACTATAACAACATGTTTACAATTTCCATGGTAAAAAACACCCCATAGCGAGCCATTGCATCTGTTGCTGATTTTGCAGACCGATGTGTCTATTGAATCCGAAAGTTATAAAAGGGAGATCAGATGCCGAATTTGCTCAATTTTATCCCAGAAAATCCAAGGGCAGTGAGAGCCTGACACCCACCCCACAACCACCTTGGAATCCCCTTTGACTATGCTCCCTATAGCTCCTTGTTTTTCCAACTCCAAGATGCCTCTCCATAATGCCAATAGCTCGATCTCAATGACAAACCCATTTGCAAACGGTCCAGCAAAAGATAGAACAGTCAACCCTGAATCATTTCGGATGGCCCCACCATAGCCTGCAAGTCCATCCTCACGCCTACAACTTCCATCAAAATTAAGTTTTAAACGTCCCTTATCCGGAGGAATCCAAGACAAGTGAGGTCTAGAATCTGAATGCGGGATAGCAAAATCAACAGATGCCTAATCCCTACACAAATCGGAGACGGAAATGCACTTGAACTGTGATGAGCCAGCCATCCACCAAGCAACCCAAAGTTTAATGATGTCAATTAAATTTGCCACTGAGCCTACCTTACCTTGAAAATTCTTTTATTCCGCTCTAACCAAATAGACCACACAATACTTTGCACTGTTGTGGACCATAAACTTTATCTGAAAGAGCTACCTGAAACCATCACCTCTTCATTTAAAAAATCCAACCAATCCTGAGGCATACAAAAAGCAAAGCCCGACAACTGAATGAAGTGCATCCAGATTTGATGAGATAACCAACAGTGAAGCAAAAGATGATTCACTGACTCTGCATCCGACAAGCAAAGAGGACAAGCATTTACAATAAGCATCCTCCTTAGCAGATTATCTATTGTCAGAATTTTTTGCAGTCCAGCAAGCCATCCAAACATTTTCACCTTCAGTGGAGCGACCCCCACCCAAACTTTAGGATGAAACGAAGGGACCTCATTTGTCCTCATCATCTCCTTACAGAAAGAGTTCATAGAAAATAATCCAAGGGGATCCAACTCCCATATTCGACGATCATTCACCTGACCCACCACAAAAATATTGTCCAATAAAGTCAAGAGAGATACCCATCCTTCCGCCAATCCTCCAACTCTCTCTGTAGTGTAGGACTCCAAATGACCTTATTATTAATAAGTTCATAGCTATCCTGTACTGTAGCTTCCTTATTTGCTGCTAAAGAATATAAATGAGGAAATGAAGTTGCTACAGTTGTCTCACCCACCCATTTATCTTGGCAAAATAGAATCTTAACCCCCATTATAAGAATAAGTTTCAAAGATGGTTCTTCTTACCCTTAGCTCTTGCAATCGCATTAGGCTACGTTCCCCATGACCCCTCCCAATTCCACTGCCTAAAGCCTTATTATTATCTTTTTAAAGTATTCATCGATCTTTTCTCAGTTTTGTATATCAGTGTCATATGGACATCATTTGTATTTCATTTTTTTTTTTTTTTGGATTTTTGGGGTCAAGTAATAATGCTTTACACCATGGTGGATTTCAATTGTGCTTTGCACTTATACTGTATTCGGTTCTAGATCTGCACTCTTATGATAATAAAGTATCACTTGTTCATGAGCTTATATTTTGAAACTGCAACTGGTCAGATGGAAGACAATCTGTTTGTGGTATCAGCTAATTCCATTGGGCAGCGAAATTTTATCATTGATGATGAACTCCAGAGCTCAGTGAAGGAATCCTCATCATTCTTGTCTTCAGAAAATGAGTGTTCGAGCTCCATGAGTGGGAATTCAGCTTCGTGCAGCAGTAATGGTATTTTCATGGGGGAACACTCTATAGAATGTGGTTCGCAAAATTGTAGCACAAGTGATACTGGAAAGTGCTTAGCTGAAAGCAAGGAATTAGTTCCATATCAGGTAGATGCTGGTAATAGTACAAAGGAGTCTTTTTGGGAGAAGAATGCTGGTGTAGCTAGCAGTTCTGAAGAACTGCCTCTCGAGTTGGCCCCTACAAATGGGGATATTAGATTGGAGACAGTTGTTGAGACAGATGATTCTACAAATGAGGATAGTTCCCATGTCTGCTGCGAGGGGTTATGCTCATGTAGTATTCCACAACAAGAACTCACTCGTTCATATGAAGATGGCTCATCTTCTGTTGAAAGTCATACAAACAATATTCCAGGTTCTATGTCAGCTGTTCCTGATTCATCATCGTCTTCTGAATTTCTCAGAGAAGAGTTACTTCAAGAAGGAGCATCACCCAGTTTGGGATCCCTCCGACCTACTGCTAGGCAAAATGATCGAAGAAATGAAAGTGTTCTTCATGTTGATGTGGTGAGTATCACTTCTGATATGTTACCTAGTAGTACTGAGGAAATTACCAACCAAGATGGAAGGCAAAATAGTAGAAGGCTATTTTGGGATGCTTTCTCAAGACGCAGTTCTAGAAGGAATAGTGATTCTACAACAATAGTTTTCTCAACTGAGGATACTGACGATGTTGGATCTCACGACAGATGGCTCCTTGATTTCAGTGGGGACCTTTTTGACAATAGAACTGGCGATGTAGGTAACCGAAGCCGTAGAAATCACAGTCTGCATGAACGGCGATGGCATTCCAGATCTGAGGTAATCCTTTTAGCTACACTTTTTCCTTAAAGATGTTTCAATTGCCAGTTGATTTTATGCTGACAGATTACCAAATTTGTGTATATATAACTGTATCTGGACATTTCATACTACAGCCAGGACAGTCAAAGGCATGGATCTATTATTGTTATTGCTCCTTTTGTTATTACTGCTACTATGATTATTATTATTATTATTATTTTAAATGTCCTTCTGAACGGCTTTGTCGTTAGGAAGTTTGGCATTTTGTTAAAGGCTTCTGCATGAGTCGTCAATGTTCTGACTTTTGAAATTCTTTGAAGAGCTTTTTTATTTATTTATGCTAGATACATGAACATACATCACCTTTTTATATACTGCTTCTAGTCTATAGCTTGGTTCTCGTATACTATTAGAATATAAATCTTACATTATAGTTGTATAGAAGCCAAAAAGGTATAGTTTTAAACTGTTTTGGCATATCCATCTTCTGTTGTTTTCCAAATATGACTCCCCATTTCTTTGTCCAATAACTGTACTTCTTTCTATGCTCCTTTTACGTGGACTGAAATGTATAAATATGATTTTATGTGGTTTATTATTCTTATAGAGGTTTAATGGGTCATGTACTCCTGTGTTGTCTCAATCATTATACTCACTGTAATTTGTGCAGATAGACCTCAATTAGGCCAACCTTTTTCATTTTTAAAATTATATTTTACTCTCTCTCTCTCTCTCTCTCTCTCTCTCTCTCTCTCTCTCTCTCTCTCTCCCTCCTTTGGAGCTTTGGATGGACGTCATTGTTTGTATTAGTAAATTGTAATCATCATAAAAGCCTTTGTCCCATCTATCTGGAGAACTTTTCAAGTTCTACTTTCCACAATACAATGTATGCAGTACCAATGCTAATACTTAATTAGAATCTCTCTCTCTCTCTCTCTCTCTCTCTCTCGTCATTTGGATCTTTGGATGAATGTATTTTTTGAGTTGCTATATTGGTGTTATAGACTCAAAACTAATGAATAGAAATAATATTTAAATCCTGTATAAATAAGTTTGTCTAATAAAATTAGGCTCATGCAATTTACCTGAGGCTCTAAGAGGTGCATGCTATGAAATCTATTTCATTCTGAACTGTATACATTAGTTTATCCAGTAAAATTTGGCTTCTGCTGTGTGCGAAGGCTCTAAGAGATGCTAGCACCTTGACTGTGCACTTTGCACTTTGACTGCTGTGGAAACTATCTTTCCTCTTTCATACATTTGGTTGCATTCTTTCAAAAACCGAACCACATTGGACTGGTAAAAGTCACTGTTCGGTTCAATGATGTTTAACTGGTAGATACAAACTGGGTTGAACCATGACATCATAATTATATGTTTAATAGTAAAACTTTATAAATTTATAAAAATTAAAGATTTAGATTATCATAATTACATATGTAAATTCTAAAACTATATGCCATTTATGATGCCACTTAAATACCCAAAATCCAAAGCCTGAAAGCAAGATTTTGAACTTCTCTTCCCTCAAAAAGGTTGAGCCAATGTCATTATTTCTTATGAAATATAAATAATTCTAGAAAGAACAATGAGATTGACACTGGTTTTAAAGAATTTGATCGAATGGCTAATAATAACTTTAAATTCATTTTTTTATGTTTAAGTAATCTATACTTGTATATTTTAATTTGACAGGATTGACTAAGTTTCTGTATTAACAGAACTGATTTATGTTAATGTTTATGAGAGTACCATGTGATGTTAAAAAAGACCCATGTGACAGAGCTTAAGTCACAGCCCATGCCTGGCTGTCAGATGCTTTTTTCTTTCAACATCAAAAGAAAAATAAAAACTAAAGTAGGGACGATAGGATGAAAGAAGCATACAAAGTAAAGAGATGGGAGAGATGAATCTGAGGGAGGAAGCAAGGAGAGAAGAAAGAAAGTGGAGATAAGGGAGACTCAAGAAAAAAAAGGAAAAAAGAGACCGAGAAACAGTTGAAGAATAATGAGTAGTTTGTGGCCCGTCATCTGCTCACTGTTGGTCAAGCTGAAGATGTTTGCTTTTCTTTTCCCTCTCCCTCCAGTTCATTGAAAATCAGACTATTCATGCAGTTGCTAGGTTTACTGTCTGATCCACCTGGTTCTTATGGTTTCACATGGAGCAATTTTTTCATTGAGCCAAATAACAACCTTAAGGTTCCAGTTGAAGCTGGATGGCCCCCACAGTCCAGTCCAGGTTTTAAATAATTGTTTTATTGATTTTCCTATCTTGTTGATTTGATGGGTGGCAATTGTGAGGCACCAGCTTAATTGTTTGGTGGCAGACTGGTAATGCTTATTTTGTTTTCTGGGTTTTCCCCACTTTTTTCCTTGTTTTTGTGTGACTGTAGATACATGTGTCTTGCAGATATGGGAAAGACTTCGTGTTAACCTTGATGAGCGTAGAGGGGGCACTGCATTGTGTGCATCTGGGATCCACCCGGATGGTACATGCTCATGTGGGACGTTCTTAATGTCAGAGTCAGGTACCCGTGCAAGTATTTCTCGAATAGTCATGCTAGCTGAGGCCTTATTTGAGGTGATTTTCATCCCATTGCTTAAAGGTTATGAATTTTTTTTTTTGCACTACTATGTTCATTGAGGTTTCTTTGATACCCTTTTTGTAGCTTTCTTTCTAAACATGGAGGCCTCTTTATGCTACATAATGGTTATAGATGCTGCGGTTGACTCCATGTTGTTTAGGGAGTGGATAAAATTCTCTCCTAGATTTTGGACTTTTGGTCATTGGACAAAGACTAGAATTCCTAGAAATCATTTCTTTTGCACTAGCAAAACAGGAAGGAAACAAATGAGGCGTAAGCTTCGTTTCAGTTTTATCACTGTATTATCATGATCATTATTTTTCCGAAATGATAGATCATACCTTTTTACCAGATGGGTTAACTTGGTTTAATGTTTCTAGAAAATTTGTTGTAGCTTGCTTTTGTTTGTGGGATCTTGAAGATAGTAAAGATTAGGGACAGAGTTGTACTGTGATATCTTCCTTGTTGGGGAAGGAAAGGTAGGTGCAACATTCAAAAGGGGACTTAGAATTTTGGTGGGTAGAGGAGATAGGGATTTTGTGGCAGACCATGACCAGCATGCAAAGAGGGTGTAAGTCCATGACCAGCTTACTGGCAATCAAACATAGATGGCAGTATGCTTGAAAATCCAGGTTCACCAGGTACTGAAAGTAAAATAAAGGATTAGGAGGTGGTATTGGTTTCTGAATAACATGGCTAGAAAAGAAGAGGGGGAGGACTGGGTGGTGGATCCAATAGGGCAACAATTTTGGCTGTGAGAGAAGGCATCAAATTGTTCAAAAATGCACCCTCAGGTCTTTTGGTGTTGGAAGAAGATATCTGCGAAATGCACTGAACTGGAAAAGGAAAAACAATGGGTGTTTAGGAGTCTTTGCTTTTGAGATGTTTCTGTTACGGGAGATGGTCTTAAGGCATGCCTAGAGGGAGCTAAACAAGGAGGAAGTATATATTTTTTGCTAATCAAGGACCACTAGAGAGTTTTGGGTGGGAAATTCTGTGCAATTGAAGTAATTTTATCCATGCTTTCTTCTGTTGCTTGATGTTAACTATGCCTTTATGTACTTTGATTTATATATTTTATCTATTTTGCAGGTCTTGGACGAAATTCATCGCCAGCCCATATCACTCTCTCTTTCGATGGTGTCGTTACCGGCCCCTGAATCTGTTGTTGATTCTTTTCCTATCAAGAATCACAAAAAGCATAAAATACCTGAAAGTGGAGATGATGTCGAACAGTAAGCCTTATTAATTACCTTCTCTTTTGAATGTACATAGTTGACTGTATTTTTTTTTGGATAACATGGATATCCCACCCAACAATGGAGGTGAGACTAATCCACAAATACACAAAACTGCCTGCTAGCCTCATGTATCAGATAAGTCGAAGGAGGATCGAACTCGAGACCTCTAGTCTATACCTAGGCTCAAGCCAACTGAGCTTTTATTGTCCTTGTTTATTAGAAGTTTCCCCCTCTTTTGTAGTTGGTTTTGACATGTAATTGCTAGAAATTTCTTGGAATATGGAAGTCATGCACGTAGAAATTTTTAGTTTGATTAAATAAAATGGTACTTGTAAGGGAAAACAGTGCTGTTATGTCTTCTTTTGTTGATGGTGTATCATGTGATACTTTTCTTGATTTTGACTCCTGTAAGATGATCATGGTTGACGTGGTGATTCATCCTCTATTCCTGTTTCATGATGCACATTTCTACACAATCAAAGTGTTGTCCCGTTATGGATGAAATGTAACTAAAAAGTCTCATTTATTGAAATACCCTTGTTTTTTATTTTGATTTTCCACCACCTAATGTGGATTCCTACCCAATTGAACGCTTGTAATATGAACTCTGCACTATGAAAGATAGTCTTGGAGATTGCAAGATTTCTGTCACTCAATGGTTTTTGGTAATTTAATAAGATTATATTTCTTGGTAGAATATCTTTGAGTAGCATGCTTGTCGATAAAAAGGAAAGTGATCATAGTCTTGGGTGCTTTCCTATTTCATAACCAAGAGCAAAGGATTTACTTGAAAAGTCTCTCCAGTTGATCTCGATGAATCTTCATGCAACAAGTTAAAACTGCCTGTGAAACAATGGAGATGGTTGAATTTGGGCATTCCAACTCCTTGATCTTGCCTTGAACAAGCACCAAAGGAGAGAGAGCCAAAAATGGTTTTGTAGTCTCTCTCTCAACCGACAAAAAATTCAACCAAGAACCCAAACTTCCCATGTTCTTTGATTGTGTCCTTTGAATAAAGCTCTATTAGTAAAATCATTCTTCTATCTCATTGTTTTAAAAACCAACTTGTGGATTAAACCTTCTTAGGAGAAGGTTGGGTTTGATAGGGTTCAATTGGGGTTCAACTGTAGTCAAACTCAGTCAAACCTATCCCATGAGCATGATGTCTTATAATATTATTAATTATCCAATAGATCAATTAATAACAGTAAATTAGCTATAAATATAATAAATATACAGATAAGTATAAAATATCAAATGCTATAGTACATGATTGTTGTAGGGAGGAAGAGGGCAATATATCCTGGGAGCTTGATTTTCGAAGGAACTTGAGGACATTCGAACAATAGAGTTTAGAGGAGTTGAAGACCTTATTAGGGGAGTTTCCTATTTGTAAGGAGGAAGAGGACGGATTAATATGGACTAGAGTCTCAGTCAAGGCAATGGTAAACTTGGTCATATGACAAGCACACGGCGAGGCCAATCGGTCGTTCTCAGCATGGATAGGACTTCCCCCCTGCGCCCCCCCCCCCCCCCCCCCCCCCCCCCCCCCCCCCCCCCCCCCCCAAAGGGTTCAGACATTTGCATGGTGCACTTTGAAGGGGAAGATCCTCTCTAGAGTAGTGTTAAGCCATAGGGGTATATGTTGGGATCTGATGACGACTCAAGGAAGAAGACACCGACCACCTGTTCACACCCCTTGACAAGACACTTGTGGACGATTTAATTTCATTAAAACAAGAAGGGAGTACAAGAGAGGGATCGGAATATAGGAGATATATACTTAGAACCAAGGAGAAGAAAAAGAAACATAAGAAACAATACAAAACATGAAGTAAAAGAAGAGATACATCAAAAAATCCATCCAATACAGGATCCAAAAGGAGATCCCTACTCCCCTAACTCCCAAGGCTGGAGAGATGAAAATTTTCCAAAGCTGGACTTTGTAAGTGAACACCAGATTTCGCCAAGAAGTCTGCTACACCGTTTGCTAATCGAGGTGTATGAGTGAAAGTGATGTCCAGCCTACACAACCTCCAAATGTTCCTAGCAATACAAACCAACGTCTACGGGGAGAATTTCCTATTACTAGCCCAGGAGATGTCATTAGTTGAGTCACCTTCGATAATGAAATTACCGCTCCTAAACCTAGACCAAACCTGAAGTACTCTCTTAATTGCTATCAGTTCAGCCTTATTTGATTCCATTGACCCTACTGATTGGAAGAAGCTATCAACATTCTACCCCTATCGTCATGCAACACTCCACCTATTCCATCCGGCCCGAGTTTACCCCTTGCTACTCCATCAACATTGAATTTACATGATCTTAGGGGAGGCGCAACTCTATGGTCAATTGAGTTTTCACCAAGTATACTTTTTTCCCATCAAGTTAGGTTGAGTTGGTTGAATTAACTGAGTGAAACAAGAAGTTTTCCAACTCATGGGTGCTAGTCATTTACGAAAAGTGATAATAAAATCTTGTGTTTCATGAGTTCAGTTGCATTATTTTAGGAGTATCATCAATAGTAGTACAAAGTATTGACATCTAGATCATTAGATTAGTACACAGTGGGGATCATTGGTTTTGTTACAATATTATGTGCCACATAAAAAACTTGACTTTATGTAACGGTTTCTAATCACATACAAACTCAAGTAAAGATCTAAGAATATGATTTTGTTATGTTTTTATTTTTATGTTAAAAAAAATCTAAAGTTGTGTATAATTGCATATGAACTTCATTACTTAAGATTATGCCTGTTTGCCGTTGTTTGTGGCCTTCACGCCTTTTGTTGAGCTGAGACGACTTGATCGTTTTATAATCATGTTTTCTTGATCCATTAAACACATCAAAGATTCAGAAAAATAATTAATAAGCATTATTTCCACCTATATGATTGAATTGGGATCGATTTATGTTATTCATCTTTCCAATAGTAATTCTCTTTTCTTAGAAAATCACTTCTTCAGATTGATTATTTTTTACTCAGTTCGACTTCTCAACTGGTTCTACTTGCTGTAATGTTACAGGTGCTACATTTGTTTGGCTGAGTACGAGGAAGAAGATAAAATAAGAGTTCTTCCCTGCCGCCATGAATACCACATGTCATGCGTTGACAAATGGTTGAAAGAAATACACGGGTATCAATCATCATCACCATACATGATTATCCATTTTTTTGAGGTTTTGATTTGGGCAGTGTCTCATGAAATCTTGCAAATATCTCACTATTTTCTCCTTCACATATGGTGGGATAGTGCCCATTGTTATAAAAACACCAGTGCCCAAATCAGAACCCTTCCATTATCATCATCTCAGTTATACATGACACCCTTCATTCTTTTGCTGTTTCTTACAGGGTATGCCCTCTCTGCCGTGGGAATGTTTGTGAGGGTGCTAGTGGGGGCTCTGTTTCTAGCTCATAAGATCCTATTGTCTATCCTCTGGGACTTGTAAATAGATGGATGTTGTCTATCTCAAGTAAATTCCCTTTCGGGCATGTTTCTGTAGAGGCAAAATCATGGATTTTCAATCTGTTGTAATTTTAAATTCTTAGATACCAACTTTAAGATCTTGAAATCCTCATCTATGAAAAATCTTATGGTTGGAGCTACAACAGAATTCTGTAATTTTTTAGTTATAAATGAAAATTTTATGTTACATCGAATAAAGGCAATGAAATGTTAACTTGTTCTTTTAATATATATAAAGATAATGATCCTCCACACTTCTCGTGAATCTGCAATGTGGGGTTTGTCTATGTTGATGGTGATGGATCAAGATGGAAAGTCATAAAAACTTGTGGGTTAAAAACTTACTAATTTTTTTGAGAATTTAATAAACATGATTTGATTGATCCAATTAAAATGATTTTTTATGAGTTATAAATTGAATATTAAAACTTTTCAATAACCCATTATCATCGAACAATAATGACAACTTTTAGTTGGTTGGATAGCTCATCATAAAACTACTTAAATTGTCAAAATATATATTTCATATCATTTTTAACCTTTTAACTTCTTAAAGATCAAAATAGAATTATTGAACACTTTTTTAGTAATGTTCAATGAAAAAAATATTTCATCCCAAGGATCAATATCTCCCTCCAATCTCGAATTATTCCTACATCTACTACCCTTGCTAATCCTACTCTACATCCTGAACACATCTTTGTTTGTTGGATGAGATTATATTTTTATTTTTAAAGTTTAATAAAATACGATTGATGAGATTGATAGATAGTTTCGATATCAACACGCGAGTTGAATTTTATGTTAAGATATAATTAGATTTATATTAAAATATATTTAGATTATTTTTCTCAATCAGTGCTTATGAGCTTTCTTCTTTTATTTGATTTTATCTTCTATATTTATATTTCTCATTCTCTATAAATAAAATCTTTGAGTCTCTCTTTGATTAAGAGAGATACTACATTATTTTACATGATATCAAATAAAAGAGGAAAGTCCTAAATTTGACAAATACAATATTTAATAAGCACTAATTGAGGAAAATAATCTAAATATATCTTAACATTTTATCTTAAAAGTTAAATCTTAATTTCTTATTTTTTCTCTCTCTAAATACGCACACTGATTTTGAAGGTTAAAATTAAGTGAACCTTTTTTATTTTTCTAATTAAAATTTAGTTTACATGATTAGTTTGAAATAAATTTTTAATTCGTATAAGTAACTCAGTTAATCTAAATTTATAAGAATAGACGAAAGATTTTGGATTCGATTCCTTCCGACTTATCTAATGTACAAGACTTATAAGTGATTTCATGTATTTTTGGAATTAGTCTTATCTCTAAGATTAAATGAGAATATTCATATTATCTAAAAATGAGAGCTAATACACCACTTATATAATCATTTTAAATTCTTTACTATTGTTCGTAATCATTAATTTTTTTAAAAAAGATAAACGTTTTCCTCACTCTCTCCCCTTCCAAGCGGTGGCCATGAAACAATGAGAAACCGCCGAGTGGCAGATGCTATTTCCCTGCCGTACAAACACGTGACGATACGAGGAACGCTGCATCCGCAAACCGAACTTTTTTCATGTCAGAGGATTTTCCACGTCAAAGCCAACTGATTTCAACCACGCCTTCTAGAAAAATCTCTCTCTCTCTCTCTTTTGCCTTTCTTTCCCTCTTTTCAGATACTTTAAAAAAAAAAATCCGATTTCCTGCCCTACTTAACCTCTCCAAACGGTTTCCTTGAATATTTTCTGGAATCTTCTTCTTCTGCAATTTTATCCAAGACGAAGAGAGGACATGTGTGTGAAGGACGGGGAGCCGATGGGTGAAGGAATGGATAACTGGGGAAAAGATTCGGACGAAATTGGGAACGATCGGATTCGACTTAGAAATGATCCGACTCGGGGAAGTCCCTCTCCTGTAAGAACACACATTATACCTTTGTGTGGTTTGGGTTGCTTTTCTTTCATGTTCTTCTCTTCGTTGAATTTTGAGTTGGGTTTTCATTTTTATTTTTTTATTTTATGCGATCAGTCTTGGATCTAGATTTATATGAAATGAATCTGAATAATGGGACAATGATTTATACGGCTTGTGCCATAACGATGAGGATCTGAAGCCTGGATGTTTGTATACACCTTGACGATCTGGAACAATAATATGAATTTGAGATGTCTTTAATTGGTACCCCAAATCGACCCACGAATTTTCTCTCCTAAATTCTGTGTGAATGCAATGGAATAACAAGACTTGTATTAAGCAGATAGAAGAACCGTGGTATAGTATTTATAATTGGGAAAACTACAAAACAATTTGGGCATTTTTGTGCCCAAGCACAAGGGCCCCATGTGGGACCTAGTTTATGATGAGTCCAAACCAAGGCCGGCTCTACCCAAAAGCAACAAAAGCGGCTACCTAAGCCCTAAATATTGGAAGACCCGGAATTATTGATAACCTTACCGCAAAATCCTATTAGGGAGGCCCAAATTTCAGCTTGCAAGTGTGTTAAAAAACAGGCCCGAATTTTTTTTCGGATTCTTTTTTATTATATATAACTAAAGTTTTAATTAAATACTACTTATAATAATATGTTAAATACAAAGAAGGCCCATTTAGATTTTTTGCTTTAGGCCTCCTCAACTTGTGTCTAGCCGGCCCTGGTCCAAACCATTGAAAATATTAATTTTCTTTTAAATTAGATCCATCTTTTATTGTTTTCATTTGATGCATCCTCACCATTAAACTGATTATGATCCATTCTTCTTAATGGATCTTCCAAAGGTTTATTCAAGAGCTCTAAAGGTCTTCGTCAGGGTGACCCATTATCGCATGGACTTTCCATCATTTATAGTTTGTGGATGACACGATCATTTTTTGTGAAGCTAATGAGCAATCTGTAATGAATCTTCGCGCCTTACTTAGGTGGTTTGAGCTGGCATCGTCTCTCTAGATCAATTACAGCAAAAGTGCAGTTTTTGGCATCAATTTGGACAACTTCGAGCCTGCTACCTTTTCAGTGCTTTTGGGATGTGTTTCTTCTACCCTTCCATCTACTTATTTGGGCTTGCCTCTCTGCATCGGCTCTCCTGGGCACTCGTTGTGGGAACCCATCATCCATAAGTTTTGCAAGCACCTCGCCTCGTGGAAAGGGAAGTACCTATCTCTAGGTGGACAGATCACTCTACTCAAGTCTGTCCACAATGCCCTGTCAGAGTACTTCCTTTCAGCTTTTAGGTGCCCCAACAAAATTATTCAGTCAATGGAAAAGATTATGAAGAATTTTCTTTGGAGTGATCAAGAAGATATGAAGAATATCACCTTGTCAATTGGATGCAAGTTTGTCTTCCTACTGTTTCTGGGGGCTTGGGGATGCGTCCAATCAAGATCACCAATATTGGTCTTCTTACTAAGTGGATTTGGAGATTAGATTCTGATGATGAGTCTACTTGGAAATCTATCCTTATGTACAAGTACGGTATTCAGAATTCTGGTTGGATCATCAATCCTGCCCCTCGCAGAGCTTTAGGCATGTGGAGAGCTATCGCTGCTTGTGTTGATAAATTTAAAGATGGTATCAGATTCAATGCTGGTGTGGGGGTCGAATTAAGTTTTGGTCTAACCCGTGGAGTGGTGGCTCTTCCTTGGATTCTCAGTTTCCCTCCCTCTACGGTCTCTCTCTAAGGCCGTTTGGGAACATTTCCAAGTTCTATTACATTACAAGTGAGCAAGTTGTTTGGGACATTCCTTTTCGTTGAAACCTTTCCAACGCTGAAACATTTACTTTTGCCAATTCATACCCTCTCCTCCTGCAGGA
This sequence comes from Chimonanthus salicifolius, assembly GCA_013350335.1. Lineage (NCBI taxonomy): Eukaryota > Viridiplantae > Streptophyta > Magnoliopsida > Laurales > Calycanthaceae > Chimonanthus > Chimonanthus salicifolius. The sequence continues at coordinate 46,064 of JAAGOE010000023.1, read as the reverse complement.
TCCGCACATCGGGGGAGGAGAATCAAATTTGGTGGCCTGATATCACTGGCATCTTCTCGGTCAAATCCTTCTACACTTGGACTACTTCCACAGCTTGCACTGCCACGGCCAACCCCAAGATTTGGTCCTCCAAAGCTCCTCCAAGAGTGATTAGTTTCTTTTGGATTGTTGGTTTGGAGAAAATCTTGACCCAAGATAGCTTGCGCAAAAGTGGGAAAACATTGGTCAGTGCATGCCCTTTTTGCGTTCAAGCCTCCGAAGAGTTGAATCATCTTCTTATCCATTGTCCCTTCTCTGCATATGTTTGGAATTCCGTTCTTGATCAGTTTGGCGTGGCCTGGGTCATGCCATCGTCTGTGGCAAAGTTATCCTCTGCGTGGGACATTGTCTCTGTTTCATCTAAATGTGTTTCCTTGTGGCATTTGTCATTTTTTGCCACCATTTGGAGCCTTTGGTGGGAACACAACAAGAAGATTTTTAAGGATATAGTTGAGCCTAGTGAGTCGATGCAAGAAAAGCTTTTACCAATTGTGCTTCGTGGGCTCTCTCTCTTGAAGAATTTAGGAATATATTTTGCGTGCCTGGAAAGAATGTGTTGACTAGGCTTAAGTCCTTCGTCTTAAGTTCCTTGTAGTCTATTATTGTTTTTTTCTGCTTTTTTTTTTTTTTTGTTCTTGCGTGATTATGATAAGGAAAAATATTTGTCCAATATCTTATTTTCGTATTAAAAAATCAAGCTCTAGGATGATTCAATGGGTTCCATGTTTTTGTAACATGGGTATCCTCACCCCACATTGGATGTTAGACTAATCCACGAGCATGTGTAAACCTCCCAATCCATACACATTGGGTTCCATTTTTGACACAGATAACTCGTATGACCCATCCAATGATTCAGTGGACTCCACCCTTTGACAAATGTTGTCACAACACTTGGGTACTTCAACTCAGGAATGTAGACCTATCCTTTGTAATGTTATGGTTTTTCTCATCAAAGAAATCTTCTAAAAATAACCCATATTTGTAAAGATTTGCCACTGGATGAGTTTCCTAAATAAGTTTGATAGATTTAGAATCCAAGTTTTACTAAAAATAAAAATGTTAATATGGAATCTTGGCATTAACAAGTGGTCCCACTAAAATGATCCAAGACCACTCATGTTAATATTCTCCCACTTGTTGACATTGACTACTTTAGTCCATTCTCCCGACTTGTTTAATAGTGACCACGATAATATATTCCCTAAGTTGTTTCTTCTTAGATTCTACAATTTAAGTAAAGACCCAATTAGTGCACTCCATTTGAAAACAATCAATCCCATAGTAATTTGAGTGTCCTTATGGACTTCAATTAGATGAAACTATCAATTTAGATTATAGCAATCATACATCATGTATTTTGACACACTTCTTCCATATATTGCAAATATTACTAATTTTATCTAACGTAGTCTTTGATAAGGGATTAAGTAGGCTTAGTATACTATTCTGCTTACTGTCTTGTTCCATTATGTAATTTTTTCTCGAAAGGTTTTTTTTCTATGATGCATAAAAATGTATATGTGCATAGATTTGGTAAGGCAAGAATAAAAAAGAATCATCTCTATTGTTATAAAAAATGTTATGATCAACTTTAATAATGTCTAGTGGCTTTGAAATAAAAGTCATAATTTGAAAAGCCTAAGAAGAAATATTGCAACTATATATGGCTTAATAGCATGCCATAGAATTTACTTTCAGTATTCCTTGAATTTGGATATTGAGATTATGGAAGGTTTTTTATGCAGTATTCTTATCATACTACTTAATTTTGGTAGTCCAAATTTTCTTTTAATTGATTTTTAATTTAAATGTAATATAGAATTTTTAAAGATAAATTGTATGTAAAATTAGATCGATATTCTGTTATTTTAAGCTCATTTTGTTGAGATATTACTATTATTGTTATTATTATTATTTTGGGTGGGGCTTGGGTGGTTTATGCATATTTTTGTATTAGCCTCTATACCTTTTTCCTTCTTCATTTGATGCTAATTTCCTCCCACTATTCTAGGATGGAGTCCTAATTCTATTGTAGTAGGCTAGTACAGGGTCTTGTTGTATTAAATTTGAAGTAGAGAACAAAGGGATTTCTTTTTGTGCTTTGGGCCAGGCACAATCAAGGGAAGGGGAATTCAGATGCCCTGTGCATTGATTGTGGATGATGCTTAAATCTGCTTGATCAAGTAATCAATGGTAATATTGTATGATGGAATAGTGTCACAATTCAACAGTAGCATATCCAGTTCATGTGGTACAGAGTGTGGTGTGAAAGATTGGTAGATAAGTGCCTCTGTTGGCAAAGCAGGAATTTTTTTGTAGAAATGAATGCTCATTAATGGTTGAAGATTAAGGTTTTTAACTGATAATAATTATAATAGTTCTTATCTTTCTATTTATTGACACAAATTTCTGTTCTGAGTTTTATTTTCTACTTTATGATTAGCATTTTTTTTTTGTAAATTTGGTTTTAGTATGAATTGTTGGGGTACTTTGGAATTTGGAACTTTTCCTCTTCTATGTGTAGACCAAAAGATGAAATAACTAAAAGAGGGTATGCACATAATGCAAAAGTCGCACACCACAAGGGAGGATGTCAGTTTTACATGGAAAATCCTTCAATGAGAAGGGAAAAACTACATGACAAACTCTAAATCACTTCAACTTTGTAGAAGTAATGGGATGACAATTGTTTACTTCAGTCAACTCTACTAACCAAGAAGATTAGTCAAGATTACAAAGTATCAAGAAACATAGAGTTCTTGGATTTCAAATATGAACTTACTTCTCATCAATGATGGAGTCAATGGTTTACGTCTTTTTTTTTTTTGACATTTTTTTCTTTCTACTTTCCCTCCCTCTTGTTTCCCTCAAAAGGCCTCTCACAAATGCAGCTTTCAATACAATTCTTCTATAGAGAGAGTTTTTCGCTAAAATTTGTATACCGATGTCTTGGAATATGAGAGAGAGATATAGGATACACACATTTTCTCTCTACAACTAATATGTACAACATTATGGAATTTAAGAGATCTAGGTGATAGAGGTAACTTCAATGAATGTTCTTGTACTTCCGATATGAGTTTGCCTTGCAAAAAAACTCATCTCGTTTCAACTTTTCTTGCTACCCGTGGGCCATCACCTCATCATGTGGTGGACCCACTTAGCATGAATGACATGAAATCATGATAGCATCTTCTTATTTCAAATTATTTGAATCCACATGTTATCGTTACTGTTCCTTGATGTTTTCCTTTTGGCATTTATTCTTTTTCATTTTGTTTACATTTTTCCATGCATTGAATGGTATTCTTTACTCTTTTTTATGTTTTTATTACATTAGTTATGAAATAGTATTTTGCCACTTCTATTTTGCAAAGTAGAGTTGGACATATGGTAAGCTGAGTTCTGTAGATGTGGATAGTGAAATCAACAAGCAAAATTTCATTAGTGCTATGTCGTTTAATGTGGCATTTCTTATAAGCTGAATTTAGTTGGATACTGTATTTTCATCTTTTAAGTTTGTTGCTCAGTCAGTTATATTTATTTTCTAGTATGAATGCTTACTTGTCATTTTTGTATTTTTTAGGCTATTGGTTATCAGCTTTGTACAATTGATGCATTTAATTGTCACTCTAATCTGTAGTCCTTGGGTGTTTGGCAGTTGGAAAGCATTTGTGAAAATAAGGCTATTAAAGATGACCAACAAAATGAGTCTCTAAACTTCATGCCAATCATTCGGTCAGGGGAGTGGTCTGATATTGGTACCCGTCAATATATGGAAGATACTCATGTTTGCATTGCAGATCTAGCTAAGAAGTTTGGCTACAGTTTCCTGGCTGGTGAAGCTATTTCCTTCTATGGAGTAAGTTCTAATTTTTCTTTCTTTTTGTAATTTTTTTTAATTAGTTGAATTTTTTTTTTTTTGTATTCAATTCTCAAATCATCTTTTATTTTTGATATTTTAAATTGGATTTTTAATTTAATAAGGGTAGATGTTTTTCTAGACCTCATACTCTTTGTATTGTCATGGTGTCTGTTCTTTTATTCATGTGTTTATGAAAAAAGTAGTTGAACTATAAATACTATCCAAAAAAAAGTAAGTGAACTATAAATCTTTAATTAATAGGAATAATGCATGAAGGATGTTCTTGAGAAGAATGGATTGTGCTATAAAAATGCATGTCCTCATGGATCTAATGCAAAGAATCCTTTTGTTATGATATGTTAGGATTAGGATTAGGGTTAGGTTAAGCTTAGGTGTTGAGATAGGATAGTAATATGTTAGAAGATATTAAAATAATGACAACTTTATCCAATCTTTTAAGTATCTCAATAACCTAGGGATAATCCTAATCCTAATCCTAACATACCCAACACCTTTCACAATGGGATGCATGTTTGGATAAAAACAACACTAGGGTGAATTCTTAGGAGAATGACTTTGAAAGTGGATAAGAGACCATTAATGACACATGGTTAGTGGGATGTGCATGAGAGACCATATGGATGGGTGGTGGGTGGAGTTTCATTTCCATCCAGTAATTTAAGGAGGAAAATCTTAAGGCTTGGATGAGCAATTATGATAAACCTACTATTCATGCGGCCCCATAAACATCCCACACAACATAGTGGTTTCTTAACAACATTTGGGGTTAGTCTCCATGGTCAATATTGCTAAGTTCATCTCTCTCAGAGATTCTTTCTCCATTTTTTTCCCTTAAAGTTGGAATAAAGGTAAAAAAATGAAAAAAAAGGTAATGTAATAATCGACCACTATCAAGGACAAGAAACTCTTATCTTAATTGGTTGCTGAAGAAACAAGTGATCAACAATTGGCCTTTGTTGGTCTATCAAAGTAAATTTTATAGGAAAAGATAAAATGAAGCTATAGTAATGGCAACAAATGTGCTCTTTAGGCTTAAATGGCATTTTGTGCATGCGAACTTCTCACAGACTAGGTCAAAACTAGTGTTTTGAAATCCAATGAAAAATTAATGATCAAATGTCCATTTTAGTTGCTTTATCTCGTCAAAACTAGTGTTTTGAAATCCAATGAAAAATTAAAGATCAAATGTCCATTTTAGTTGTTTTATCTCCTTGATGAACAAAAGAGTTGTTAAAAGCTTGTCGTTAGAATATGATAAGAATAATATTTTTTCATAGAAAGAATATGACATGGTATTAGATGGGAAAATTGGTGCTCTTGTAGAAATAAAATCAAAGATAATTTCGAAAATTTTCGTTGAAATGTATTCTTGTAGTCATTGAAATATGACTAATTGTCTTTAGATTGAGTGGCATGTTGTTGTAAATGGAGTTGAATTTTAAAAGGTTTTTAGTTTTATGGTTCTCCCTTTTGTTGTTAATAGATTTTAGTTCGATAAGATTATATGCATGTGAAGTATCTAAAATTCTTTTACACTGTGGACTATAGTTTTATTCTTTACACATTGTAGTTGTTATCACTATCACGACGATACTCATCATAACCATGTTAGCCTTATCCCATCTATTTAGTTAGGCCCTATTTGGTTGCCATTCTCATGTATAAGAATGGAAATAATGGTCCAAGCCGCTCTCTTCCCATTCCGCACCGAGACATGCAAGACATCCCCCCCCCCCCCAAAGACTTGTTATTGTTAGAATGGAAAATTTCTTTATAAAAAAAGTAGTGCTTTCGAATGGCTCAAATGAGCCATCCAAAAGCTACCTAACACACATTTTTTCTTTGGGAATTAGTGCCATGTCAACATTTGTTACCATTCTACTCCTCCCTTGCCAGTTACCAAATAGGCCCTTAGTTTTGATTATGTATTGTAAAATATTCAAGTTTAAAACTTGACAAGTTTTTAGTGACGTTCAATTTTCTATTAAAAATTTTTGTTTTCCTTAATGCATAATTTCACATCAAAAGGACTCCACCATGGAGTAGATTGCTGGTTAATGTAGAAAAGACAAGTAGATAAATCCTTAAAACTAGAATTAGGAATGAGTATGTTAGGAAAACCTAAAAAAATAGCCCCAATAATTGAGAAGGGGTAAGGACACCTATGATGGTTTTAGCATGTTATGACAAGTAGAAGTAACCCCCGTACAATGAATTGAAGTTTTGTAGGTGGCCAGTGAGGGGGTAGACCTTCAAAGATTTGGATCAAGGGGAGTGAAAATAGACATGATAAAATGGAGAGTGACAAAGGATATAGTCTTTGGTGGGGTAGAATGGCAAGTAGAACTTAAAATGGTTGTTGATTGATAATGAAGAATTTCACCAATGGGGTTGTTTTAAAGATCTTGGTTAATAGTTGTGTGGACCGTTACCTTAAGAATCTAAAAAACCACCATTACCTTGGTAATCTCACAAATCTTGAAGACCTTCAATGTGAAGTTTGCTTAGTTTGAGCTATGGGTGGTTATATTACCTCGGTAATCTCACAAACCATGAAGACCTTCAATGTGAAGTTTGCTTAGTTTGATCCATGGGATCGGTGGAGTTTGCTCCCCTTTAACAAATTGTTTGGTGGTTTGCAATTTTGGCTTTCTTTTTTTCCCATTTAATTCACATGTAGTTTGGAGAGTCTGGTTATTGTCATTATGAGTGAAGTTGGAAAACTTGAAGTCCTATGGAGTTTTTGAATTTGTCTTGTGTAGATTATGTGGATTAAAATTGATACAAGCACCACAACTAGAATGGTGGATGAAGTCGGTATGAAGAGAGAGAGCGAGAGCGATAAGTGGCTTTCCTTAATGCTTCATTTTAAATGTCCTAGAGGCCATTCTTCATTCCAGTTTTCTTCACCATTGCCATGGATTAAATCTTGTTGGTGGCGCTCTCTTTGGTTTCAAATTTCCAACTTTCATAAGAAAGGCTGCTGGTTCTATCAAGGGTGTATTCCTCTATTTTCTTGCACTATCTCAAATTTATTACATATTACTCTATTATTTGTGGATATTCTCTTACATATACTCTATTAAATCCTATGTATTAGTTTTGTGGCTCGTGATTTTTGGCGCTTATTTTTGGATTCTACTATGGTGCTGCTATCTCATTCTTTTTTCACATGCAAATTACAAGGGTGACATTTCCCGACAAAAATCATGGAAGCTCAGTTTCTTTTAAACAAGTGTCATTTGAATGCTGTAAAGTGGTCACTTGGAGGGGGGCAACAACTATGGGATTCTTCTTGTATAAGGGGCACAAAAGGTTTTTAAAAATAATATTAAAAAAAGGCTACAGTAGCTATTAGGCATGTTTTGCGAGGGTTCAATGCTACAATTTGTGGGGGGCGAATTAGCTAAAAGAGGAATTGATAAGGACGTTTTGTATTTTATCATTCTAACAATGGTATCATTTGTTGGATGTTGGGGGAGCGTACTTTGTACATTCTTCTATTTCTCCTAGATGTGTTTGTTGAGTAAAAAAAAAAAATTTCCAAAATGGGCAATCTTACTTTCTCAAGGGAGAAGGAAAAGGAATAGAAAATTCATTAAGACCCATTCATGCACATGCTGTACTCGTGAGTGGAACAGGTAAAAAAAATGACCAAGTCCCATCCTCATTGGTATGACAAGGATCTTCATTTAAGTTATTACGCTCTTTGTTCCAACCCTTGTGATAATCACATGCTTATATTCAAATCCTATTCATTCTTCTCCAAAATATAAATCGATGACTGTATTAGTGCATCATTGTATCTCCCAGCAGACTTGGTTGTAGTTAACACCGACCGACATCTTGGATTCAAGACTTGATTCCCTGTAACATGTTGATGTTTGTGTCTTTTATTTGGAAGCCAGTGACACCTACAAACTTGTTTTACATTAGCACAATTGGAATTGATTGCCCAGCATAGTTTGATATTTGGGTCTTATTCTGAAAACCAGTGAAGTAAAAGCATCCCACATGTCAAAGTGCACATGCAAACTAAGGATCTAAGATGTCTAACGCTATGCCCAATTCTGACTCCAGGTATTTGATGGGCATGGAGGTAAGAGTGCTGCACAATTTGTCCGTGACAATTTGCCACGTGTTATCGTTGAGGATGCAGATTTTCCTATAAAGCTTGAAAAAGTGGTCACAAGGTCATTCAAGCAGATGGATTCAAAGACGTGTTCTCTTCAATCCTCTCTATCTTCTGGGACGACGGCATTGACCGCAATGATATTCGGAAGGTTGGTTTCCCTCTATTCACTGCAATAATATCTATTACATGCTTCAGTGAAAATGTATGCGGACGAAAAATGTTTTTGATCACTTACTCCCTTGCATATCTATCTTCTGTTGGTGGTGTTTATTTATTTGTTATTTATTTTGGGACATGCTTCCTTTCTATGATGGAACTATCCTGGAACAGATCTCTACTGGTAGCAAATGTTGGGGATTGCCGGGCAGTGCTTTCTCGATGCGGATTAGCAGTTGAGATGTCAAAGGATCACAAGCCTGGCTGTGTGAAGGAGAGGGGCCGCATTGAATCATCAGGTGGGTTTATCGATGATGGATACTTAAATGGGGAACTTGGTGTGACGCGAGCTCTAGGTGACTGGCATATTGAAGGGATGAAGTCAGTTGGTGATTGCAGGGGGCCACTAAGTGCTGAACCTGAACTGAGACTCTCTACCTTAACAAAAGAAGATGAGTTCTTGGTAATTTGTAGTGATGGAATATGGGATGTCTTCACAAACCAAAATGCAGTAGATTTTGTGAGGCGGCGGCTCCAAGCACACAATGATGTAAAAAGGTGCTGCAAGGAATTGATTGGTGAGGCTATCAAGCGAGGTGCAATTGATAATCTAACGACTGTGATGATATGCTTTCATTCAGATCCCCCTCCACATTTTGTAATGCAGAAGAAGGGTAGAGTTAGGAGGAGCATCTCAATAGAGGGTCTTCAGAGCCTCAAGTGTTCAATGGAAGGGTAATCTAAAGCTAATTAATTGTGGCATCTGAAACTTTTGATTGTATATAATTTGATGATTCTACAATAATTACTATTGCTGTTATTAATATCATCATCAAAGAGGAAATGTAATTGTATCATTAGATTGGTCGTGTTGGGAATTTCAATTTGTATGGACGGTTACTTGCTTTCCTCTATGATGGCATTTGAGAAGTCCCAAGAACGGTGGTGGGTTAAAGTTTAGGGGTTCATGGCCGGATTCCAGTCGAGCTATGCTCTGTGATAGCCCGAGCATGTTTATATATCAGGCTTTGTAAAGTTAAACAGACAAGCTCAGGCTTGATATTAAAAAGTCAACTATTTAGATTGAAAATAAACTATAAATGGACCTAATTTGAGTCTTAACTCATTTTAGTCATTCGATTTTAGTGGTCAATATCTGACAGGCTTGTGTTCAAATCCATTTCTTTATGACACCTTCAGGCATTTAGGGAAAAGGTCAGGCTTGGAACAACCCTTTGAAGTATATGGTTTGCAATTCCATAAAATTTCCATTATTTGGAGAAGTTGCTTTCGAGGTTCAAAGACTTTTTCAATGAATGAGTTGGCCTACAATCTTGATTTCCGATCTTAATTATTAGTTTAACTTAAAGATAAAGGGCGTTGAAAAGTAAAAACAAAAAGTTAAGACAAATGACGGACACTTTTTTTTTTTTGGGACAAAGATAAAAATTACTTTTATGGTGACTTTCTATAGTAAAAAAGACAAAATTACAATATATGCACCCCTAATTTTGTATTCTTTTATAGAATGTGCATTAAAGAATGGAAAAAGGAAGTGTTTCTATCATTTGGTAAAAAACCTACTAAATTACCAAGTACAAATATGAATTCATCATATAAATGATAATATCATGGTAAACACTTTGAATTTCTTATTACCATTTTTATTTTATTTATTCTATTTTTATTATTTTTAAATATTATAATTACCACGATATTTTCCCAGTAAAAATCCAAAAATTTAAAAATATCCCAATATTACCAACCGCCGTTAATATCCCGAGAACGGTATTTGTGACAATGATCAGAACCACAATCCTGATGATACCGAGTCATTGTAGTCAAGTTACAAATATATTTTTTTATTCATGCAATTCATTTAGTTTTCTTTCATGTATTGGTTCATCCTGCCCTTGAAACCCTATCCCTTTTTAGTGATATTATCATCATTTAATCGATCAAAGTAATAATTCATAACAAGAAAATGCAAATGGTTTCTGTGCACAATAGCATTAAAATACAAGTCAAAAATAAATTAAAAACAACTAAAACTGCATCCCTGACATATCAAACCATGTCCAAGGCCCCAAGATGCTTCTTCCCTTTATGATAATTAATCTAAAAAACACCAACTCATTATGCCATCAGTGGCTTAGGCCAGCCCTTGGATTATTAGTAATCATAATTATACTCAAGCAACTCCAACAATAGCCGGTTCTTTTAACTTCTGCAATGGTCAAATTAAAAGAGAAAATGTATGGTGGTATCAGAGCACTTCAAGCAAAGGGGTCTACAATCTTTCAAGAATTATAGATCATACTTACATTAGAGAGTTCAATCCATGAATCAAGTGTTTTGAGAGCTCGACCAGACACGAGCGTTTTGCGTGCTAGGATAACTCCATCACCAAGGGTGTTCACATTCCCACTTACCAGGAGAGCTGCTGCTGCGTTTAAGATCTGATTTTTGTGAAACATGAATATTTAAAACATTAGAAACCGGCTACATGAAAAAATAAATGAATAATATTAATTAATTGATTAGTGTGTTTTTTCAATACAAGATTTCTTTATCAGTAGTTCGATTATAAAGCATTACACCTGAATGAAAAGGATCACTATTTTATTTATTTATTTTAAAAGGTGGGAGATCTTGTGTTGGATAAAGTATAGAGGGGGCATCAACCATCAACAATCTCGCATAAGATATATGTGCTGCAAAAATCTAAATATTCTGACAGCATACAACAGTCCGTGTCTTTGATGTTCACTTGGGGGCTGTTTACCATTTTCCTGCTGATGGAAAATGAAATGCACAGAAAATGAGAACAACCCCTCTTCCATGAAACAAGAGCTCCTTGCCAAGAGCTCTTCTTCAAATATTTCAGTGCATATCTATCAATTATAGGCATATATATACCCATGTGAGTATGCTGAATTTTTTACTCCATATTTTTCTAAGGCAACCGTATTATATCCGAAAGTATCTGTTCTCAAATTTTTGTCGTTCACATATTTTTTTAACTAAATTTTTAACCACATCATTGACCAACTTGATTGGACAATACTTGTGCTTATCCCGTAATGTACTTTTGCCATATGCCAAATAACTAACTAGGGTTGGGAATTGCATGGTGAGAAAATTGCCAACACTACCTTCGCAAATATGGGCATGGAACAAGAACCTCCTCCTTTTGGTAGTGCACCAAAAACAAGAAGCATTACAAGTAAAAGGATGCAAGTCCTCAAAAATGAATATGGTTCCCTGGACTAGGGTAATCCTCCAAAACCTCAAATTCTTCAAATTCTAGCATGGGTTAATGGCCTAGGAGATACTTATCACGTGAATGGCATCTCAGTCTCATTTGTTGCATTCCAAGATCAAGGAGTGTGAGATTAGCTAATAGCACATTTACTAGAGTTATGGGCAAAGATGAGACCTCCATTTCAACATCATGTTCCTTAGTCCTAATTCTTGTTTCCAATTTTTCCAATCCATTTGTTTTTTTTTTTAAGTAACTTCATTAAAAAATAAATGAACACTTTTACCACCAAACTACAATACAATTTGTTATGGACCTAGAAAAATGTATAATTAGCAAAAAAAGAAAAAAAAGAAAGGTAATCACTGTATGTTCAAGACAATGTGATTGGTGTATTTTTCACATGATCAACCTCTCAAACAGAAAAGGAGAAAAATGTGCTTTCACATGGTAGCCTTTGAAAAGTTGGCTGTAGTGTATGAATTTAAATTGGTGAGTGATGGTTCATGCATACCACCAAACGGACAAGACTTGCAAAGGATTGTGGCTTCAAGCCGACCCTGAAACCTAGGGTCTAAGCTTGTAGTTCATAGATAGACCATGGAAATAGAGAAGGTACTTACAAGTGCATCTGCAATTGATCCCTCCTCTCCAGCAAGTACATTCCTGAGAACTTGTGCATTGAATTCAGGGCCGCCTCCTTTCAAGTTTTCTATAGTACAACGGGGAATACCAAAATCCACTGTAAAGAACATGTGTTGGGTCAGTTCAATTGGCATCCAGCATCATAATCACGAAAAAAAAAAATGCTTATGGATAAATGAGCTGAACGATGTATAACGATTTATCTAGGAATTCTCACTCATTTCCAGACCAAGCCCATCTAATTGTTGGATATGTGTGTGCCTATAATTGTTAACTACAGCAGCACATTAACTTTATCTAACATGTTGTCTTTGTCATGATTAAATACGGAAATAGAAACGAAAAGATGGTTACATGGATCAAAGGAGAATTTCACGATATTTTCTGGACTAACATCAAGGACAAATCCAGGCCCTGCAAAAATCAATACATTGATCAGTAACTAACAACTAAAGATGCAAATGATTCGGAGAACAAAAGCCAATTTCACTAAGATATTATGAATCAAACTTAAGATTTTAAGCTTTAAAAGAAGCAAACTTAAATAGTTTCCATATATGAAATGAAGAAAAAAGGGGAAAAATAAAAAAAAAGGTACATACCAAGAGGACTCATTTCATCTAAACCCTCTGAGTGAACAACCAATGCTCTTTTCATCCCAAACCTTTGTAGTGATTTAGCCATCTTGTAGACCTATCCATGCAATTGATTCAAAAAACTATCAACTAGCCACGTATATTAGCAAAAATCATGTCTCTAAAATAGAACCCCTAATGAAACAACATTTTTACCACAAAATCTAACACAGATCAAAATAACCATGTATCAAAACATGCAGCGTCAAGATATCACAAAAACATGTGTCACACATGAAACGCCAGTGTCATTTGTAATACAAACCACATTTTGTCATTTTGGGTAAGTGCCTAAGCTTTTGAAAAAAAAAACCAAAGGATAATGTAGGGGAAACACTTCTGTACAAAGGTAAAGACAACAAATAGTTTATGCTGGCCTCTCTACTCATTGGAGATTGGCAAACTATGGAGTTCTCTGTATCCTAGTACCAGAGGATTGTGTACATGGCATTCAAGCCACCTACATAGAACAAAGCAACCCAAAGCAATGTACCCACGTCCATCCAACTGATTGGTATGATTTGGAGTGCAAGATTTTGACTGAGTTGAAGTAATTCATCCATTCTGGGTCAGAGATTCATTCCTGAACTTCCTCCTCACTCCAGGCAGTAATCAAGGTTTGGCTCCCCCAAGGGTTCAAGCGTTTGTTTGGTGCACACTAAAGGATAAGATCTTGACTAGATTGGAGCTTAAGAGAAGGGGTTTGCGGGGGGGGAGGGGAGGATCTGAGTTGCCCCTTATGTCGCCACCCGGAGGAAGACATTGATCAACTTGTGCCTCAGGCTCCAATACCCATAGACACCTAACTGCACATTTCACCTTTTTTATATGCATATAAAATTAAAATTAAAATTTAATTTATTTTTTGTCTAATTTCAATGTTTCTTTAATATCAGCATCCATGAATACTGCAAACACTTTATTGCTTATCAGGAAAAGATTAACATCAATAACAAAAACACAACAACGAAAGACATAACATGGGAAAAGGTGATGCCAAATAATACAGTTTCTACTTAAGAAAAAACAAATCCAAAAAAAAAATCAGTTTTGATAGTTCACTTTGCAAATATCATATACATACATGGTAACAATAAACTGAGCTAAATGTTTCTAAAACTTACTAGATTCTCATGGTAGACCCCAACAACAGCAAAAGGAACCCGTGCTGGATTCAGCATAGGACCCAAGATATTGAATACTGTCTTTACTTTAAGTTTTTTCCTCACAGGACCAACAACTCTCATTGCTGGGTGATATTTGGGAGACATCATAAAACCAATGCCCACTTCTTGCACACATTTCTTCACCCCCTAATTCCAAAAAAAAAAAAGGTACATTATGAAGTAAATAAATGCTGTGAGAGTTGCAATCAAGGTTATGTATAAGCAATAAAATGTTGTGACAGCTAACAATTCGGGCAACAATTGAGATACAAACAGCAGTACCTGCAGAACAATTTTATGTATGCAACTTCACCACACCAGTGATATTTGAATTAAGGTAAACACACACAGACCATGGCATGACTTCCTAATAGGGAATTAAAAATGGAAGAAAATTCAAGATGAGTGTGCCATATCAGGGTCCCAATGGGAGTGTAGAATGGCAAGAACAGATAACAGACACTATTGCAGATATAGTTTCTAGGTTTATGAGTAACAAAAATTTACTAAGCTTCAACTATATTCACAAGGCATAAATTTAGCATTTATCAAGGCATATCTTACCAAAGTAAGGATTATTAGTATCATCTCTTTTTTTTTGGTAAGCGAAATGTCCTATCAAAACAAGTAGACACATCACTTTATTTTAACCAACTGGAAAATAGATTTATGAAAATCAAATTTCCAAATGTTCTCATGAAACTATCAAGAGATCTTCCAAGTGACAAGAATATATGTCACACTATTGAGCATGGCAAGCATCAAGAGTGGCAAAACCCTAAGTCCCACTTTCTTAGGATGAAGAATTGGCTAGGATTTATAACAAATCCTTGGTACAATCAGACGAAGAAAAAAAGCCCATAAAAAGTGATCATATATCTCCAACACTTTCAAAATGGTGCTTTAGTCATTTGGTATTATTTATAAGAAGTTCTAGATAAATGGAAGCTATATATTTAACCCCAAGTAAATCAAGAGCTCAGGTCATTTGAAGGAGGATCTCCCGTTGATAATATCAACTAATAACTACGATAGCACCACCATTGGAGGAGAAAGTGACCCAACACAATAAGTGGCCACCCAACACTTCTATTGATACCTTGTACGAGGTAGCTCAACTAGTAGGCGCTTTGATTCAGGAACCAAAGGTCCCCCGATGCTCATGGTGTAACGCCCCGCCCTTTTTTCACCCGTTTTCCGAAAATCAGAGTCTATTTTTTTTTTTAAATAGAAGAGTGAGAGAGGGCGCGGACGCCACGACGCGAGTTAAGTCCGAACTTCTAAAGCCCGGCCCTTAACTGGCCAACCCCACGCGTGCGCGGAGCTAAGTCCACGAGAACGGTTCACGCGTAGGAAGTAATCTCGCGGATTATAGTTATTGCGGAACATGATAATAGAGTCTATCCTACCGGTTTTTAGATAGAAGGGAAGATACAACATTGAATTACCAAAATGCCCCTATGTTTCATATTTATATCACAAAATATAATCGTCCATAAGTAACGTCCAAAACATCGCAAGAAATGTAAACTTATACAACCCGACAAGCTAAGTTACTTTAAAATTACATCTCCAAAATGTAAACGTAATTAAACTAAGACTGCACTGCCCAAGCCCCTAAGCTTGGCTCCTGTCATGTCCACCGCTTCCGCCATCTCCTACGTCATCAGCTAGGGTAGAAGTAGGGCGTTAGTCAACGCGCCCAGTAGGACTCCTAGTAGGGCTAGCACATGGATTAGTGATACACACATACCGATACAATAAAATACAACAAAATAATCATGTGACGAATGTTATGCTATGGGTGCTTATGTCATGTGTCCCACCCATCATCCGTATGATCATACAATATCTTGTTCCCCATGTTTGCTTCTCGGTCGCTCCGACGGAGCATGGACTCCGGTTATCGAACTATCCCCATGTGTGATTCTCAGTCGCCCCGACGGAGCATGGACTCCGGTCATAGCCCTCAGGCTATCCCCATGTCTGATTCTCGGTCGCCCCGACGGAGCATGGACTCCGGTTTGTTTATTTTTTTCCGCCCATGCCATGCATGAGATGTAGTGCATTATGCTATGTAATATATATATATGTAATCCATATACTCAACATATCATACATAGCCATATAATGCATAATATTAAAGTATAATCCATATGATTCATAACTTA
Source organism: Chimonanthus salicifolius (assembly GCA_013350335.1). NCBI lineage: Eukaryota > Viridiplantae > Streptophyta > Magnoliopsida > Laurales > Calycanthaceae > Chimonanthus > Chimonanthus salicifolius. The sequence goes on along the minus strand of JAAGOE010000023.1, from coordinate 29,966 downwards.
AAAACTCATCATAAGATAAATCATAATCATAAATCTATCATAAACCAAATCAAAATAATTTAAAACACCATCACATATCCATCGCTTACAAAGAGGTAGGAATCCTACCGAATACCGTGTCGCGTTCCGTTACGCTTCCCGTTCGATAATCCGGTCGCCGATCGCGTACCGTTTGCGATGTCCGATACCTTATTACATTTACCGAATTAGTCCCTACGTTATCCACGATTAAGTTCATAATTGATCCATCTACTTAGACTCAATAATGGCCATTAATTTAGGTTACAAATTTATCGAAAATCAGCCCTTTAACTTAGACTCATTTTTCGTGGTTTAAAACACATACCTAAACCCGATTTTTGGCCAATTTAGATATTCCAATTTAGCGGCCTACAACGCAGCAACTAATCGCTTTACTTAACCATTCACAAAATATCCAATTTTTATGTCTAATCCCTATAGGGTTCTTCAATGTGGCACTTATTTACCGTTTTGCCACTTTCTCTTCCATGTTTAATATTTCACCCCTTCATGTATATTTTAAGTCTAGATTTCATCCCTAACTTGGACCTATTTATGATTCCATATCATATCCAAATTCAGCCACCCATTACTTAATTTTTGAAAAACATTTAACCCCATATAACCTTTCACATTTGGCCCTAAAGGTGGCCCACAATCATGACCTCCAAATGGGTCATGGGTTCATGGTTCACTTTTATTGGTGCCATTTTCAAAGACTCATATTTTGTCCCAAAAATAATCCATTTCAAAAATCACAAATCTTCATTCATTTTGGCCCTTTTAAAAAAACCTCCTAGGCATTGATACATTCATTAACCTTAGCCTAAAGTTGATCAAAATTTGGGTCATGGGTTCGGCCATACATCATGGCCGAACCCATGATGTTTCTTTCCCCATCCTTCTTGGTTTCAATTATCCATTAAACATACCTCCAATGAAACTTAAATCATCCATTTCAATCACCATCTTTATTCCATTTAAACATCACATATCATACTTGTAACATCCATTTAAATTTCATCATTAACTTAACTTAATTTCCATTTTGTTTAAGCACATATATAAACCATACTTAGCCCATGAATGACCTAAAACATGGGTCATGGGTTCGGCCATACATCGTGGCCGAACCCATGATGCCTTTCCCTCATTTTTAACTTGGGCCTTTTAATCACATTTAAAGTCCATTAAAAACCACCAACATTTCCTCATGATTTCTCATTTTAACAATCCTTTAAAACACCTATTTTTAATCATTTGGAAACTAATTTTCATTAACCATTCTCCATACTTCTAATCTTATAAAAATTCTACAATATCATCCATGGATTCCATCATAAAACTTTTTTCCAAAAATTACCTACACTTAATCCTTTAAATCCTTGAAACCCTAAACCATTCTCCAACTTTTTGTTTCTTATAAAAACCCTAATTAAAATGCATAATATTAAAATATAATCCAAATTAAAATCATCCTCATTTACCATGGGGTTCGGCCATGCTACATGGCTGAACCCTATGGTCCATCCATTCATTAAAAATTCCATATTCTCCATGCTTTAATACAACCTTAGAATTCCAAAAATTTGAAATCATAAATCACTAATGTTCACTCATTTAAAAACCTAAAGCTCATTAGCCATTCTCCAAAATTTTAAACCTTAACATCTAAATAAATTCATCCCACATTGGCCATGGGGTTCGGCCATGCTAGATGTGCTTGATCAATGGTGGGACATGCTTGAATTGGCTAAGATAGTGTTAGGTTTAGAGAGAGGGGAAGAGGGGAAGATGATGAAGAATGGTAACTCTTGATCTTCAAGAGGTGAATCTAAGGTTCCACCTCTTTTCTTCTCTTCTTCTCTTCTTTTTTTGTTCTAAGTTTTCTTCACTTTCTCCTTGCAAGGTGAGGAACGAATTTCCTTGTGTGTGTGGAGGGCTAGAGTCAAATGGGTAGTTTGAAATGAGATGGAGGTGGTTGGAGTGACTTAGACACCTCATTAATTTTCCCCACCCACCAAGCATGGGCTAGCTTGACTTGGGTGGTGGTGGTTGAGACCCAACCACCAAGCATGGCTCCCATGTCCTCTTTGACTTGTTTATGTTGACCCTAACTAATCAACTTAATTAAGTTAAGCCCTCACTTAGGTTAATTAATTTTCATCTAATTTAATTCCCTTAAATTATCTATCTAATAAATCCACCCATGGTTGACCAAGTCAACCATGGTGGATGGCCCCCACATATGCCTACCCCACCAGCCACCTCACTTGATGAGGTGGAGGTGGGCCCCACTTGGCCATGTTATTTTAATTCCCTTGATTTTAACTTAGGTAATTTTACAATAATTTTAATCAATTTAATTTACCTTAATCCACCTTAGTCTTCTTAATTTTATCCATGGTTGACCAAGTCAACCATGATGGTTGGTCCCACTTTCTCCTTGGTCCACACGCCACCTCAATGGGTGAGGTGGAGGTGGGCCCCATTGGCCATGTTGCCTTGGTCCATTTATCACCTAACTTAGGTGATTTAAATTTTATTAATTGTATCCCCTTTTTTTTTTTTTTGGATCATCATTGGGCCCATGGCCCAATTTGATTCTTGTCTTACCCATTTATCTTAGGGCTTAGTTACCTTGGCCCATTGGGTCCCACATGGCTCTTTGACCCAAATTGACCATCTTTGACCCGATTACTTACCATTGACCAATTACATGTATCAATTCCAATTCAAGGTTTATTGGGTAACCATTGGGCCCATGGCCCAATTAGATTCCCTCCTTTTCCACTTACCTTAGGATTTGAACCGATTTTGATCCATTGGGCCCCACATGGCTATCGGGCCCACTTGACCATCGTTGACCCGATTAATCCTCATTGACCCATTAAATGGGTTTCATCCAATCCATGGCCCAATTGGGCTATCCTTGGGCCATTGTCCCAAAATTTGGTCCATTTGGCATTTTATTATATCAAACTTCAAATTAAAATGAATAAATGCCAATATATATATTTATCAAAAATTCGGGTTATTACACATGGCTTGCGGGGGCCTGTGTGCAACTGGAGCTTTACCCAATGGCCTTGTACTTGGGGAGAGGTGGGGTTTTGGGAATCTCCATCATTGAAAAAAAAGTGGATACTTATTTATTTATTTGGATTGCTTATTATTAGAATTAAGATGCAAATCACACAAGATCAAACACCACAAAAGAACACAGAGATTTTACGTGATTCGGCAATACCGCCTACGTCCACGGAGCGTGATGTTTTCACTAAGAAGAAGATTTGGACAGGTTACAAGGATTACAAATTAACCCTACCCATCCCTTCCTCTCAGTCTCTCTCTCTCCACTCACAGCTCAAAGAAAACCCTTGGGGAAAGAGACATTATATACTGGTGCCTTAACACAGATTGGGCCCAATGGGCCTAGACCCAACAGACAGTCTAAGCCCAAAAGGACTTTGAGCCACAAACAACACTTATTTCTTTTGCAAGAGATATCTTAATTAGGTCTAAGGATACTCTTTCCTATTTTTTAGGCTATGCCCTTGTTAATGAGCAATGGAAATAAAGGCAGTGAATCATTTTTCCTAAATTTGAGCCTATTGGCTAGGAGGTCGGTTCTCCTCGAATTGAACCAAACTATCCCTCTCATCTTGTTTCCTATTAAACTAAGAGCTGACTATTCGATATTGATCAGGATAAATAGGTCTAAGACTCTTGTCTTGGGAAGGATGCATGAGTAGATATAGGAGAAAAGTGAGGTTAGAGGAGAAATGGGTGTCACCAGAACAGTCATGAAATTTAACATAGACGGAGCAGCTAGGGGAAAACCGGGGTCAGCTAGGATAGATGGTGTGCTTAGGAACTATAGAGGGGAAACTTTTATGTTCAACGAGTCGGCGGGAACCAAGGATTCAAATGAGGTGGAAATCCTTAGTAGTAGGAGATCTTTGGCCATTTGGAAAGTTCATGGGCAAGGTTAATTGGTTATAGAGGAGGATTTGGCAAATGGTCTCAAGTGGGCAAAGGATTCGAGGCATCCTCCTTGGAGATTGGTCAATTTGGTAAGGGAGGTTAGAGAATTGGCTGAAGGGATGGATGTATCTTTTGTTAAGATTGACCGTTCAGCAAATGGAGTGGTAGACTACTTTGCCAAGTTCGGAGTCGGCAATCACTTCTCGGGCATCTGTTTCTTATGACATGCTCTGTTGCTTTTGTAAACACTTATTTTGTTTTATCTTTTCTTGACGTTTTTCTTGTTTTTGTGGTCTAAGTCTTTTAGACCCGATTCTTTGTATTTGTACCTGTACCTTTTCTTAGTTTTAATGGAAGTCTTTCACCATTACTGCTCCAAAAAAAAGAAGGTCTAAGACTCCATGAGCCAGATTATAATTGAATGAACAAGGGATAAACCTCTATGGTCCATTTCGTAAAAAAGTTTATCAAATGAGAAAAGTGACCAACTTAGAAAATCAAATCAAAGATTGATGCGGAGCACCACACGAATTTCCATATTTAGCAAGTTTCTATATTTAGATTTAGGGTTTTCAGCTTTTCATAATTATATTTTTTTCATTCATTTATTTGTTTAGTCCAATAGTTGATTTTGTTTGGAGAAATTTAGTGATTTTACATGTAATTAGGGTTTTTGAATCATTGGGGGTAGTTTGGTATTTGTTTATTTGAGGGTATTTTGGTTTTTTTCATGTTTTTAAGTCATTATATATGTGATTTAATCTCTCCACACAGAATTGACACTTAATGATGATTGAAATTGAAGTTCTCTTCTGATGTTTGTGCGACGAAAATAATTTGAAAGTGATTCCTTTGGCATGACGCCCTTTTGGCGTGAAGCCTAGCATGAGGCTACCATTTTTCCATCTTCGGGTATTCTTCTTCTACTTCTATCTACTTATCTCTCTTCCTCTCTCTTTTCCTTTTCTTCTCCTTAAATCTGTCCCGGAAACAACCCCAAAACCTGTCCCAAAATTTGTCCCAGTTTAGCCCCAAATCTGTCCCAAAACAGCCCCAAGATCAGTCCCGGTTCTGTCCAAGATCTGTCCTAGACCTATTAGATCTACTACTACATTTAGATCTGTATCTTAAACTTGTACAAGCATCTTCTTAACCCTTTTACTGCTGTTCTACACCTTTTCTTGTTGCCGTTATTAATTGATTAATTAATTTCAGCCCATATTAATTTTAGGTGCATTAATTTCATCTCTCCTGATATTTAGAGAACCAAATTTAGGCATTTAGGATCACCCTATTAGTTGTCCTGCATCAAAGATCAAAAGAACCCTGAGTTCGGGGCTCTAGAGATAACAAAATCCAGCAGGAAGATATTTGTCCATCCAGGAATCAACCTGAAATTTCAGGTTTCCATTTAAAAGTTTAGCTCATTTTTCTCAAGGCAAAAGGCCATATTTCTTATCCAGATTTAGCCATAAGGCAAACAGGCAGAAAAGCTAATTTTCCCAGTATCTTAGTAGGTAAGCATAGATTGCATATTCTGATACAGTTCTGAACCATCCGGTTCAAAAAATACAGTTCTGAACAATGAACATAAACAACTTATATTAGAGGTAACACAGATGTTTATACTCAATACTGTTCTGAACCACGAGCATACACAGCTTATATTTGAGATTTTTTGATTCAATGTTCCCATCTGTATTAATAGCATTGTTGCTAAAATCTTACAATACATGATCCATATCTTACGATCATATGATGGAAAGAGGAACGATTCGTGTCGGTATAAAAATATTAAGATTCCTATTGATGATAGAATTATAGAGCTATTTAGAATTTGAAAGCAGAAACTTTTGATTTTGATGGTTTTTAAGGCTTGAACTGTTAGGTATCTTTGTTGTTTTGTTCTTTTGGTAGCTTTTTGGTTTATTGTTGGCCTATTTTAGAACAATGGTTGGAGTGTACACTGGTATCATACTTTTGGAAGTTGGAACTTTGAAAACTGAGCTGTAGTGAATATGTTATTTCACTTCATTTTGCAATCTATATACTTAATGTGGGAAGAAAATTGAAGAGTTGCTGATATTATAACTTTTTAAGTATACTTTATTCTGGCTTTAATTTTATACATTTTTCAAAGAAAACACTCATGCCTCTTATGATTCTATGATTTGCGATTCACAATTTGAGATTTAAGCTAAAATAATTCTATAATACAATTCGATTTTCACAACATTGATTAATAGCATATTAACAATTGATCACTGCATCTCACTTCACAGAAGGCCTGTAAGAGATGCCACCCATGCCATGGCATTAAAAGGACAATAACAACAGAATGAACACAGATGCAAATGATAGTGGTAAAAATAATGATAAACAAGAACTCTAGCATTCAAATAAATGAGCATCTCCATTAAAAATATAAAAAAAAAATGTTTAAATCCTGTTTTTGATACTGACCTCAGGGTCCAAGTCAATGACTACTCCCAATTCCTCTAGTACATCAGCACTTCCACAAGCAGAAGAACTGGAGCGATTTCCTTGCTGCAAGTAAGAATGAATAATACTCATCAAATCATTCTCATCCAACCGCTGGCAGGTCATGATAGGACACTTTTCTAACAGCATTTGTTCATGGAATTTTACCTTCGCAACTTTGGCACCAGATGCTGCAGCAAGAATGGATGCCCCTGTCGAGATGTTGACTGTGTTTGCTCCATCGCCACCTGTTCCAACAATGTCAACTGCATCAGCCAATCCTTCAACCTTCCTACAGCATTTAATCATCGTCCTTGCCAACCCTACAATCTGAACACTGGAAGGTTAATAAATCTATATAAAAGAAATATAACAACAGATCATGTTCTACAAAGACAGCTTTTGGAGCTTGCAGTGCCACAAAATTGTAAGTAGCTTCTTGAATTAAGTAAAATTTTAGCCCGTCTTGCTAATACACATGCAAGTGGGAAAAAAGTAAAGTGGTTAAACAAGAGAGACATTCCAACCACTTACTTCCTCAAAAGTTTCTCCTTTGGCTCTCAAAAGAACAAGAAATGCACTGATCATGGCTTCATTCGCTTCACTCAATAAAAAAGCAAGAGTTGCTTCAGTCTCTTCCTCAGACAAATCCACCCGGTTTATAAGAGATTCAATTATCTACACATACGCGTACATAATTAAAGAAGTGAATAACAAAATTAAATCAATAAAATAAATATATAGAAGAGGAACAACATAAATAAGCAGAAAAATAATTCCATACATCCTTGAATGTGGATGATAATGGCATTGAACTAGACTGATTGCTTTCCAAGCTACATGTCAGAGTTTTCACATTCCTATACTTCAATTGAGGAATCCGTGCAGCAGATGAACACTTCCAAGCCTCAAACTGCCATGCCAATGGCTTGTATTGGCATGAAGAAAGTAAAATGGGTGAACGGCATCCAAACATTGCCATCAGACTAAGTAACAGCTACTCAACAACAATGAGCACACGATGCCCCCTTTCCTGTGAGATTAAAGAATTCAGAGATTTTACAGAACCAGTGCTGGAATTTGATTCATGAAAACAAAGTACTTCCATGGAAATAACTGCTTCTATGCAAGGAAAGTAAAATACACTGTTGCAAAAATGACTGCTTTTCTTACCAAAAAAGCCATTCTTAAAACAGTTTTTTACAAAGTTCTAATTTATGGGAAAGTACTTTCCCTTCTACACATCAAAACAGATCCCTAGAAATGCAATACATCATCCGTTGATGGGATGGGTTTTTATAACAATCTCAGGTTTTCATAAACAGAAATAAGTGAATGTTTCACCTTTCTCCTTCTCAAGTACTTCATGAAACAGAAGAACAATGGGAATTCTTGATTGTCTGCCTGTTGAACATTGAGAAATAAAATATGCATATAATCCAAACAAAGCATTTTCATTGCACCATCTGGTATCTCCATGTAGATCATAATTACAAGAAGTACAAGAATCTGATAAATATTTTCATGATCTAATAAATGAAACTAAAATCAACAAATCTAACCTCATTTATCAATTTATCCAACAACAAAAAAAAAAAAAAACAAATTCAGAAAGATCTAATTTTATTGGTATTTCATCTCAGTTGCATGTGTAGGTTGAAGTTCAGACAATGAAACTGAAAATTCTCTGGTAAATTACAGCCTTCACTCAGAAAATGAGATATAATCAATATAACCAAAACCTTAGACAAAATAAAGGGACAAAATGACCTTTTTCTAAATTTAAAAGAAAAAAAATACTTTCGTCTCAATGACTTGGATTTCACTAGAACAGACGGGAAAAAACCTTCCATGAAATCACTTCTGGACCCGTGTAGAGGAAGTACTTATTTAGAAAATAATCAAATTTTAACCAAAAATGGTTTGCAAGTAAATAATTTTCGTTCCATGCATCCAGAAAGGAAGGTACTTTTTAGGAAATATATCTATTATCAGTTTATAATAATAATACTTTCCTTCCCATTCACCAAAGTTCGGGGTCATTTTCCACGGACAGAGATTCAACAAATTTTACCAAACTTTCAGAGGATTTCAAGGAAAATTGAGCGAGGAAAGGGAAAATCTTTGGATATTCCTGGCATGAAGCTGTGTAGGACTCTATTCAGAAAGCTGGAAAAAGTCATGAAATTACAAGATTCAGATAAAGTCAATCTCAGTAACTTGATAGAGGGGGGAGTTTGAGAATTTGAAGAAAAATGGAGCGATACAACGAAAATCTTTCGATATATCCACTATCCACGGATAACGATTACGGAGAATTCAATCCAGAAACTGGAAAAGGCCATGAAATTACAAGATTCAAATTAATTCGGTCTCATAAGCTTGAAAGAGAGCGGAGAGATTGAGTACGCCAAAGGAAGGAGCAATCAACAAAATTATGGACTACAAAGTTTGAGATGCAACAACCGAAAATTGAAATGCGCTGCTCTGTTTGGACCCAGTGGAGTGGAAAGTGTTTACTTGGAAAAATAATCATTTATTGCTTGTGATTAAAGAAAATGAAATTTCAAAATATTACCTTTATCAGGTTCAGAAAAAGACTAATGCAGCGGAGAGAGAATAATCATTTAGTGCTTATGATTAAAGAAAATGAATAATCTCCAGGGAAAGTACTATCCATGCATCAAAGGAGCCATTGAAATTTGAAAACATTACCTATCCGATTCAGAAGAAAGACTAATGCAAGAGAGGGACAGAGGCAGCGCGGCCGGTGGGACGCCGCTGTCAAAAGCCGGGGAACTCGCTACTAACACAGGCATGGCCCTCGCAGCTTCCTTTTAACGTTTTCTTCCGTTTCCTATTTGAGAAAATAAAATTAAAACGGAGTTCACTCATCCCAATACCTCTCCCTCCCTCTTTCTTATTCCTCTCTCTTCCTCAGCATCATCAGTTCACAACGTTTTCTTGAGGTGTTTGACTTTAAAAAATAAATTTAAATAAAATAATTATTAAAGAATATTAATATGATAAAGTTGAGTCAATATGTTTTTTTAATTTATTTAAAATATCATTATTATATGATTTGAATAAAGGACGTACATAGTTGAAAAAAAAATTCACTTGATCTTCTATTTTATTCTATTTAAATAAAATGATTATTTATGAAGTTGATTCCTTTAAGAAAAATGATAAATTGTCCCTTAATATCTTATTGGTGTGGACACATGGTTTGCACGTGGACTTAAGTTGGTAACATAGTAGTAAGTTTTTAATCAAAAACAAGAAGGCCCAAGCCCAAAGTAAGCCTGAAAATGAATCCAAAATGTAATGTATAAAAATTTAAATAAATTTAAAGAAATTAAAAATAAGACTTTAATGATTAGATAAGCTGATTTTATAAAAAGTAAACATTCTCACATGGGAGAATCATTTTATTTCATACGGGAATTTATTTTTTTACTCTTTCACTTCCATTTTATCCTTTCATATTGGTTGAAAGGTTAAAATGGAAATTTAAAAAAAAAAAAAATTTGAATTGTCTTGTGAGATGAAAAAATTCTCCCGTATAAAAATGTGTACCTCAAATCATAACAACAATCTTTCTACCTAATCCATTAATGGTATGAATTACATACTATACCTCAATTATACAAATCTGACCTCTACTGACAAATTTGATGACTAATTTTATTGTTTAGAAGATGGACGGATTTGAAATGGTATAAAGTCTGGCGAATTTTCATTAAAGAGATAGTATATGTGACAGAATTCTAACCAAATAAGAAAGAAAAGTATTGAGATCTTGAGAGATTTGGGGATTGAGAGAGAAGTGTGAAGATAAGAGTTAAGAAAGTTTAGAATTTGATTAAGAAAGATGTGTATATTAGTGCAACTAAATAAGAAAATGGTTTGGATTTAGAAAGACGTGTATATATATATAAAGAGATTGGAATATTGGATATAAGGAGGCTGTGTATATATATATATAAAGAGATTGGAATATTGGATATAAGGAGGCTGAATAGGGGTCGAGATATCACCCGATATATATCGGTTTTGAAAACTTATATATATTCGATATATATCGTTGATATTGGTTGATATTGATACATTTTTTCTAAAAAAAAAAAAAAATAAGAGAGAAAAAAATATCAATCGATACCAAGTTTTTAACACCAAAGCTTTTAACACCAAAGCTCAACCTTCTTTATAATTTGGCCCTACATTGTTGGGTTAAATGAAATGATGGTTTCATTAACAAGAATTTAAAGAAAACTCTTAAATCTGATTTTATAATATTATAAGATAGGTCATAAAAATACTATAATATAATTAAGGCTGAAACTTGGGTTGGGTTGGATCGGGTTTCAATAAACCCAACTCAACCCATGTTAAAAATTATTGAACCCGATCTAATCCGATCTGAATTACTGACTCGAGTTACTCAACCCGACTCGACCTGAATTTCTGATCCGATTCAACTCGACTCAAGTGTTTTTCATAACTTGTCGCACTCGCGTTGGATCAGGTTGCTTTTAAATTTCTCAATCCGATCTGACTCAAATTTCACGTGGGTTTATTTTTTTCCAACCGGACCCAACTCGAAATATACAGAAACATAACCCAAACTCATTGATTTCTCGGGTTAAAACCAAACCCAAGTTTCACTCCTATATGATAATTAATTTTCAAAATAAAAAATTGCATAGATAAAATGCTCAAGTAAAAATTCAAATTATTTTTACATATATATTTTTAAAATACCGTTTAATTATAGAGAAGCCATTGCAAGATAGAGGGACGGCCGGTTTCCCTGGAGTTTTTAATTAATTAAGCTCGCAGAAATCCAACCACCTCCGTTGTTCCTTCTCCCATTTCCAATTTCAGGTATACCTTTCATCCTTTACGAATCGTCATCTCTCTGTACATATATTTTAAATCTTATATTATCCCAAAGAAATTGATTGCGTTTGGTTTCTTGTGTTCTATCAAATGAAGGCTTAGATTTCCTTTCAAAATGATGGATATTGGAAAAAGCTTTAGTTTCTTTTGATTTGTAAGCGGTTTTCTTTCTGTCTCTTGCATTTAAATTATGTAGTTGTGTGTGGAAACTGTGGAATTGGATATATGTTGGTGAATTGATAAGGAATATTTTCTGGGTTATTTTCTTTTCCCAAAAAAAGTCTGGGTTATTTAGGTTCATGAAGAGTTGCCTCGAGTGATTGTTAATCTTATGTCAATCAGATTCTGCTTTGAATAAACTGGGTTCTTTCCCAATCTAAGAAATGGTCCCCTTTTTTTGCCAATTGAATCAACGGTCGATTTGGTAAAGCAAAAGGTGGAGTCGTAAGGATTGAAATCGCTTGACTCATGTTTGGAACTTTTTAGAAATAACGTTTAGTATAAATTTGGTATTCTTTTCTTATATATATATATATATATATATGTATGTATTTGTGCAAACAGAAAAATTGGGAAGATGGATTGCTTGCCAGACCAGATAATCTGGGATGTTATGGGTAGGATACAGAAGACTTTTGATCGGAACTCAGTGTCTTTAGTGTGTAAGTGCCTCCATGAATTAGATAAAGAACAGAGAGAATTTCTAAGGGTTGGCTGTGGATTAGATCCTGCAAATGAAGCTTTATTGTCTCTTTGTATCCGGTTTCCAAACCTGACAAAAGTGGAAATCACTTACTCTGGATGGATGTCCAAATTAGGGAAACAATTGGATGATGCAGGGCTTCGGATACTTTCAGATCATTGCCCTTCATTGGTTAACTTAACCCTAAGTTTCTGTACCTTTATCACTGATGCGGGTCTATGTCATTTAGCTTCTTGCACAAAGCTCAGAGCTTTGAAGTTGAATTTCACACCAGGAATCACAGGTTGTGGGATACTGTCTCTAGCTGTTGGGTGCAAGAACCTGTCCACCCTCCATCTGATTCGGTGCCTGAATGTAAGCAGTGTTGAGTGGTTGGAGTATCTCGGTAAGTTTGAGACTTTGGAGGATCTCTCAATCAAAAACTGCAGGGCCATTGGAGAAGGTGATCTCTTAAAGCTGGGACCTGGTTGGAGAAAATTGAAACGGTTGCAATTTGAAGTGGATGCCAATTACCGATACATGAAGGTGCATGATTGCTCAACGGTGGATAGATGGCAGAAGCAATGGATTCCATGTGAGTCAATGGAGGAGCTTAGCTTGGTAAATTGCCTCATAAGTCCTGGCAGAGGCCTTTCATGTGTGTTAGGAAAATGCAAGGCATTAAAAAAGCTTCACCTAGACATGTGTACTGGGATAAGAGACAGCGATGTGATGAACTTAGCACAAAATTCAAATGACCTTCGGTCCATCTCTTTACGTGTGCCATCGGATTTTTCGCTTCCCTTGTTGATGAACAATATATTGAGATTGACAGATGAGAGTTTGAGAACAATAGCTTGTAACTGCTCTATGCTTGAATCAGTCAAGATCTCTTTCTCTGATGGGGAGTTCCCTTCATTCTCCTCTTTTACATTAAATGGCATTCTTACTTTGATCCAAAGATGCCCAATTCGTGTTTTGGTTCTTGACCATGTCTACTCATTCAATGACTTTGGATGGAGGCTTTATGTTCTGCTTACTTTCTTGATAGGCTTGAGCTTATCAAATGCCAAGAAATTAGTGATGATGGGTTGCAACTTGTCAGACACTTTCCTCGCCTGAGTGTTCTCAAACTTTCAAAGTGTTTGGGTGTGACAGATGCTGGATTGAAGTTGCTGGTGGGTTCACAGAAATTGGAACTGCTGACAGTGGAAGATTGCCCGCAGATTTCTGAAAAGGGTATTCAAGGGGCTGCAAAATCTTTATTATATAAACAGGACTTGTCATGGATGTACTGAACTAGTATTACCATACATTCTTGTCAGTAAGTTCCATTCCTGTATCTTTTCGCTTGTATATTTCATTTCTACTGATGATGTTGCACAATCATGTATTCCTGCGGGTTGGTTTGAGAAGTATGTTGTCTTGATGATTAAGCTTTGCCCTCTTCCTTTCTTGTTTCTTTCATTCTTTGTTATTTCTTTTGTTATGTACTCTACTGGAGAATGTTTTGATCTTGTATATGCTTCCTTCAGGATCGCTGGATTCATGTACTGTATTGTGTTAGCTTTAGAACTGATTAGAGAACTAAAAGTCTGGAATTTGCATAATTTATACCAATCCGAATTAAACTTTTTGCCATAATTTTGCATGTAGTTCATGGGATGTGTGTTTTACCATCTGTTTTATGTATGTCAGAATAATCTAGCTTTCATGTATATGTTCATTTGAGCATCATAGGCTTGTGTTGGAATTACTCATCACATTGGTTCAGAAACACTTTTGGATGTACTTCAGATTGCACATAATCATACTAACCTTGTAGTAGGAGTGAAACTCAGGCAGGCTGGATTTTGGTAATCCCAGTGAAACTCAGGCAGGCTGGATTTTGGTAATCCCAGCCCAACCCACATATAGTAATCTTGAAGATAGGGAATAATTTTATGGAAAGTGGCTTGGAGAGATTGAACATAAATCGGACGGAAGACCTCGCTTCATGAAGTGGGCGTCTTAGCGGTAATGCCAACCCCCACGTGTTTCTTTCAAGTTCCAACATGTTTACAATTTTACTCATATTTTTAAATGAGCAGAGCGCTTTTTTTTTTTTCCAATTAAATATACAAAACGCTTGTGAGTTCTGATGACTCAGTGATTTCAAAACTTTCCAGGCCCTGCGGCAAAAACCCCCCGGGAAGCCACGTGGGTCTGTCTCCCTCTATCTCTCTCCATCTTCCTTCTCACGGCGGAGTCGTCCAAAAACCACCATCCGCCAGTTCCAAAAATCAGTAAAAGAAAATGAATTTTTAATTAATTAGAAAAGAAATGGATTTTTAATTCCTTAAAATCACATGGATGTTGCATTTTCTTTAGCCATTTCTCATCCTAAATCGGATTAGGACTTGGGTTTTTTTTTTTTCTAAAAAATTTAGGTTCCAAAGATAAAGTATATTATCAATAACAGAACAGAGCCGTTGACATTATCACATATAAGAAAATACATTTAATAAAAGGTAACGGATCTTGGAGGATTCCAACCACCAACCTCTCAGATCTAAATTTGAGCTCAAAATCTCTCAAATCTGATTAATTTAAAAAAAAAACCATTTTTAAACTAATTTTTTAAAACTTAAAATCCAAATATGTAGTATTTTACCTTTATATTTAGCATTTAAGTTTCACATTCAGTAGCTAATTACAATATTTAGCATTTTACTCCTATATTCAACATTCAACTTTATTTAAAATTAAAAATTCAATTTAGTATTTACAAGGAGAATAAGTTTAAAGAGAATGAATGAAGAGAATAGCTCTAAAAAATATCATTGGAGCGTATAATTAGGTGGGATATATAAAGTGTCACATGAATAGAGTGTCATTGAAATTTGATGTCTATCGATTCATGCTGCCTTATTAAATAATTATACTCTCTCTTTCTCAATTTAGTTGTCACATATGCATTTTGAGACTGTTACAAAATACTTGTCTCAAAAGTTATAGGATCTTAGAGAGAAGTTCATAAGTCTTTTAAGAGTTTTCCTTAAAAAATTCAAATTTTTAGAATGGGACAAAGTGAGTATAAAATTTATAGCTTATACCATTAGAATTTATAATAAAATACGGGTATAATTTCACACACGTTAAGTCAAAATTTTGACTCTTGTTTTAGTGGATTTAGGTTTGACTCAACTGGTAATTTTCTATCTCAAGAAATATAAAGTGAAAGGTTCGAGTTCCCATGACTTCATATGATGTACCTTAAGAACAATAAGTATCATCCATGAGGGTTTTACTTTAAATTTTTCGTAATTTTTTATATTTAAATTAAAAAAAAATAAAAATTGAATTAGACTGAATTGGTGGGCTCGACCTAGATTGTACCCCTAATCAAATTTAATCTTCATGTCATCATAGGTCTCATCATAACTATTAACCAACATTCTTAATTATTGTTTTGAATATCATTGGATACTCCGAACAGTAAACATGCCTTTATAAGTCACATGTAACTATTGATTAGAATACATAATTATTCGAACATGGAACATGCCTATGCCCGCCGTCCAATCAACTAGGGTTTGAATTTAGAAAAATAAAATTTAGATTCACGATAAAGTGCCCCCGACACAAAATCAGTAATTGAATGATTTGATCCATGATAAAGTAGGCTAAAGAAGATTCTGTAGGGAGCACTTACACGCAATTTGATTTTCTGCCTCTACGTATTTGAAATTAGATTTTTTTGTGAAATTATGATTTTACCTCTATATTTTCATTCATTCAAATAAATGTTCAGTTCATTTTTACATTCATTCAAATGAATCATCAAGTGTATTTTCAATTCATTCGAATGAATAGACTGAACAGTAATACAGAATACTGCTCAGCTCCATTCGACGATTCATTCGAATGAATGAGCCTCATTCATTCAAATGACCCATTCATTCGAATGAATGAGCCTCATTCATTCAAATGATTTAAATATTAAGATTTATTTTAAAACTTTACACTTATTTTTTAAGTACTGTGTATTTCCAAAATTTCTCAAATTGATATCTAGACTAATTAAAATAATCTGATAAAAATACTTTAAGACTTCAAGGTCTTTTAACACTCTAAATATTTAAAACACAATATTTTACAAATAAGGGTATCCCTAGGGTGTGTCAAAAACACATTTAGAAGTGTCAAAAGACCTTAAAGTCTTAAGGTATTTTTATCAGGTTATTTTAATTAGTCTAGATATTCAATTTGAGAAATTTTGAAAATACACAGTGCTTAAAAATAGCTGTCTATATTTTAAAATATAGACAGCTATTTTTAAGTAAAATATAGACAGCTATTTTTTAAGCACTGTGTATTTTCAAAATTTCTCAAATTGAATATCTAAACTAATTAAAATAACCCGATAAAAATATCTTAAGACTTAAAGGTCTTTTGACACTTCTAAATGTGTTTTTGACACACCCTAGGGATACCCTTATTTGTAAAATACTGTGTTTTAAATATTTAGAAGTGTCAAAAGACCTTTAAGTCTTAAAGTATTTTGATCAAGTTATTTTAATTAGTTTAGATATTCAATTTGAAAAATTTTGGAAATACACAGTGCTTAAAAAATAAGTTTAAAATTTTAAAAAGATTTAAATAAATGTAATAGATACTGTAACCTGTAACTCATGAATCATTCGAATGATTCATCTCATTCGTGATGAATCATTCGAATGATTCATTCGAATGAACCGACCGTTCATTCGAATGAATGTTCAGAACGATCGGTTCATTCATTCGAATGAACACGGACGATGTTCTTAGATGAATCATTCTAATGATTCATGAGTTACAGGTTACAGGTTACAGTATCTATTACATTTATTTAAATCTTTTTAAAATTTTAAACTTATTTTTTAAGCACTGTGTATTTCCAAAATTTTTCAAATTAAATATCTAAACTAATTAAAATAACCTGATTAAAATACTTTAAGACTTAATAGTCTTTTGACACTCCTAAATATTTAAAACACAGTATTTTACAAATAAGGGTATTCCTAGGGTGTGTCAAAAACACATTTAAAAGTGTCAAAAGACCTTATAGTCTTAAGGTATTTTTATCGGGTTATTTTAATTAATCTAGATATTCAATTTGAGAAATTTTGAAAATACACAGTGCTTAAAAATAGCTGTCTATATTTTACTTAAAAATAGCTGTCTATATTTTAAAATATAGACAGCTATTTTTAAGCACTGTGTATTTTCAAAATTTCTCAAATTGAATATCTAGACTAATTAAAATAACCTGATAAAAATACCTTAAGACTTTAAGGTCTTTTGACACTTCTAAATATGTTTTTGACACACCCTAGGGATACCCTTATTTGTAAAATATTGTGTTTTAAATATTTAGGAGTGTTAAAAGACCTTGAAGTCTTAAAGTATTTTTATCAGATTATTTTAATTAGTCTAGATATTCAATTTGAGAAATTTTGGAAATACACAGTACTTAAAAAATAAGTGTAAAGTTTTAAAATAAATCTTAATATTTAAATCATTTGAATGAATGAGGCTCATTCATTCGAATGAATGGGTCATTTGAATGAATGAGGCTCATTCATTCGAATGAATCGTCGAATGGAGCTGAGCAGTATTCTGTATTACTGTTCAGTCTATTCATTCGAATGAATTGAAAATACACTTGATGATTCATTTGAATGAATGTAAAAATGAACTGAACATTTATTTGAATGAATGAAAATATAGAGGTAAAATCATAATTTCACAAAAAAATCTAATTTCAAATACGTAGAGGCAGAAAATCAAATTGCGTGTAAGTGCTCCCTACAGAATCTTCTTTAGCCTACTTTATCATGGATCAAAATCATTCAATTACTGATTTTGTGTCGGGGGCACTTTATCGTGAATCTAAATTTTATTTTTCTAAATTCAAACCCTAGTTGATTGGACGGCGGGCATAGGCATGTTCCATGTTCGAATAATTATGTATTCTAATCAATAGTTACATGTGACTTATAAAGGCATGTTTACTGTTCGGAGTATCCAATGATATTCAAAACAATAATTAAGAATGTTGGTTAATAGTTATGATGAGACCTATGATGACATGAAGATTAAATTTGATTAGGGGTACAATCTAGGTCGAGCCCACCAATTCAGTCTAATTCAATTTTTATTTTTTTTTAATTTAAATATAAAAAATTACGAAAAATTTAAAGTAAAACCCTCATGGATGATACTTATTGTTCTTAAGGTACATCATATGAAGTCATGGGAACTCGAACCTTTCACTTTATATTTCTTGAGATAGAAAATTACCAGTTGAGTCAAACCTAAATCCACTAAAACAAGAGTCAAAATTTTGACTTAACGTGTGTGAAATTATACCCGTATTTTATTATAAAATTCTAATGGTATAAGCTATAAATTTTATACTCACTTTGTCCCATTCTAAAAATTTGAATTTTTTAAGGAAAACTCTTAAAAGACTTATGAACTTCTCTCTAAGATCCTATAACTTTTGAGACAAGTATTTTGTAACAGTCTCAAAATGCATATGTGACAACTAAATTGAGAAAGAGAGAGTATAATTATTTAATAAGGCAGCATGAATCGATAGACATCAAATTTCAATGACACTCTATTCATGTGACACTTTATATATCCCACCTAATTATACGCTCCAATGATATTTTTTAGAGCTATTCTCTTCATTCATTCTCTTTAAACTTATTCTCCTTGTAAATACTAAATTGAATTTTTAATTTTAAATAAAGTTGAATGTTGAATATAGGAGTAAAATGCTAAATATTGTAATTAGCTACTGAATGTGAAACTTAAATGCTAAATATAAAGGTAAAATACTACATATTTGGATTTTAAGTTTTAAAAAATTAGTTTAAAAATGGTTTTTTTTTTAAATTAATCAGATTTGAGAGATTTTTGAGCTCAAATTTAGATCTGAGAGGTTGGTGGTTGGAATCCTCCAAGATCCGTTACCTTTTATTAAATGTATTTTCTTATATGTGATAATGTCAACGGCTCTGTTCTGTTATTGATAATATACTTTATCTTTGGAACCTAAATTTTTTTAGAAAAAAAAAAAACCCAAGTCCTAATCCGATTTAGGATGAGAAATGGCTAAAGAAAATGCAACATCCATGTGATTTTAAGGAATTAAAAAATCCATTTTCTTTTCTAATTAATTAAAAATTCATTTTCTTTTTACTGATTTTTGGAACTGGCGGATGGTGGTTTTTGGACGACTCCGCCGTGAGAAGGAAGATGGAGAGAGATAGAGGGAGACAGACCCACGTGGCTTCCCGGGGGGTTTTTGCCGCAGGGCCTGGAAAGTTTTGAAATCACTGAGTCATCAGAACTCACAAGCGTTTTGTATATTTAATTGGAAAAAAAAAAAAGCGCTCTGCTCATTTAAAAATATGAGTAAAATTGTAAACATGTTGGAACTTGAAAGAAACACGTGGGGGTTGGCATTACCGCTAAGACGCCCACTTCATGAAGCGAGGTCTTCCGTCCGATTTATGTTCAATCTCTCCAAGCCACTTTCCATAAAATTATTCCCTATCTTCAAGATTACTATATGTGGGTTGGGCTGGGATTACCAAAATCCAGCCTGCCTGAGTTTCACTGGGATTACCAAAATCCAGCCTGCCTGAGTTTCACTCCTACTACAAGGTTAGTATGATTATGTGCAATCTGAAGTACATCCAAAAGTGTTTCTGAACCAATGTGATGAGTAATTCCAACACAAGCCTATGATGCTCAAATGAACATATACATGAAAGCTAGATTATTCTGACATACATAAAACAGATGGTAAAACACACATCCCATGAACTACATGCAAAATTATGGCAAAAAGTTTAATTCGGATTGGTATAAATTATGCAAATTCCAGACTTTTAGTTCTCTAATCAGTTCTAAAGCTAACACAATACAGTACATGAATCCAGCGATCCTGAAGGAAGCATATACAAGATCAAAACATTCTCCAGTAGAGTACATAACAAAAGAAATAACAAAGAATGAAAGAAACAAGAAAGGAAGAGGGCAAAGCTTAATCATCAAGACAACATACTTCTCAAACCAACCCGCAGGAATACATGATTGTGCAACATCATCAGTAGAAATGAAATATACAAGCGAAAAGATACAGGAATGGAACTTACTGACAAGAATGTATGGTAATACTAGTTCAGTACATCCATGACAAGTCCTGTTTATATAATAAAGATTTTGCAGCCCCTTGAATACCCTTTTCAGAAATCTGCGGGCAATCTTCCACTGTCAGCAGTTCCAATTTCTGTGAACCCACCAGCAACTTCAATCCAGCATCTGTCACACCCAAACACTTTGAAAGTTTGAGAACACTCAGGCGAGGAAAGTGTCTGACAAGTTGCAACCCATCATCACTAATTTCTTGGCATTTGATAAGCTCAAGCCTATCAAGAAAGTAAGCAGAACATAAAGCCTCCATCCCAAAGTCATTGAATGAGTAGACATGGTCAAGAACCAAAACACGAATTGGGCATCTTTGGATCAAAGTAAGAATGCCATTTAATGTAAAAGAGGAGAATGAAGGGAACTCCCCATCAGAGAAAGAGATCTTGACTGATTCAAGCATAGAGCAGTTACAAGCTATTGTTCTCAAACTCTCATCTGTCAATCTCAATATATTGTTCATCAACAAGGGAAGCGAAAAATCCGATGGCACACGTAAAGAGATGGACCGAAGGTCATTTGAATTTTGTGCTAAGTTCATCACATCGCTGTCTCTTATCCCAGTACACATGTCTAGGTGAAGCTTTTTTAATGCCTTGCATTTTCCTAACACACATGAAAGGCCTCTGCCAGGACTTATGAGGCAATTTACCAAGCTAAGCTCCTCCATTGACTCACATGGAATCCATTGCTTCTGCCATCTATCCACCGTTGAGCAATCATGCACCTTCATGTATCGGTAATTGGCATCCACTTCAAATTGCAACCGTTTCAATTTTCTCCAACCAGGTCCCAGCTTTAAGAGATCACCTTCTCCAATGGCCCTGCAGTTTTTGATTGAGAGATCCTCCAAAGTCTCAAACTTACCGAGATACTCCAACCACTCAACACTGCTTACATTCAGGCACCGAATCAGATGGAGGGTGGACAGGTTCTTGCACCCAACAGCTAGAGACAGTATCCCACAACCTGTGATTCCTGGTGTGAAATTCAACTTCAAAGCTCTGAGCTTTGTGCAAGAAGCTAAATGACATAGACCCGCATCAGTGATAAAGGTACAGAAACTTAGGGTTAAGTTAACCAATGAAGGGCAATGATCTGAAAGTATCCGAAGCCCTGCATCATCCAATTGTTTCCCTAATTTGGACATCCATCCAGAGTAAGTGATTTCCACTTTTGTCAGGTTTGGAAACCGGATACAAAGAGACAATAAAGCTTCATTTGCAGGATCTAATCCACAGCCAACCCTTAGAAATTCTCTCTGTTCTTTATCTAATTCATGGAGGCACTTACACACTAAAGACACTGAGTTCCGATCAAAAGTCTTCTGTATCCTACCCATAACATCCCAGATTATCTGGTCTGGCAAGCAATCCATCTTCCCAATTTTTCTGTTTGCACAAATACATACATATATATATATATATATATATAAAGAAAAGAATACCAAATTTATACTAAACGTTATTTCTAAAAAGTTCCAAACATGAGTCAAGCGATTTCAATCCTTACGACTCCACCTTTTGCTTTACCAAATCGACCGTTGATTCAATTGGCAAAAAAAGGGGACCATTTCTTAGATTGGGAAAGAACCCAGTTTATTCAAAGCAGAATCTGATTGACATAAGATTAACAATCACTCGAGGCAACTCTTCATGAACCTAAATAACCCAGACTTTTTTTGGGAAAAGAAAATAACCCAGAAAATATTCCTTATCAATTCACCAACATATATCCAATTCCACAGTTTCCACACACAACTACATAATTTAAATGCAAGAGACAGAAAGAAAACCGCTTACAAATCAAAAGAAACTAAAGCTTTTTCCAATATCCATCATTTTGAAAGGAAATCTAAGCCTTCATTTGATAGAACACAAGAAACCAAACGCAAATCAATTTCTTTGGGATAATATAAGATTTAAAATATATGTACAGAGAGATGACGATTCGTAAAGGATGAAAGGTATACCTGAAATTGGAAATGGGAGAAGGAACAACGGAGGTGGTTGGATTTCTGCGAGCTTAATTAATTAAAAACTCCAGGGAAACCGGCCGTCCCTCTATCTTGCAATGGCTTCTCTATAATTAAACGGTATTTTAAAAATATATATGTAAAAATAATTTGAATTTTTACTTGAGCATTTTATCTATGCAATTTTTTATTTTGAAAATTAATTATCATATAGGAGTGAAACTTGGGTTTGGTTTTAACCCGAGAAATCAATGAGTTTGGGTTATGTTTCTGTATATTTCGAGTTGGGTCCGGTTGGAAAAAAATAAACCCACGTGAAATTTGAGTCAGATCGGATTGAGAAATTTAAAAGCAACCTGATCCAACGCGAGTGCGACAAGTTATGAAAAACACTTGAGTCGAGTTGAATCGGATCAGAAATTCAGGTCGAGTCGGGTTGAGTAACTCGAGTCAGTAATTCAGATCGGATTAGATCGGGTTCAATAATTTTTAACATGGGTTGAGTTGGGTTTATTGAAACCCGATCCAACCCAACCCAAGTTTCAGCCTTAATTATATTATAGTATTTTTATGACCTATCTTATAATATTATAAAATCAGATTTAAGAGTTTTCTTTAAATTCTTGTTAATGAAACCATCATTTCATTTAACCCAACAATGTAGGGCCAAATTATAAAGAAGGTTGAGCTTTGGTGTTAAAAGCTTTGGTGTTAAAAACTTGGTATCGATTGATATTTTTTTCTCTCTTATTTTTTTTTTTTTTAGAAAAAATGTATCAATATCAACCAATATCAACGATATATATCGAATATATATAAGTTTTCAAAACCGATATATATCGGGTGATATCTCGACCCCTATTCAGCCTCCTTATATCCAATATTCCAATCTCTTTATATATATATATACACAGCCTCCTTATATCCAATATTCCAATCTCTTTATATATATATACACGTCTTTCTAAATCCAAACCATTTTCTTATTTAGTTGCACTAATATACACATCTTTCTTAATCAAATTCTAAACTTTCTTAACTCTTATCTTCACACTTCTCTCTCAATCCCCAAATCTCTCAAGATCTCAATACTTTTCTTTCTTATTTGGTTAGAATTCTGTCACATATACTATCTCTTTAATGAAAATTCGCCAGACTTTATACCATTTCAAATCCGTCCATCTTCTAAACAATAAAATTAGTCATCAAATTTGTCAGTAGAGGTCAGATTTGTATAATTGAGGTATAGTATGTAATTCATACCATTAATGGATTAGGTAGAAAGATTGTTGTTATGATTTGAGGTACACATTTTTATACGGGAGAATTTTTTCATCTCACAAGACAATTCAAATTTTTTTTTTTTTTAAATTTCCATTTTAACCTTTCAACCAATATGAAAGGATAAAATGGAAGTGAAAGAGTAAAAAAATAAATTCCCGTATGAAATAAAATGATTCTCCCATGTGAGAATGTTTACTTTTTATAAAATCAGCTTATCTAATCATTAAAGTCTTATTTTTAATTTCTTTAAATTTATTTAAATTTTTATACATTACATTTTGGATTCATTTTCAGGCTTACTTTGGGCTTGGGCCTTCTTGTTTTTGATTAAAAACTTACTACTATGTTACCAACTTAAGTCCACGTGCAAACCATGTGTCCACACCAATAAGATATTAAGGGACAATTTATCATTTTTCTTAAAGGAATCAACTTCATAAATAATCATTTTATTTAAATAGAATAAAATAGAAGATCAAGTGAATTTTTTTTTCAACTATGTACGTCCTTTATTCAAATCATATAAATAATGATATTTTAAATAAATTAAAAAAACATATTGACTCAACTTTATCATATTAATATTCTTTAATAATTATTTTATTTAAATTTATTTTTTAAAGTCAAACACCTCAAGAAAACGTTGTGAACTGATGATGCTGAGGAAGAGAGAGGAATAAGAAAGAGGGAGGGAGAGGTATTGGGATGAGTGAACTCCGTTTTAATTTTATTTTCTCAAATAGGAAACGGAAGAAAACGTTAAAAGGAAGCTGCGAGGGCCATGCCTGTGTTAGTAGCGAGTTCCCCGGCTTTTGACAGCGGCGTCCCACCGGCCGCGCTGCCTCTGTCCCTCTCTTGCATTAGTCTTTCTTCTGAATCGGATAGGTAATGTTTTCAAATTTCAATGGCTCCTTTGATGCATGGATAGTACTTTCCCTGGAGATTATTCATTTTCTTTAATCATAAGCACTAAATGATTATTCTCTCTCCGCTGCATTAGTCTTTTTCTGAACCTGATAAAGGTAATATTTTGAAATTTCATTTTCTTTAATCACAAGCAATAAATGATTATTTTTCCAAGTAAACACTTTCCACTCCACTGGGTCCAAACAGAGCAGCGCATTTCAATTTTCGGTTGTTGCATCTCAAACTTTGTAGTCCATAATTTTGTTGATTGCTCCTTCCTTTGGCGTACTCAATCTCTCCGCTCTCTTTCAAGCTTATGAGACCGAATTAATTTGAATCTTGTAATTTCATGGCCTTTTCCAGTTTCTGGATTGAATTCTCCGTAATCGTTATCCGTGGATAGTGGATATATCGAAAGATTTTCGTTGTATCGCTCCATTTTTCTTCAAATTCTCAAACTCCCCCCTCTATCAAGTTACTGAGATTGACTTTATCTGAATCTTGTAATTTCATGACTTTTTCCAGCTTTCTGAATAGAGTCCTACACAGCTTCATGCCAGGAATATCCAAAGATTTTCCCTTTCCTCGCTCAATTTTCCTTGAAATCCTCTGAAAGTTTGGTAAAATTTGTTGAATCTCTGTCCGTGGAAAATGACCCCGAACTTTGGTGAATGGGAAGGAAAGTATTATTATTATAAACTGATAATAGATATATTTCCTAAAAAGTACCTTCCTTTCTGGATGCATGGAACGAAAATTATTTACTTGCAAACCATTTTTGGTTAAAATTTGATTATTTTCTAAATAAGTACTTCCTCTACACGGGTCCAGAAGTGATTTCATGGAAGGTTTTTTCCCGTCTGTTCTAGTGAAATCCAAGTCATTGAGACGAAAGTATTTTTTTTCTTTTAAATTTAGAAAAAGGTCATTTTGTCCCTTTATTTTGTCTAAGGTTTTGGTTATATTGATTATATCTCATTTTCTGAGTGAAGGCTGTAATTTACCAGAGAATTTTCAGTTTCATTGTCTGAACTTCAACCTACACATGCAACTGAGATGAAATACCAATAAAATTAGATCTTTCTGAATTTGTTTTTTTTTTTTTTTGTTGTTGGATAAATTGATAAATGAGGTTAGATTTGTTGATTTTAGTTTCATTTATTAGATCATGAAAATATTTATCAGATTCTTGTACTTCTTGTAATTATGATCTACATGGAGATACCAGATGGTGCAATGAAAATGCTTTGTTTGGATTATATGCATATTTTATTTCTCAATGTTCAACAGGCAGACAATCAAGAATTCCCATTGTTCTTCTGTTTCATGAAGTACTTGAGAAGGAGAAAGGTGAAACATTCACTTATTTCTGTTTATGAAAACCTGAGATTGTTATAAAAACCCATCCCATCAACGGATGATGTATTGCATTTCTAGGGATCTGTTTTGATGTGTAGAAGGGAAAGTACTTTCCCATAAATTAGAACTTTGTAAAAAACTGTTTTAAGAATGGCTTTTTTGGTAAGAAAAGCAGTCATTTTTGCAACAGTGTATTTTACTTTCCTTGCATAGAAGCAGTTATTTCCATGGAAGTACTTTGTTTTCATGAATCAAATTCCAGCACTGGTTCTGTAAAATCTCTGAATTCTTTAATCTCACAGGAAAGGGGGCATCGTGTGCTCATTGTTGTTGAGTAGCTGTTACTTAGTCTGATGGCAATGTTTGGATGCCGTTCACCCATTTTACTTTCTTCATGCCAATACAAGCCATTGGCATGGCAGTTTGAGGCTTGGAAGTGTTCATCTGCTGCACGGATTCCTCAATTGAAGTATAGGAATGTGAAAACTCTGACATGTAGCTTGGAAAGCAATCAGTCTAGTTCAATGCCATTATCATCCACATTCAAGGATGTATGGAATTATTTTTCTGCTTATTTATGTTGTTCCTCTTCTATATATTTATTTTATTGATTTAATTTTGTTATTCACTTCTTTAATTATGTACGCGTATGTGTAGATAATTGAATCTCTTATAAACCGGGTGGATTTGTCTGAGGAAGAGACTGAAGCAACTCTTGCTTTTTTATTGAGTGAAGCGAATGAAGCCATGATCAGTGCATTTCTTGTTCTTTTGAGAGCCAAAGGAGAAACTTTTGAGGAAGTAAGTGGTTGGAATGTCTCTCTTGTTTAACCACTTTACTTTTTTCCCACTTGCATGTGTATTAGCAAGACGGGCTAAAATTTTACTTAATTCAAGAAGCTACTTACAATTTTGTGGCACTGCAAGCTCCAAAAGCTGTCTTTGTAGAACATGATCTGTTGTTATATTTCTTTTATATAGATTTATTAACCTTCCAGTGTTCAGATTGTAGGGTTGGCAAGGACGATGATTAAATGCTGTAGGAAGGTTGAAGGATTGGCTGATGCAGTTGACATTGTTGGAACAGGTGGCGATGGAGCAAACACAGTCAACATCTCGACAGGGGCATCCATTCTTGCTGCAGCATCTGGTGCCAAAGTTGCGAAGGTAAAATTCCATGAACAAATGCTGTTAGAAAAGTGTCCTATCATGACCTGCCAGCGGTTGGATGAGAATGATTTGATGAGTATTATTCATTCTTACTTGCAGCAAGGAAATCGCTCCAGTTCTTCTGCTTGTGGAAGTGCTGATGTACTAGAGGAATTGGGAGTAGTCATTGACTTGGACCCTGAGGTCAGTATCAAAAACAGGATTTAAACATTTTTTTTTTATATTTTTAATGGAGATGCTCATTTATTTGAATGCTAGAGTTCTTGTTTATCATTATTTTTACCACTATCATTGCATCTGTGTTCATTCTGTTGTTATTGTCCTTTTAATGCCATGGCATGGGTGGCATCTCTTACAGGCCTTCTGTGAAGTGAGATGCAGTGATCAATTGTTAATATGCTATTAATCAATGTTGTGAAAATCGAATTGTATTATAGAATTATTTAGCTTAAATCTCAATTGTGAATCGCAAATCATAGAATCATAAGAGGCATGAGTGTTTTTCTTTGAAAAATGTATAAAATTAAAGCCAGAATAAAGTATACTTAAAAAGTTATAATATCAGCAACTCTTCAATTTTCTTCCCACATTAAGTATATAGATTGCAAAATGAAGTGAAATAACATATTCACTACAGCTCAGTTTTCAAAGTTCCACTTCCAAAAGTATGATACCAGTGTACACTCCAACCATTGTTCTAAAATAGGCCAACAATAAACCAAAAGCTACCAAAAGAACAAAACAACAAAGATACCTAACAGTTCAAGCCTTAAAAACCATCAAAATCAAAAAGTTTCTGCTTTCAAATTCTAAATAGCTCTATAATTCTATCATCAATAGGAATCTTAATATTTTTATACCGACACGAATCGTTCCTCTTTCCATCATATGATCGTAAGATATGGATCATGTATTGTAAGATTTTAGCAACAATGCTATTAATACAGATGGGAACATTGAATCAAAAAATCTCAAATATAAGCTGTGTATGCTCGTGGTTCAGAACAGTATTGAGTATAAACATCTGTGTTACCTCTAATATAAGTTGTTTATGTTCATTGTTCAGAACTGTATTTTTTGAACCGGATGGTTCAGAACTGTATCAGAATATGCAATCTATGCTTACCTACTAAGATACTGGGAAAATTAGCTTTTCTGCCTGTTTGCCTTATGGCTAAATCTGGATAAGAAATATGGCCTTTTGCCTTGAGAAAAATGAGCTAAACTTTTAAATGGAAACCTGAAATTTCAGGTTGATTCCTGGATGGACAAATATCTTCCTGCTGGATTTTGTTATCTCTAGAGCCCCGAACTCAGGGTTCTTTTGATCTTTGATGCAGGACAACTAATAGGGTGATCCTAAATGCCTAAATTTGGTTCTCTAAATATCAGGAGAGATGAAATTAATGCACCTAAAATTAATATGGGCTGAAATTAATTAATCAATTAATAACGGCAACAAAAAAGGTGTAGAACAGCAGTAAAAGGGTTAAGAAGATGCTTGTACAAGTTTAAGATACAGATCTAAATGTAGTAGTAGATCTAATAGGTCTAGGACAGATCTTGGACAGAACCGGGACTGATCTTGGGGCTGTTTTGGGACAGATTTGGGGCTAAACTGGGACAAATTTTGGGACAGGTTTTGGGGTTGTTTCCGGACAGATTTAAGGAGAAGAAAAGGAAAAGAGAGAGGAAGAGAGATAAGTAGATAGAAGTAGAAGAAGAATACCCGAAGATGGAAAAATGGTAGCCTCATGCTAGGCTTCACGCCAAAAGGGCGTCATGCCAAAGGAATCACTTTCAAATTATTTTCGTCGCACAAACATCAGAAGAGAACTTCAATTTCAATCATCATTAAGTGTCAATTCTGTGTGGAGAGATTAAATCACATATATAATGACTTAAAAACATGAAAAAAACCAAAATACCCTCAAATAAACAAATACCAAACTACCCCCAATGATTCAAAAACCCTAATTACATGTAAAATCACTAAATTTCTCCAAACAAAATCAACTATTGGACTAAACAAATAAATGAATGAAAAAAATATAATTATGAAAGCTGAAAACCCTAAATCTAAATATAGAAACTTGCTAAATATGGAAATTCGTGTGGTGCTCCGCATCAATCTTTGATTTGATTTTCTAAGTTGGTCACTTTTCTCATTTGATAAACTTTTTTACGAAATGGACCATAGAGGTTTATCCCTTGTTCATTCAATTATAATCTGGCTCATGGAGTCTTAGACCTTCTTTTTTTTGGAGCAGTAATGGTGAAAGACTTCCATTAAAACTAAGAAAAGGTACAGGTACAAATACAAAGAATCGGGTCTAAAAGACTTAGACCACAAAAACAAGAAAAACGTCAAGAAAAGATAAAACAAAATAAGTGTTTACAAAAGCAACAGAGCATGTCATAAGAAACAGATGCCCGAGAAGTGATTGCCGACTCCGAACTTGGCAAAGTAGTCTACCACTCCATTTGCTGAACGGTCAATCTTAACAAAAGATACATCCATCCCTTCAGCCAATTCTCTAACCTCCCTTACCAAATTGACCAATCTCCAAGGAGGATGCCTCGAATCCTTTGCCCACTTGAGACCATTTGCCAAATCCTCCTCTATAACCAATTAACCTTGCCCATGAACTTTCCAAATGGCCAAAGATCTCCTACTACTAAGGATTTCCACCTCATTTGAATCCTTGGTTCCCGCCGACTCGTTGAACATAAAAGTTTCCCCTCTATAGTTCCTAAGCACACCATCTATCCTAGCTGACCCCGGTTTTCCCCTAGCTGCTCCGTCTATGTTAAATTTCATGACTGTTCTGGTGACACCCATTTCTCCTCTAACCTCACTTTTCTCCTATATCTACTCATGCATCCTTCCCAAGACAAGAGTCTTAGACCTATTTATCCTGATCAATATCGAATAGTCAGCTCTTAGTTTAA
>JAAGOE010000022.1:0-62887 GCA_013350335.1 Chimonanthus salicifolius | reverse complement strand
TCTCCCAACAAGATATCTGAGGGTCTGAGAGCCCTTCAATACCAAGAGCTATTGTCCACAACGGTTTTCTGCTGTCGGCTCGGTCATCAGTTCGATAAACTGATTTCTGCATTTGTTTTGCTCGCTAGCTGTGGACGATGGCCTCCAACTCTAGCTGGGCCTCTCACCACATCCACCCACTTCCAATTGCCATAGATACCTACTTCATTGTTCTTTCTCACCTTTATTTCTGCATTGTTCTTTCTGGTCGAGATAAGCAGTCTCTCACCATCTTCTGTACTCTTTTTTGCAGCTGAGGGATTTACTTCTCTGGAAATGAGCGAGATTGACCTGAAGACGCTTGCCTTATAGGATAGTACCAAGAAGCCCAATGATTGCTTTTTGCCTGGGCTCTGCTGGCAATCCTTATGAAAGCAAAGACCCTGCCTATTGCATCCTTCAAAACAAAGGTGTCCTTGACAGTTCCCCATTGACAGAATAAGCATCGCAACCAACTCTGCATTGTTGGGTCCGATAGATTGGCTACGAATAAGGTAATTGGTGCCCCTCCCCAGCCTTTCTTCCCAGTCACCTGCTGCCATCCTCCTCCGCCGGCCTCCTCTCGTTCCTTGACTTGGTGTTACCTGCCTTCTCCATCCTGAACCAGGTCATGTGCCCTCTTTCTCCCTCTCGATTGCTCTCTCAATTGTTCTCTCGGTTGCTCTTTTGATGTCCCATACTCTCTTTCAGTTATGGAGTCCTAGTTGCAGGTTCCTTGTTGTTGTTTCTTTTTTTTATTTTGCATTTACTTTTAAATATAAAAACATCACATTTAAAAAAAATAAGAAACCAGTATGCTGAGTGAGATTGAAAAGAATATGAAATACATCATTTCCATATTTTCATTTTTTTATATCAGATTTTTCTCGGAGGTTAAAAATTTCAATCCAATACAGACAAGAAGTAATACATCTAGACCAATTAACCCTCCAAATGACTTTTTGGAACAAGATTTAGCATAATCATGTGGAGGAAGTTCTTCTGAAACATCATGTGGAAAGTTGGTAGAAAAGAAACAATCAAAGATAGATGAGGAGCAAAGAAACATATGTATATAAAGGAGAGTAGAACATGGGTCTATCCTAGAACCCGTGTTTAAGTTTACTAGAGTTACGATATTTGCACTAAGTTTTCTCGCATTAGGATTTAGAATAGCAACAATAGAAGTGTCTTTTAAAGTGGAAGCATTTAAACTTGTTCAAAAACTTTCCTTTAAGGGAAAAAATTGAACAATTTTAACCAATACATTAGAAACTATATTCCATATTGTAATGGGGAAAAGGCAAAAGCGCAAGAGAAATCTTTTAGTGTAAGCTGAAATCCAGCTTATCTTGCAAAGAAAACTGAGTGGCTTTGATTGGGAATAAATGTACAATGGAAGGATTTGAGTATGCAAAATTCATGCCTAAGTTGTGGATGGTGCAATAAAGGATAAAGAAATCAGAAGTTTGTCAGAAATTTCATTTATCTAGACATTTTTTAGAACAAAGGATTATCAACCCAAAGTGATTCAATATGCCCAAGGTAAAGACACAAGAGAACAGTATAATCAGCAAAGAATACCTTTAATTCGTACAATTTCCAGAGGTATGGATCAGCAGATCTTGAAATAGACACAAAGGGAAGCTCACTTGTTTGAACAATCATCAAGCAAGCTTTCCCAGGGCTTTCTGTGGTACAAGTGGTTTCATTTAGCAAGAGTACAATCTGTGTTTCCTGTTTCCAACAAAGAAAAGATTAACTCGGACAAAGGAGAAACAGAATTCAAAGACATGAAATGTGTGACTTTCACATTATGAGAGCTAGTGGATTATGGTGCAAGACAATCTGATGTTGATTTTTTGGCAAACATGACACAATAGCATTTCTGCAAGATTGGAGAGGCCACAGCATGGATACCCTGACCCCAATGGTGGCCTGATCCATTCATCGAACAAACCATGCATAAGCTTGAATACTGTTCCTATTATTAGTCTAACATATTTATTTTAAGAGTTTGTGATCCACCTGATAGTGGACAGCCTCTTTCACAGTTTTCATCAGATGAATAGCCCTAATGATTGTATTTGTTCTCCATAGATCCTAATCATTCATCTTTCCACAAATATTTTTGCACTTATCTTACCTTGTATAAGGATAGATCCACACAGTGGTATCCTTGGGGAATACGTAATAATACAGCTTCCAAGGAAGTATTTCCATTCTCAACAAAACTTGAATCATACATAAATCCTCTTGCAATGCCCACACTACTTGGCATTTCAGTGCACGACACATCAGGTATTCTAAAACAAATATAGTCCACGAGTCGTTGCCGAGACGCATCTCCAGTAGAAGCATCCATGGAGGCATCCTATAAAGATAAGACAACACATCAGTAGAAAGATCAGGGTTTTTAGAAACCGAGGAAATAAAGGATCATGTAAGGTGAGGAACGCCTTTTGAAGATCTATTGAACATAGAATATCAAATAATCATGAACTATACAAGCAACATAAATATGGAAATAGAAGCTTTTTACAAAATATATAAAAATAGAATAAAGATCGCTTTAGAGAAAATGAAAACAAAAAATGGAACATTACAACCAAGATGGTATCCCTACCAAAGTGTCGGTAATGTAGGAGAAATTAGGATTTGGTGGTTAACTAGATATCATCATCATCAACAGCCATTTTTAACATCTGCCTAGGGTCAAGTACTTATATATGGTATTGGCCAACTATTTCACATGAGTCAATTGCCTACCTTGTACCCAAATAATAGTTTTATCATAACCAGAATTCAAGATAAATAAATTATTTCTAGTGGCATAAGATGCAAGTTGAAAACGTGAGAAATTTTTGAACCTATTTGGTAAGAGAATTATTATGTATTGCACATGGCCCCCTAATGACAAGTAGTTTTTCGTCACGCTAGTCGATCTCTTTTGAACCTTTCCATTACTGGTTTCAAAACTTTCTTTGATCTAGGGCTAGCACCAACCAGCAAGCCAAGGTATGTCATTGGTAACTTTCCAATTTCACACCCCATTCTACTAGCTAACTTTTCCAACATAATTTCATCCACACCTAGACACACTATTAGACTCTTCCGTAAATTCATCTTAAGACAAAACACCAACTCAAAACATCTCAGGATTGTTGCAAATATTATATTCCATATTTGACTTACAATTGTAATTGATTGTAAATCACTCCTTTCCTTTTTTGCCATCTTGATTGGCTCATTGTATTCTATAAATACATGTATCCGCTTTCTTTGAATGATAAGAAATACATTACTGAGAATTTCTCTCTTTTCTTCCCTTCTCATCCATTATTTTCCTCCTTATTCATATTTTCCTTCTAACACGGTATCAAGGTGAATAAGAGAACAAAAAGTAGTACTTTTATTAAAAGGATAATTGGGTTTATAGGCGTCTCTACAGCTGTGCAGAAGAACAACGAAAGTGGACCCATAAACCACTGCGAAGGATGTATGGGATACAGTCCAAGCCTTATATTCTAATGATGATAACTCTGCTCGCATCTATGAACTATATGAGGATGTTGCTCATCTTTGATATGGGGAGTATTGTAAAAAGGTGAGACATACCAGTCATAGGATCAATAGCTCCAGAATCAATGATCTGGGAACTATTAGAGGAAGCATGGGGGGCAGGTGACGCAATACCTGACTAATTTGTAACAACATGGGAGTCCTTAGAGGATTGAAGATGCTTCAGTTGCAGCATGTGTTGTTGTAAAGAGGCATACTCATGTTTAGACACACACATGATGTCATCGTCAGCAGTAGTTGAAGGGGTTTCAGTATAGTAAACCTGCTTAGAGGAGAGTCGACCATGAAGCTTAAAGCAGGAATCCACATAATGATTGGTCATTTTGCAATACATACAAAATCGAGTACCCTTCTTCTTTGGTCCTTTGGTATCCTGATGGGCATCAATCAGTGGTTCCTTCCCTTTCAGAGAGGAAGGCCCCTTACAGACAAGAGTCGACTGATCAAGAGGCACAAATGCAAAGGACATAACTAGGTGATGCCTCTCATCATGAAACAATGTATAATATACTTCATTTAGGAATGGAAGAAACCACTTGCTCAAAATTTGGGTGTGAATAGGCCCAAAGTCAAGATTAAGACCTGCCAATAAGCCAAAGGTGCACCGTTTTTTCAACATATTTCCTGTGTAATAAAGTATCTGCAGGATGCTCAAATTTATTAGTCTCCAGCTGATCAAAATCCAACCAATAACTCTACATTTTTTAATAAATATTGAATTAGAGATAGTGGAAAAAAAGGTCTATGATGTGTGCCATAATGAAAACTTTCACACTCAAATTTATCAAATGACAAGAAAGGAACCAATTGCGTTAAACTTTATTAGATGGGTGCCCAAAACGACAATGTCAAAGCCACAAATCCTAGGAAGAGGAGGTAGAACAAGATTCAAAGTGGGGGGCAGTTAGAGGGTCGAAAAAAAATAAGTCATTGGCTTCACTGCCACCACCAATCGTCTGCTTCGTAGCAAAATCCTAGAAGACACAATGGGTAGGATAAAAAGTTACTAAACAATTCAATGATTTAGTAAGGGCACGTACAGATAAGAGATTGCAAGATAAATGAGGAAGACGTAAGACAGATGATAAGTCAAGATTAGAAGACACAGGGATAGCTCCTTTACCAGCAACATCAGTTAAAGAACCATTAGCTAAGTCAACCATGCCATGAGAAATAGGGAAAAGTGTGGAAAAAAGATGACGTCCATGAAAACATATATCTTACTAGTGACGGGATCAAGATACTTATACCCTTTGTGGAACGGAGAGTATCCCAAAAATATACATTTTATAGAACATTTAGAGAGTTTATCACCAGAAAACAAGTTGAAAAAGGAAACACATCCAAAGACATGTAAAGGAATAGTGGAAACATGTTTGTATATAGACACAACATCAATCAGAGATTTGTTATACAACACAAATGAGGGCATTCGATTAATTAGATAACATGCAGTTCAAACAATTTTTGGCCAATATGCCTGGGGTACATGCATAGTAAATAGCAGGAATGGGCTACCTCAAGAAAGTGAAGATTTTTCCATTCGACAACATCATTTTATTGAGGTTGTCGAAGGCTTACACAAAGATATGGGCTTGATTATCAGGAGACTTTCTCTCCTGTGTGAGGTTATAGGGATCCGCTGGTGATGGGCTCGAGCAGGAAGGCCCACTCGGACTCAAAGTTGGTCCAATCCAGTGGGCAGGGAGTGGGGTTGGTTTCTTTGGGCCAATTTCCTTTTGGGCCACAATTTAGCCCAAGGCCCAGAGACCTAGGCCCACCTTCAATTTCAAACCCAAACTTTACAGTTTCCTCAAGCGGAAGCTACTGGTTTGGCAAGATGGACGAGACCCTCTGGCGCGAGGTTGTTGGTGTCGTTTTTCTATTCTACCAGTTCGGGAGGCACCGCCGGTGCCTCACAACAAGTCCGGGAGGATGGGACTTCGCCGGCGGTGGTGGCTTTACCTAAAAATGAGGGCCTACTACAGGTGGCGGAAGGGGACTTGTCTAGGCGAGGTGGTACATCTTTCAGATGGGTTGATTTGGCTAAGGAAGACCATAATCAGAGGCCTCCTTTGCAGTATGATGGTTCAAATGAGGATAAGTTGCTACTGGTAGGGAAGTTATTGGGGATTTCTTCCACACAGGGGTCTAGTCAGGTTAAGGATATTTTGAAAGAATTCTGGGAAAGGATATTTTGTATTGAACGTATATGAGAATGAGAGTACAAATCAATTACATCAATTACAAACCTATTTACAACTAATACGTTGACTTTCCAAAGTCAGATGATTCGGGTCAATTCTGTCCAGATATGGGCCCCACAACACCGAATGTGTCCTGAAGTGAGTCACGCAACACTCCCCCTCAAGCTGGTTCGAAGATATCTACTAGACCCAACTTGCTAACAAACGAAGTGACTTGAGTTCGAAGAACTGCCTTAGTCAACATGTCCGCAAGCTAATCTTTAGAGTGCAGATAAGGAGTGAATAGTCGGTCTTCTAATGTAGGACAGATGATAGAGTAACTCTAAATGCCTAATTTGGTTATGAAAAGATTAAAGAGGATGAAAATAATGCACACTAAATCTGATATGGCTGAAATTTAGCAATTAATTAATACTAACAATTCAAGAATATAAGTTCATCACAAGCAATCACATGAAATTCTCGAAAATCTGATGTAAATAACTATAGAATTTACCAAGGCCAAAGAGATGCTCAAGATGTGTTCCAAATTTGGGTAAAATAAAGGTGGGGCGGCAAGTGAGGACAAGGTGAGGCTGTTGGCAAGAGCAGATGGGCCCAAGGGAGGTGACGATAATGTTGTGGGGCTTGTGGGGGGGGGGGGCGGGGTTGTGTTGGTGGTGATACAAGTAAATGGACTTCGGGGGGGAACGACAGGGTCAAAAGGGATTTGGGGTGTAATGAAAAGGCGGCAACTAGAGCAGGGCAGAGAAGAGGTAGCAGCAGCACCTAGAGGGTTGCAAGAGAAGGACGGCATCAAGAGGGTAGGTTAAAGGAGGGAAGCGCAGCAATTGGGAGTGCTGTTTGGAGGTGGCGACTGTTCAGATTGGGAGTTGGGAGGGTAACAACAGCAGTGGGTGGGTTTAAACATCACAGAAATCATAGAAGGAAGGCAGTCACGGAAGCAAGAGGTAAGGGTCAGGTAATGGCGGAAAAAGGGTTTGGATAGAGGGAAAGGGGAGAAAGGTTAGGGGAAGAAAGAAGAAAAGAAAGAGAGAGAGAGAGAGGAAAAGAGAGAGATAAGAGAGAGAGGTAAATACCTAGATTTAGAATAGGCTTCTCACCTTTTTCGGTGGTTTCTCACCGTCCTTAGCTTCTCACCAAGGTTCCCATGGCTTCTCGCCGTCACTGGATGGATGCGCAGGTTCCGCCACAACATTCGGTTCCTTTTTCTCCTTGTTATTTCCCTTCTGCCTCCAAATGAGGGTTATAAAAACCCTATAACCTTAAGTTGTGGCTGGGCTTGGCTCGAGACTGGGCCTAGACCCAGCTGGGCTGCTATGCATCAAGCACCCCACACTCGACCTCGAGTTCTCAGATGAGAAGGAAGCAAACTAAATCACACGTGCGCCTTCCCAGTGTGGGGTCTTCATATGATATCTGGGCGCATGTGAGGTCTTCAATGTCATACAATCGGGTTGTCATCGAGTCACAATGATGCTGCTATAGTGGCTCTCCTCCGCCAGCGATGATATACGCGGAAACCTGCTCTGTCGCCCACTCTTCTCGAATGAGAATAATGCACATCTAGCGAGATAGACTCCGATATCTCTCCAGAAGATCCGAGTCAAGTCGCTGAAGCTCGCTCTCGGTCAACCACGGTGTCTGTAATCGGTTTGTCTTTCCACTTCACAAGGTACTTCTGGTAGCCTCCGAGACGTGTTGAAACCACTTCCTCGACCAGGATAAATTCTACCTTCCCTCTCTTGGGTGGCAAGGAAGGTAAGGAAGGTAGGGTCTGTCAATGTTGTATGGGTGTAAGTAATGGGTTAAGAAGTGGGCCAGGTAGGCCAGTATGTGGGTCAAGGTGATGAATTTAGATTGAAGGGAGTTCTAGACTGTGAGAGTGGGCTAGATGATTTAGTTGTTGGGCTTTGAAAATGAGCTAGATCCTTCACATGGAAAGTAGGACTAGTACCTATATCTGATGGAAGGTCTAACATATATGCATGGGATCCAACTCGCCTCAAAATTTGGAAAGGCCCCTCACTAAGAGCATTCAACTCTGTAACAGTCCCTTGTGGGAACGTTCTGACCTTATGTGGATCATCACATAATTACCCACATCAAACTCCTTGAACTTGCAATGAGAATTTACAGCAAGCTTATATTTTTCCCTTATATTAATTTGACTCTTAATTTTTGCATGCAAATCATGTGTTGTGCAGATGGAGATGTAGACTCTGATGGCCTAAAGGATATTGATAAGGGAATGAGATCTACAGGCTCTCTAGGCTTGCAACCATGTAGGATTTCAGAGACACTCATGCCTAAAGACCTATCGATCGAGCTATCGGAATAATCAACTTCTGCCATGGGTAAAACAACATTACACGCCTGTGTGTGCTCACTAACTGGACAACTTGGGCAACACTAACCAAATTGAGTTCAAGTTCTTGAATTTCAGAGGTGAATAGCTCCAGAGAAATAGGCAAAACCATAGGCTTCACATTTTCAGCTTCTGTAGGTTCTTTGTTAGACACTGTTAGATTAGCAGTCTCTGAACCAACAATGACAATTGGAAGTCCAGAGCTCTCTTGTAAAGTTTCTGACGTTGGAAAAATTCCCACCTCAGATAATGGTGAAGGCATTTCTTCTCTTGGCTCCTCTGCTATGACATTAGCAGGTTCATCAAACATGCTAACGAAAAGCATCTAATGCTCCACAACTATCAGCTTTAATAGGGTGTTCTTGTGCTGGACAGGAGTGAATTTGATCTTCTTACCCTTGTATTCAAAACAACACGTGTTCAAGCGACCGGATAGTGTCACATCACGTTCATACAACCAAGGGCAACCCAAGATGATGTGCCCCACATCCATCGGTAGCACATCACACCACACGGTGTCCTAATATGAGAGGATCTGGATAGGTATAGGACAGAGAGTGACGTGTCATTCACCCACACAACTCGATGGGGATCAGGATGAGAATCGAGTTTCAAACCCAATCGAGCAACTGCGCTAGTAGAGACGACATTTGTGCAACTCCCGCTGTTTACGATCAACTTGCAGGATTTCTCACCATACTTGATATTAGGTGTGGAAGATGGCAGTGCGTCGCCAATCTTCAGATGATTCAGATTGGGCGAGGGTATACCTAACCACTGCAAGGGGAGTTGAAATCTCGCTAGGTGGCACTAGGATTCCTCTAGACTCACAAATATGGTAATGGACTCTGACTAGATGCTATGACTTAATTCCATATGCAATTAATGTAATGATGTAAATTTTTTTTTCACAAAAATATGATGCAACCCAAGACCGTGGGTGTTTAAGGAAACAACCCAACTTTGCTTTGATACCAAATTTGATGTATGACAGATGATAGGGTAACCCTAAATGCCTAATGTGGTTATGAAAAAATTCAAGGGGATGAAAATAATACACCCTAAATATAATATGGCTGAAATTAAGCAAGTAATTAATACTAACAATTCAAGAATATAAGTTCACCACAAATAATCACACGAAATTCTCAGAAATCTGATATAAATAACTATAGAATTTCCAAGGCCAAAGAGATGCTCAAGGTGGGTTCCAGATTTGGATAAGATAAAGGTGAGGCAGCAAGTGAGGACAAGGTGAAGCTATTGGCAAGAGCAGATGGGCCCAGGGGAGGTGACAATAATGTTGTGGGGTTTAAGGGGGGTGGCAATACAAGTAATTGGACTTAGGGGGGGTAACGACAGGGTCAAAAGGGGTTAAGGCATATCCCGAAAAGGGATTTGGGGTCTAATGAAGTGGCAGCAACTAGAGCAGGGGAGAGAAGAGGCAGCAGCAGCACCTAGAGGGTTGCAAGGGAAGGACAGCAGCAAGAGGGTGGGTTAAAGAAGGGAACAACTGCAGTTGGGAGGGCTGTTTGGAGGTGGCGACTGTTCAGATTGGGAGTTGGGAGGGTAACGACAACAGTGGGGGTTTAAGGGTCACGGAAATCACAAAGGGAAGGCAGTCACGGCAGCAAAAGGTAAGGGTCTAGTAATGGCGGAAAAAGGGTTTGGATAGAGGGAAAGGAGCGAAACGTTAGGGGAGGAAAAAAGAAAACAAAGAAAAGAAAGAGAAAGAGAGAGAGAGAGAGAGAGAGAGAGAGAGAGAGAGAGAGGAAAAGAGAGGAAAAGAGAGAGAGGAAGAGAGAAGAAAGAGAGAGATACGTAAATGCCTGGATTTGGAAGAGGCTTCTCAGCTTTACCGGTGGCTTCTCGGCGTCCTCAGCTTCTCAGCAAGGTTCTCGTGGTTTCTCGCCATCGCTAGATGGATTCGCAGGTTCCACCGCAACATTCGGCTCCTTTTTCTTCTTCTTGTTATTTCCGTTCTGCCTCCGAAGGAGGGCTATAAAAACCCTATAACCTTAAGTTGTCGCTGGGCCTGGCTCGAGATTGGGCTGCCCTGTAACCCTCTAGTTATACTCTCACTACAATCACCATCCCGACCTCTCATAGCTTCCACTACCCCTAAATCCAACTCATAGCCCCCATGCCCAAAATTGCAGTCTCCAC
The DNA here is from genome assembly GCA_013350335.1 of Chimonanthus salicifolius. NCBI lineage: Eukaryota > Viridiplantae > Streptophyta > Magnoliopsida > Laurales > Calycanthaceae > Chimonanthus > Chimonanthus salicifolius. The sequence continues at coordinate 52,546 of JAAGOE010000022.1, read as the reverse complement.
CCACACCAACCTAGAAATCCATAATATGTGGATTTCCATTGCCCATATTTGCAAATCCCAAAACTTTGTAACAATGGAGTTGGGCCCATAGATCTATGGACTGGACTTGGGTCGACAAAAGGGTTTGCAATATCTACGAAACAAAAAAAAGCCCCCTTCCTACATAACAGACAAACATCAAGAGTTACCTCTCAAAATAAGTCATTTTTACTATCAGAACTTTCAGTGATGAACCAGTAATCAAATAATAGCACAAATTATAAACCAAGTTACCAAAAAAAAAAAAAAAAAGACAAGTACCTTATAGAATGATATTGATGTAGGAACATGCAAAGAAGAGAACGTTGGCGATGTTGGGATTGGATACAACGGCAGCAAGTCTTTACAGTGTATTTTTTTAGATATGGTAGTAAATGGCATTGAAAAGGCCTCCTTGAAACTGCAATGTAGAGCCATTACAGGAAACATGTTCAAAAGTTGATGAATGGCAAAATAGTAAACCAAGGAAATACTGGAACTGATAAAAGTAAAATGTAAGGAATAAATTGATCATAGAGTTCAAAGATAGCACCAAAAAAAAATACATGCTCACTTTATCAAACCACAATATAGAAAATGACTTCCGAAACTTATCAAACAGTGGAAGAGGGAATCAGTATAAGAAAATAAGGCATCAAATGACTAAATAATCTGGCCACTACTTTTCTATTTTCAAGGCAGACAAGAATGATAGAAATGGACAAACAAAGAACAGAGAAGTCAAAACAATACAAAACATCCCCAAAAGAATCCCCATATACCCTTCCAAACACCCCATTAGAAGTTACATAAGGCCTCAGCCAGCAGGTGCCCCTCGATTCTCTGTGAAGATCCAATTTCAATATCCTGCTAAATTCAATTAGAGGAGCTGGACAAGAAAAACTTTAGTATTTCCCTTGAATTGCAATGAAGTGAGAGTACTACATATTTTAGCAGTTAAGATACAAACACTACACTCTTTCCAAAGACCACTAAGCAATAGCACAATACCAAACAATAAGGGATGTCAAGAGTAAAGATGCTGATAAAGGTACGATGGCATTACCCAATAAATTAGGAACAGGCAAAGGAAGTGGGACCAAAACACAGCAGCAGAGGGCCATTAAAGACAAGTTATACTTTCAGCCACATGTCAGCATAGAAGGTACCTATTGACTATGAATGAGAATCTGCTTAATAGTTTGTGGCTGTTGATTGGAATAGCCAAATTTTATAATCATTTTGCTAGTTGTACCAAAGGATCAAATTTGGATGATATCTATTCTTTACTTTCCAGAATAAGGTAATTAAATATACAAAAAAGAAAGAGGCAGAAGCTTGCCCAAGCAGATTGAACCTTGACATCTGTCTTAACTCAACATAATTTTTGCAGAGTTGTCAAAGCTCCAAACTACAGTTTAGATACTTGACAGAAGAAAAGGAATTTACTTGGTCTTAGTTGACATTTATTAAACTGTTCAGGGCATCTGTAGACTGAAAATCAAAAGCCAATCCCCAAGATTGACAAGTAGTACCCTAAAGGACAATTCTGATTGAGATGAATATTAAAATCTGCATTATCACACAAGGATGCATTGGTTTTCACAATAAAGAGAAATACTTGTACTCCAGCTGATCAAATTCCTTTGCAAATGTCCTTCGCAGGTACTCAGTATCTGAAAACCCACCAAATCTGACAAGTTCTTCAATTCTTTGCAATGTATCTCTGCAAAACAGTTAAGTACAGAGGTAATCAACCAAGAAACTAGATCATGTATCATATCCGAACAATTAGAATGAGCATTTATAGTCGGCTAAAACAAATTAATTGAACTGAGGAAGATAATTTTATACCTATTTCCATAGTTCCTTACTCGCAAAATGCTCATGAAAAATATGTAGATGTGTACACTTATGTGTAGACTACAAGATATCTTAAACTTGTTACAAAAGGCAGAATGAAAATCATGTTAAACAAGACACCACTGTGTCTGTTTCAGTTGCAAGTTACTTCTCAAACATCCATGACAAAAGTCATGGTAGTCAAAGATGTGTCTTAGTTGCTCCAAGAACCTCATCTAGGCTCCATTTCCATTTCATGCCTCGAGCCAGGCTCACCTTACTTAAGCCTGGCCTTATTTAGAAATTTTTCCCACAATAAGTTTAGCTTTTAAAGTTTTCTGTGATAGCTAGCAAAGATTATAGTTAACATGAAGTAATTGTTAGCAACATGAATTAGAAACTATCTTGTGCATGTACATAATACGTACATATTGGAAGCTCATTTGCCAATATATTTTGATGTTTTGGATTAGTAGTATTGTATTTTGTTAACTGGTGAATAGGACACAGAGCCATGAATCTACATGCATCTCTGAAGTAACTAAATAAGTATGACTAGAAAGATTTGTTGAAAGGAAAATTGTAGAAAGGGAAGAAAACTAATGAAAAGAAGGGAAGAAAGCCGAGAGAGATTAATTCTCAATATTGTATTTCTTTTTTTTTTTTGAAGAAAGAGTAGTACACATGTATATATAGGATACAATGAGCCAATCTATTGGTCAACTCTATATGTCCATCTTCTCACCTACTATATGTCCATCTTCCAAACCCCTAAAGGAGTCAAGGAGCAAATGGAGCATTTGTTTAGGAATTTTCTGTGGGGAGACAAAGTGGACAGGAAAAGGATACACTTGGTTAGATGGTCTGAGGTCTCCAAACCAAAAGCTAAGGGTGGTCTAGGAATTGTCCCCATTAACATTAAGGTGTGGTGGAGATTAGGTAGGGGTGCAAGCCCACAAGGTCGTGTTTTTCAAGATAACTTACGAATAATGGTGGGATTAGGGGACATGACCCGATTTTGGTTAGCCCTATGGATTGGAGAAAGACGGTTAAAAGAGGCTTACCCTAGACTTTATAGAATCGCCAGAGACAAACAAACCTTAGTTAAGGATTGTTATAGCTAGACCCATGGTACCATATCATGCACCTAAATTTTCGTATGGATCTCAGGGAACTTGAACAGGAGAGCTCAGAGGAACTGCAAAGCAGGCTAGGCGAATTTCCCCTGGCCACAGGGGAGGGTGATGAGTTATTGTGGGTTGGACGGGGTTTTTTCTTTCAAGGCCCTGATAGAAACAGCACTTCAACAAGAAAGATGTGGATGATCCGAAGTCAGTCTTGGCCTAGAGAGGCCTCGCTCCTCCAAGAGTGCAAACCTTTGTATGGTGCGCTCTGAAAGGGAAGATTCTGTCTAGATCAGCCCTTAGCAAACGGGGACTGCTCAATTCAAAGGACAACCTTCAATGCACCTTTTGCGAACAATCGAAGGAGGACATTAAACATTTGTTCGCTAAGTGCCATGTGACTAAAAAACTGTGGGAGAGCTTTGCAAATATGATGGGGTCTCTTGGGTATTCCAGTGTACATGCGAAGGAATTATACAGGGAATTATACAGTCCTAGTCCATTTGACAGCCCAATCCCAAATTCAGCCTGGAGCACCATTCAAGCAGTTATTTTATGGATTGGTTGTTCACGTGGCTCTCTAATGGGAAAGAGTTCAAGGGTATCAGGTTAGCGGACTTCCTTAATTCATGGGAGGGCTACTACAGCAGGGGACCTAAGAGAACTAGGACTCAAGCATCTTGGAGCCATCCCCAATCAAATGGTCACAAATTTAATGTCGACGGGACAACAAGGGGAAAACCCGGGCCAGCAGGAATTGGTGGCATGCTTCGCAACTACAATGGTGGGACATCTATAGTCTTTTCTGAACCAATAGGTCAGAAGGATTCAAACAAGGCAAAACTTATTAGTATAAGGAGAGCCCTTGCCATATGGTCTCACATAGGGAGGGGAAAATTGATTGTGGAAGGGGATTTAACAAATGCAATACAGTGGGCTTTGGGATCAAAAGGCCCCCATAGAAGCTAATCACAATAGTGAAGGAGATTAAGGTGCTCTGTTCAGGAAGAGAGGTCTCTTTCGCCGCGGTTCGGAGATCGGCAAATGGGGTGGACTCAACTATGACCGGAGTGTTCCACATCTGACAGATCTCAGGAGGAGAGTTTTATTTGATTCCATAGGCGCTTTTTGATGTATTTTTAGGTGTATTGTGACATGATGTATCTTACTTTTCTGTTTGGCATCTCGCGGGTCCATACTTTCTAGACCCATCGATGCTTTCTCATGTACAACTTTTCTTTTTAATATATTTCATTCTATTTGTTACCGTTCAAAGAAAAAGGTCAACTCTATAATAAGACATGTGAAAATTACAATATTTACAACACTCCCCGTCAAGCTGGTGTAAAGATATCAAATAAACCCAACTTGCCTAAAACATTATAACACTCTGGTCGAGAGATGACCTTTATGAGCATATCAACAAGTTAATCCTTGGATTGCAAATAATGAGTGAGAATCTATCCCGCTCAAATAAAATGGCGAAGGAAGTGACAATCAACTTCAATATGATTTGTACTTTCATGGAACACAAGTTTGGATGCAATGTCAATGGCGGTCTAATTATCACAGAACCTTAGTGAATGTTCAGAGGAGACAAAACCCAAATCGGCTATAAAATGTTAGAACCATAGTAATTCACATGCAATATTGGCCATAGCACGATATTTAGCTTCCGCACTAGAGCGGGCAACAACAATCCGTTTCTTGCTACGCCAAGAGACCAAATGAGATCTCAGAGTATACAAAACTCAAATCGGCTATAAAATGTTAGAACCATAGTAATTCACAGGCAATATTGGCCATAGCACGATATTCAACTTCCGCACTAGAGCGGGCAACAACAGTCTGTTTTTTGCAACGTCAAGAGACCAAATGAGATCTCAAGAAACACAATATCATGTAGCCGAGCTATGGTCGTCAAGAGAGTCAGCCCAATCAGCATCTGAGTAGGATGGCCAGTTGAGATTGGTGTTTATAGAATAATCCTCGCCCAGGGTCAGTCTTAAGATAACGAAGGATCCAAAAAACAGATTGAAGATGGACATCATGCAAGGCATGCATAAATTGACTGGCCACTCCAATGGCATAAGATAAATCCTGTCTAGTGATAGTGAGATAAATAAGTTTACCTACTAATTTCAGATAAAATGTGGGATCATTTAGTGGAATTCCATCGAAGGCTGAAAGCTTAATATTACATCGATAGGAGTGTTTGCTAGCTTGTATCCAGAATATCATGCACCCTGTAAGAGATCTAAAGCATCTTTTCTTTGAGAAATAAAAAGTCCTTTAGAAGAACGAGATACTTCAATCCCGAGAAAAAAACATAGCAGCCCTAGATCTTTAATATCAAAGGAGTGTCGTAAATAATCTTTCAATGTATTAACAGCACGAGCATCATTCCTAGTAAGAACAATTTCATCAACATAAACAACAGGAAGCATCACAAAAGAGTTGACACGATAAACACAGAGTGATCTGCCTAAGAACAAGAAAACCCATACTACAATAAAGCATTATTGAATTTGTCAAACCATGGCCGTGGAGATTGCTCGGAGGTACCTTTCACCTTCTTCTGTAAGGACACAAGTATGGACACGCGAACCTCGGCAAACCTTTCTTTTGTTGACAAACATATCTTCAATCTCGTCTTAAATTTTTTTGAACTTAGATTTGGTGACATATTGATCAACATTGTTGTTGGATGCCATTGGGTCTACGTGATGCGGGTAATCAAATCAAGGTAGATTTAAATTAGTTGCACTCTTGTGACATACAGATCATCATATCGGGCTGCCATAGAGTCCAAGACGCAGCAGTTGGATCGGTTTGGGGTTTGGAAATAACTGGGTGACTCAGGCGAATGAGAATAAAAAGGAACTGAGTGGGAGTGATGGGGCTCATTAAATCGGTTAAATGGGTATGTGATGGGATTAGATGAGAAGTATGAGTAGGACTTGGTAAATGATTCAATGGGTGGGTTAGGTGATGTTCACCTTCCTACGGTACCCTCGATTTGTGTATCTACACGCATGCCACCTGTAGAATTCTTCTTCATCGTCTTCGCTTGAGTAGGCGTAAGAGGAAGTCATGGAGAGAACAGATTGTCTCTGTCATGCAGAGAACCTGGCTCTGATGCCACTTGACGTAGCAAAAGCGGTGCGAGTTTATAGGAATCCAGTCAAACCCAATAGACTCGAGTCAAATAGTCAAAAGGTTCAATCGGATGGGTCCCACAATTTAAGGTACGACTTTGGTCAAAGGTGGAATAGGATAGAATGGGTCCATTACTAAGAAGAGAAGGGTAATTAGGAAAAAGATGGGAAAATTGTGTAAGTGGGTAAATAGAAGGAAGTTGAGGGGTATTGGGTAAGAAAGGAATCTACATTAAATGAAGAGAGAGGAAAAGTTGGAAAAGGAGTGTCTCCTCGTGAATGGCACTTGAGGTGAGAATAAGAAGATGAAAAGATAGAGCCGGGTATTTAATGATGGAAAAGAGATAAAGTGGGGACAAGATGGATTTAAAGAAGGTGGGAAAAGAAAAGGGTGGAGAAAGAAGGATGTGTTGTAGGAATACTTGGGTTTGGCTAAAGAGGTGGTTTCTGGCAGCAACTATTGAAGTAGCATGGAAGAGACCAATGGCTGGACTGGAAGTTGCAGACGTCAAGCTTGCAACGGTGATAACTTACCTGGGATAAGGCCGAGGTTCAGGCGGCGATGTAAGGCTGCAACTCGGTCAACGGTCTGGGTAGTCCGCAACTCAAGCAAAGGATTGAATGTAACTCCTTGTGCTACTTGTAGAATTTAATAATAAAAGAAAGGGAAAAAATAAGGGATATGGAGAATAATTATTCTCTGAATTGTATTGATCTATTTTCCTCTTAGACGATACAATGTTTATATAGAAAAGAGAGATACAATTAAGGAACTAAAAAAGCAAATACACTTAAATGTCTAATCAATTACAATCAGTTACAAATCTACTGTTTTGACTTTCAATGTACACTGTATCTAGACATATATGTGGGTCCCACTACAGACATATGGGTCCCACAACACTCCACCTCAAGCTGGTTCGAAGATGTCGAGTAAACCCAGCTTGCTCACGACCGAATCGAGCTGAATTCGAGGAACTGATTCTGTGAAGATATCTGCCAGCTGATCTTTAGACTGCAGATGAGTAGTAAAAATTTGCCCTTCTGAGATATGTTGCCGAAGAAAGTGACAATCAACCTCAATGTGCTTAGTCCGCTCATGAAAAACTGGATTGGAGGCAATGTGAATGGCCTGATTGTCACAAAACATGACGAGTGGATCAGCAGGAGCAAAACCCAATTCAGTAAGGAATTGGTGAAACCACAGCAATTCACAAGCAATATTAGCCATGGCACGATATTCAACCTCAGCACTGGAACGAGTGACAACGGACTGTTTCTTGCTTCACCAGGCAACTAAATGGAAGCCCAAGATAACACAATAGCCAGAAGTGGAGCGGCGATCATCTGGAGAGCCGGCTCAATCAGCATCAGAATAACTGCGAACCGGGCAAGTAGACTGGTGTGCATAGAACAAGCCGCGGCCAGGATGAGCCTTAATATATCGAAGGATTCGGAACACGGCATGAAGGTGAGTGTCTCATGGTTCATGCATGAACTGACTAACGACACCAACAATATAAGATAAATCTGATCTCGTGATGGTCAGATAGATGAGTTTGCCAACAAGTTTCTGATAGAAATTGGGTATGTCAAGAAGAGTGTCATCAGAAACAGATAACTTAGTGTTCACATCCAACGGGGTATCCGCAGGTTTGCAACCAGAATAGCCCGCTTCCTTGAGGAGATCAAGGGCATACTTGGGCTGAAAGAGACATAGGCCACGAGAGGACCGAGCAACTTCAATTCCAAGAAAGTACCGGAGGGGCTACAAATCCTTAATATCAAATGTCCATTGAAGATATTGGTTGAAGGAAGAAATAATTTCATCATTGTTACCTGTGAGTATAATATCATCAACATAGACCACCAAAATCATCACAACTGAGTGGTAGGTAAAGACTGAATGATCTGATTGACAACAGGTGAAGCCATAAGGTAGCAAGGCACTGCTAAACTTCTCAAACCAGGCACGGGGAGACTGCTTAAGATCATAGAGAGCCTTCTTGAGTCTGCAAACAGAATGAGGCCCCCCTGCTTAACATATCCCGAAGGGGGAAGCATTTAGACTTCTTCCTGAAGATCACCATGGAGAAAGACATTCTTCACATCTAACTGGTGCAGGGCCAAGAATAAATGGTTGCAAGGGAGAGCAAAATGCGTACAGAGTTAATCTTGGCAACAGGTGAAAAGGTGTCCTGATAGTCAACTCCATAAGTCTGTGTGAAGCCTTTGGCTACTAGTCGTTCCATATAGCGTGCAATAAAGCCATTTGGATTATGCTTCAAGGCAAAAACCCATTTGCACCCAACTGGAGTCTTGCCTGGGAGAAGAAAGACCATCTCCCATGTGTTGTTCTTCTCAAGAGCAGCTAACTCTTCATCCATGGCTGTTTTCCATGAGGGATCTTTCAAGGCCGTGTCAAGCCTCTTGGGTATCTTAATGTTGTCCAATGTTATAAGAAAACTATGATAGGAAGGTGAAACAGCATGACATGAGACAAAACGATCAATGAGACGGCTAGTACAAGAGCGCTTACCTTTGCAAAGCGCAATAGGAAGATCAGACGAGGCAAAAATTGGTAGATCTGAAGCACTTGCAGATGGGTGGGTGGAGTCAATTGCAGATGGTACCCGAGACTGTCTGCGTTGGTATACCAGAAGAGGTTTAGGCGGACTTGGAGAAGAAAGATTTGCAGGTACAATGGGAAGAACAGGAGAAGGAGAAGATGTAAAGAAGGCTAAAAAATATAGGTCCCGCTCAAAAATGGTGGCATCCATGGATATGTATGTTTTCCCAGTGATAGGATCAAGGCACTTGTAGCCTTTGTGAAAAGGTGAATAACCTAAAAAAACACACCGCACAGCCCAGTGAGAAAGTTTATGGCCAGAGAAATTGTAAACAAAACAAAAACACCCAAAGACATGTAAGGGAATTTTAAGAATGGTTTTATGTAAGGACAAATGATCTATGGGTGACTGATTTTGTAAAATGCGAGAAAGCATTCTGTTAATGAGATAATAAGCAGTTAACACTGCTTCTGGCCAATAGAAGGATGGGACATGCATGGTAAAAAAAAGAGACCTGGCCACCTCAAGAAGGTAACTATTCTTTCGTTCAGCTACACCATTCTGTTGAGGTGTAGAAGGACAAGAGAACTGAGAATCGATGCCATATTGCAAAAAATTAAGAAAGGAGTGTGACAAATATTCTCCCCTGTTATCACTCCTTAGAACTTGAATTTTACACGCAAATTGATTGTGAACCCACTGGTAAATTTTTTGGAAGTGATCAAAAACCTCAGATTTTTGTTTCATCAATATCTCCATGTCATGCGAGAGAAATCATCAATAAAGGTAATAAAATAACGAAAACCAGTGGAAGAAACAGTTGGAGATTTCCAAACATCAGAATGAATAAGTGAAAATAAAGTAGATGAACTTTTATTCATAGATGAGGGAAGGCGCTCCAGTCGTTGTAGTATGAAGTTAAGGTCCTGTATAGTCACAGGAGCGTTATCACATGCCACATCAGAGGAAGGAGGAGCAACAGCGGCAGCAGAGAGATTGGCTTACTTAGGTCGCCCATGTAGCTTGTAGCATGAATCAATGGTGTGGTTATTCATCTTGCAATATGTGCATAACCGAGTCCCCTTCTTCCGTGAGCCTCTGGTGTCTTTGCGAGGATCAAAAGAAGGATCCTTGCCATGGGTAGCTGGAGGCACATGAGTCGGAGAAGGAGCAGATGGATGAGTAGTGACCATAGTAAAGCGTTCAGCCGACATAGGAGTCATAATAAGACGACGCCGATCATCACGAAGTAAGGCAGAATAGACCTCATCTAGAGAAGGAAGAGGTCGTATCCCAAGAATTTGGGTCCGTGTAGGCTCAAACTCGGAGTTAACGCCAGCTAAAAACGCAAAGATCCGTTGTTGTTGAACATACTTGTGAAATTTCAAAGTATCTTCAGGGTCTTTAAATGTAAGTGAGTGAAGCTGATCCAACTCCAACCAACAAGACTACATAGCCGAATAGTACTGGATGAGGGACAACTCCCCTAATCGGAGAGAGGCAGCGGTTTGAAATAATTCATACATACGAGCAAAGTTACCCCCATCAGAATACAGAGTCTTCACACTGTCCTAGACAACTTAGCGGTTGGAAGTGTATAAACGAGACGCCGTACATAAGCTTCCATAGAGTGAATAAGCCAAGCCTGGACCAGGGAGTTATTGGCTATCTAGGTGGAGAATGTAGCATCAGTCTTAGCCAGTTGAGGGCTAGTACCATCGATATGAAGAAAGTTGCCACACAGTGAGGAACATCAAAGCCAAATCGGACCATTCAAAGTAATTGGTCTCATGCAGTAACACCGTTCCGATCTGTGGAGAGCCAGAAGAGGCTATATCTGGAGGAGTAGATGTAGAAGATGATGTCATAAGGATGAGGCAGTAACTCTAGAGCACAAAAGTGTCCCAAGAAGACGATTACGCAGCAATTCGGAGAAGAAGAGGCTTTTGGGGGTCCTGCACAGCAAAATCGAATGCACAAACCGCACTGAGACAATATAAAGGCATGGTGACAATAGATGAGACGAAACCAGATGCGTACAGGTCGAATCTGACCAGATCCAGCAAAAAAAACTCAAATTTGGGTACCGAAATGCCTCTGGCAGCAAGAGGAAAGCCCAAAAAGTGGGGCCCACCGCGGATGGATGGTGGGAAACCAAGTGTGATGACACCATAGGGAGGGGGCGATCCTTGGAGGCTTGATAAGAAGCCCAAAATCTGCAAGAGGAAGAAGATGGAAGCAGTCAAACCCAAAAAAAAAACCGAATATGGACGTGTCTGGCAGCAGCAGAAGACTGGGGAAAGAGGGGCCCACAGTGTACCGAAAGCCTAGGTCCACCTTAGGCAGAGATAGGTGGGCCAGAGGCGAAGGTAATGGTGTGTAGCCGAGTCGTAGAGGGTGTGGATCATGTTGGATCGAAGGAGAACACCGAAACTGCAGCAGGAAAAAAACGGCAAAGCTGCCCAGAAGAAGGGAGGCAGAGGGCAAGGCTTGGTCGTCCACAACAAAAATCCAACCCAATGGATAGAAAGGGTTGGTAAAGACAGCAGGATATAGGGGTCTGAACCGGTAAAACCTTCGCCGAAAGAGAGATCTTCGCCGGAGAAGAAAACTGCTGCAGAGAGGAAGATTAGGGAGCAGAGAAACCATCCTTGGCTGATACCATGTAGAATTTAATAATAAAAGAAAGGGAAAAAATAAGGGATATGGAGAATAATTATTCTCTGAATTGTGTTGATTTGTTTTCCTCTTAGAGGATACAATGTTTATATAGAAAAGAGAAATACAACTAAGGAACTAAAAAAGGAAATACACCTAAGTCTCTAATCAATTACAATCAGTTACAAATCTACTGTGTTGACTTTCAATGTACACTGTATCTAGACATATATGTGGGTTCCACTCCAGACATATGGGTCCCACAACAGGGCTCAACGGCAAAAAGAGAAAAACAGGAGAAAAAAAAAACTGATTTTTATCATTTCTCAAAAAAAGTCCCTCCCTCGTGCATTACATGAGAGTATTTATAAAAGAAAATATAACCCTAAGCTATTCAGACAAGGAACCAATGAATTGGACTGGGCATAGGACACCGACTGAGGTGTCCATGCCAAACTAGGACTTATTCTGGAATTACAACTAGGACACGACATTTATATAGGATTAAAATCCCATCTAAACTAGGACACAAACGAAATTAATAATTTTAAAAAGACTGCTAAATAAAATAAATTGGCAGTGGGGACCACACGTGGTATGTGCCCTACATCACATACAGTGTGGATTATGATGAGACTTCTTTTCCTATTGCTAAATCTACCTCTATATGCATCCTTATTTCCATCGCTGCTACCCAAAATTGGCTATTGCATCACTTGATATCAAAAATGCCTTCCTTCAAGAAGATCTCAAAGAGGAAGTACTACCTCCACTTGGATTTATCAAACAAAGGGCACAAGGATTGGTATATCAGCTTTAAAAAAAAAAAACAGTTTATGGCCTTAAACAATCTCCGTGAGCTTGGCATTATAAGCTTAGTCCTGCCTTCTTGGGTCATGGCTTTCCCAGATGTAAGTTGGATCATTCAGTTTTTTGTATACCAGGTTGGTCCTACTATCATGTCACTGATTGTTTATATTGATGATATTGTCATCACAGGCAATGATACCTCATCCATCACTTCTTTGAAGAAATATCTTCAGAAAACCATTTATCTTAAGGATCGGAGCATGTTTCGCTATTTCCTAGACATTGAAGTGGCCGAGTCATCAAAAGAGCTTTTTCTATCCTAACAAAAGTACATTTTAGACCTTTTACGCGATGCTAGTTATTCTAGCTGTAAATCAACAAACACTCATCTTGATAGTAATGTTAAACTTTCTGCATATGATGGTATCCCCCTTGACAATCCCAGTTTTATAACAATTGGTTGGCAAGCTTATGTATCTTAATATCACCAAGCCAGGGCTATCTTATGCTATGGGTGTTGTCAGTCAATTTATACATACTACTCAAGATACATATCTTCATGTGGTGTTTCGTATTCTTCATTATATTAAGGCTTATCCAAGTTGAGGTCTATTCTACAAGGCTCAGCCTGTCTCACAAATTGTGATTACTCTGATACTGAATAGGCAAGATCTCTATATGATCAACGATCCACTACTAGCTACTGTATGCCTTTGGGCTCTCACTTGATATCCTAGAGGACATTTTTTGCCCTCTATGTGCCTTAGAGGAGGAGGATTTAGATCACTTGTTTGTTAGTTGTCCAGTTGCTCAATCTATGGTTGAACTTTGCTAATTTTCTAGATGTACCGTGGGTATTGGATAAAACCTGGTTGGGGTGCGTAGACTCTTGGTTATTATTGGGATTGCAACCTAGAATGAAATTGGCATGGTATACGATCCCCGGTGTAGTTTTGTGGTCAATCTAGAAAGAAAGGAACTCTAGAATCTTTGAAGGTAAGTCATTGGATGTGATTGATCTTTTTCAGAGACTTTATCTGTGGCTCATGAATAGTAACAAGTTTAAGAGGTTACAATCTTTGGATCTTCTTTTGTCTTGGGATGGGTGCATGAAGAGTTCTAATTGGAAAAGGAAACCAAAGGATAGTTGGATTCCTCAGGAGAAGGAAGTTATGAAGTTTAATGTGGATGGGGCATCCAGCAGGTATAAGAGGTCTGTTGAGGACTCACGAGGGTCGAACTTCGGTCATGTTTAATGAATCGGTTGGTATTAGAAACTCAATGAGGCAGAAATTCTCAGCATTAGGACAGCTTTGGCCATATGGAAAATCCATGGACAAGGCAAATTAGTGTTGAAGGGGATTCGGCAACTGTAATCAAATGGGAGAAGGGTCAAAGACATCCCCCTTGGAAATATCACTACAGTTAGGAAGATTAGAACGTCGGTGACAGGGCTCGATATATCATTCGTTCACATTAGCCATTCAGCTAACGGCGTGGCAAACTACTTTGCTAATCTGGGAGTTGACAAGGGCTTCTCAGGAGTTTTCTTCCTTTAATTTCCACAGACAACCATTTGATTGTTTATTGGATGGAGGGGAGGTTTGCTTGTATCTCTTTTTTTGTTCTTTGTGATTGTATTTTTATATCTCCTTCATCTCCTTTTCTTGGTTTTTCCCTTTAAGGTCTTTTACTTTTAAACCTTTCTTTTTCTTGTACTTTTCCTTATTATTTTGAATGAATTACCTTTTGTTACTTCTCAAAAAAAAAAAAAATGTAGTTGCTTGTTCCAGTGCGGAAGCCGAATACAAGGCCAAAGCAAACACTACGTGTGAATTGCTGATTAAACAGTTTCTTCATGAATTGGGATTTCTCTCCTCACAAACACTTATAATGCTTTGTGACACCCAAGCCACCATCAATATTGCTTCCAATCCAGTTTTTCATCAATAAACCAACCATATTGAACTTGGTTGCCACTTTCTTCGCTAGCATGTGACTTCAAGAAACATTGTTACTCTTTATTGACCCAAAGATCATCCAGCGGATATCTTAACTAAAGTTGTCCCTCATTCACAACTTGATAGCCTATACAGCAAGTTGGGCTTACCAGACATCTATGCACCAACGTAAGGGGGAGTGTTGGAGTATCATGTACCTATTTTAGCACTTTTTGTATATTAGGAAAGTATATATAAACACAATCACATGGTCCTGCAGATCACCGATGTATGCAAAGTTGACTTTCCAAGTGTGGTTGTAATCTTTGTTTATAAATATTGTTTTTTTGTACCTTTAAGAGGCACTACAATATCTTTTCTTTTTTCGAAAAGGGCAATACAATATCATTTTACTCATATTCCACTCTCTTTCTCCCTTTTCTCAATCTCTTTTTTGATTATTTCATTTTGAGAAATTACATTTCAACAGTTTTCACAATTTCAACCATCTGTGATAAAGTGGCACACCTTATCATTAATGGTACATTTCAAATAAAATAAATCCTCCTCCAATCCTCATAATCTTCTTCTTTCTAACCCAATAGGTATTTTCTAATGAGTGACTGACTCCCCAGTATCGCCATAGTTAACGGATTCCTTACTAGAATCCACAACCATATCGTATTGCAGCATATCTCTATTATCACTAGATCTACAATTTTTGGCCCCTTTGAAGTTTTTGCCACATGCAAATTCTTCTTAGGATATTCAGAAGAGGAATGGATAGTTTTCTTACATTTGAAGCAATGAATGCCATTATTTTCTTAGCATTAAACTCTTCAAAATCACATCACCCAAAGAAATTGGAGAATCAACTATAGACTTTTTTGAGCAATCACAAAATGAAATATTATATAGAAGAAGAGGGAAAACAAAGCACAAGGTATAAGAAGCTTATACCAAGAAACCAAAACTGAACAAACATACAAACAACATCTGGTAGCCCATCCCAAGATAACCCAACAAAGAAAGTCAATATACCGCCAAAATATCATGCTCCTTTCCAACCCACATTTAGCAAGTCTGCCGTTCCATTCATTGATCGCCCCATCTACCTAAAGGAATCTTCCAAGGACAAACACAAACCTGGATCTCCTTGACCACAAAGAGAATTTTCTAGGGTGATCTCTTTTTTCCATGAAGCCACTTAATTGCATTTGTCAGGTCCCCTTACAAAATTAGCTTCCCCTAGCCATAACCCAAAGGACCAAGGCACTACTAATCCCTGATATACTTGCTCTTAGATTTTTCCCACTTTTCACCCTTTGCTTGGCATTCCTTAATGGCAAGGACCTGTTTGTAAGTCTCATGCATAGTGTAAATAAAATGGGCAACCAAAGCCTTCCAAATGCTTAGTTGTGCACCCTTTACATATCAAAAGACAATTTGTGCAACCAATTAATCAAATCCCTCCATATATTCAGCCAAGATTTATTATACTAACGAAAATATTGTTATCACTTGTACAATGATTGCTCATAATTTATTGGGAGGAAGCAGTCTTTCATTTTTTTTACATTTTCTACCAAGATCTATTTTTTGGCATCCCATTTCATTCTTGCAACATATGTGATTGCTCCCACAATGCAGAAGTTTGTCACGTCAATTTCATTGCAACAATTTTTTCTTGTCATTGGGAAAAAAAATTCTACTTGGTTAAAACCAATCAAGAAAATCCTCATTGTAGGAAAAGAAATAAATTGTGTTGTAATCAACTCTAAAGCTATTACATGCATTTATATAGCCTCTAGCCGACCCTAGAGCTATCACAATCAAACACAAACTATAAACTAATTATAACTCAAATACACCTCTTAATTAGAGGCAAACCCAAACTAATAACTGCAAGCTGAAGTATGGATGAACGCGAAGCTTGGAACTACAAAAGTGGCACACCGACATGCCACTAAGATTTGTTGGCGAAGCAACACACTAGTTGACTGCTGAAATTTTGTTGCAGAGGCAGCGCACTGACTGGCTGCAAAATGACAGGTAGCAAACACTGATGGCTGCCAGTAAAAGAGAATGGCACGGACGACGACAGTGGCCGTAAGACAATTGTCTGGCAAAAACAATAATCGCAATATGCGATAAAGACAGGCAATGAATGACCTGCAAAACAAAGAGCATAGTACATGCCAAAAAAAGCTGAAGCCATCACATTAATCAATCAGATTGAAAAGGCCAGCAAACAAAGGTTGAAGCCATAAAAGCCAACAAAGAGGTTGAAGCCATGTAGGCCAGCAAAGAGAAGGCTATATTAGAGTCCTCCAAATAAAATCGATGAATTTCCCAGCAAATAGGACATGTGTCGAAAAAGGTCGTCTCATATTGGAGAAACGACAAAACAAAGTGTGCTCGAACGAAGGGAAAGTTGTGTCCCTTTCTTCAACAGAAAATTAGGAGGAAAAGAGCAATTTGCGTTCATTTCGCTCTCAACAAAGCAGGAGGAGAAGGGCAATTTGCGTCCCTTTTTTCAACTCTCCCCCTTTCTTCTTGGCACAGAACATGGCCAGAAGAAACATCAAAACAAGAATGGTGCACGACACCTCTGCATTTTGGGGGCAAAAGTAGCAGCCAACCAAATAATCATGCCCCTCTTTAAAAAGTGATTTTGAACCAACACTTGGTCGAAACCTGCCACCCAAATAAAGGCTGATAAAAAGACCACACAAAGAACAGCCGATGGGAATATGCTTCCCAAAGTCTCAAGTCCATCCCTGAGCCTAAAACAAAACAGGACATAGCCTTAAGCTTGCAGCAACCAAGGATGCATTCTCAGATCTGGATCTGATGAACGATCAATAGAAAAAATGCCCAAATCACTTATTGCAGGCAATGTTGAGAACAGATCTGCACACGGCTTGGGCAAGAGCGGCCGAGGGCAGCGACAAACGCAGACGTGAAGAAACACCCAAAGCATATCTAATGCCGATGTCTCAGATCTGGAGTAGAGAAGCGGTCACAGATCGGTGCAAAGACAACTATAGCGGCAAAGGTAGGTCCTGAGAGAATCAAACAGAGAGTGGTGCAAGGAGAGCAGACGCTGATAATAGATATGAAAAATCCCAGATCAAACAGTTCTGGAGACGGTGGTATTTGGATGTCCTCAGCAAAAAGAATAAAAAAGAGATCAGAACCAAATACAAGTGACGGGAAAGTCTTAGATAGATGTCCCTCCCTCCCCCTGCCGATGAATCTCCTTCAGCAGAGGGAGAGAAGAAGAGGCGTCTCTATTGAAGGTCACTCAATAGGATCGTGTCCTGGCTGATACCTTGTAGAAAAAGAAATAAATTGTGTTGTATTCAACTCTAAAGCTATTACATGTATTTATATAGCCTCTAGCCGACCCTAGGGCTATCACAATCAAACACAAACTCTAAACTAATTATAAATCAAATATATCTCTTAATTAGAGGTATACCTAAACTAATAACTCTAATTATTCCAACAATCACTTGTCACAAACCCACCATATTCAAGGAACTCAACTTTGTTTCCAGAATGTGAATAGGCTTTTATTCTTTTATGGAAAGAAGTCCATATTTTTTTATACAGTCTCTCGAAATGTTTATACAATAGAGTTGGCATTCCTTTTATAGTTGTATCATGTGTCCATAAAGTGCATCATGCACACCATATTAAATCAATCTAATACAGAACAATTTTCTCTTTTTATTTCTCCTCTCTTTTATTTCTTTCATTAGGTTCTAGAAAAATCCTTTCAAATAAAGCTAACAATAGGTTCTATAAAATATTAGCATGTAGTATTAAACATTTTTTTCTATTACTTGGAAAGTTTTAAGCACTAGTTCAAATGTTTATAGCTCAATAGAAAGCACGTGTAGGCACAAAAATTCAAATTTGCATCACAAAATTTTCATTTGATATTTGGATTGTGTAAAAATGAAATGAGATCATAGTTCTAAACAACAGATCTTAGCTCTTCCTAGAGAGAACAGTCCATCATCCCTTTTACAAGTTAAATTTTCGATTATGTATCCAAAAGATTATAAAGTAAATACAAATTTAGAAAGGCTTAAGTGGGATCTTCAAAGACTTTATCCATGAATGGCGTCAGCGAAAACCAAGAGACTTGTGCACACCTGATGCGGAGATTTCAAGTGAAGGCCAACAAGGCTTATCTCACTTACACGTCAACCAAAGATCTAAGTCCTCGAACCAGAAACAAAAAGTGCTAATGGATTCAAGGAATCCAAACATCACTATTAAAAATGAAGTGCAAATGGAACTAAGAAGTCCCAAACTGTAGAATAATAGGATAGAGAGAAGATGCAAGAATATTGAGAGGTATTGAGAGGAATTCGTTGTATTGTCGCATCTTCTCTCTATCCTATTATTCTACATGGTAGCGAGACAAACGATCTTGTGGATGTTCTAAGGAGATTTTTTTCCATTCTATTGTACCTCACCGGCATCATTGTTCATCATGGGAATCTGGTGTCACCGTTGACTCCGCTCTCTGAGGACTTCTGTTGTGGACCCTCTCCTTCTCTTTCCATTTTTTTTCGAGTCATTTGCACGAATAGCTGCAGATCTACTGCCGTTGGCCTCCTTGTACCAATTTTCATCTCGGTTGTCCCTCTCCTTTCCGGCGAAGCCCCACCATCCCTCGCGTCTTCTCTCTATCCTGTTATTCTACACAAACTCCACTTTGGAGATGATGCGTGAATGGAAGTACCATTTCCAAACCACGCTAAGTCCGAAGTGCGTAAGAATTTAGGAACCTCAAACAACACTATGTCCGGTCGTAAAAGAAAGTCTCTTGCTCATTTGTTCTTGTGGTGTGTTTAGAGAATGCTTGGCCAGAGGATCCTTCCCTCTAGACCATGGGCGTATTTATAGTTTACGGGTAGAAGGGCCTGCAGTGCAGCCCCAACAAAGGCAATGCCAACAAGGGCAGCACTGACGAGATCAGCCCAGACAAGGGCAGCCCCGAAGAGAACAGCTCAACAAGAGCGGCCCCAATGAGAGAAGCCCCAAAAAGGAAACTCGGGCAATAGCAGCCTCGGCGAAAGAAACCAAGACAAGGGTAGCCCAAACGATGGCAGCCCGAACAAGGGCAACCCCGAAGAGAGCAACCCGAACGAGGATTCCTCAAATATGTTGAATATGTTTACTTGATTCAATTTACTTCAATGCATGTATAGATGGTTCGATCTATTATAAAATATGCTTTTGTGGGTCTTGGTTTACCGTTGGATATGTCTGACATGGTTATGATGACTCGCTCTGTCGTAAGATACGTCAATGGGAGGCCTGGTGGATGAATCCACCATCAGATATGCTTTTGATGGGCCTTGTATGTCTAGTAGGTCTTGATTACTTTATTTACCGTTGGGTATGTTGATGGGAGGCCTGATGGCCTAATCCACCCTCTGATATGCTTTTGGTGAGCATTGATGGCTTGATTCACAACTAGATATGTCTGGTAGGGTGTTCATGTCTTGATCTACCGTCAGATATGTTTATAGGAGGCCTTGATGGCCTAATACACCATCGGATATGCTTTTGGTAGGCCTTGATGGCTTGACGCACTGATGGTCTTGATAACTTGATCTACTGCCAAATATGTTGATGGGAAGCCTTGATGGCCTAATCCTCCATCAGATATATCAATGAAAGGTCTTAATGACTTGGTCCATCATTAGGTATGTTGATGGAAGGTCTTAATGACTTGATCCACCATTAGATATGTTGATGGAAGGTCTTAATAACTTGATCCACCTTTACATATATTCAAGGAGGGTGATAATCACTTAATCTGCCATTGGGGTACCGCAAAGATCATAATCTTCAATTATAATCTGCTAATTGTGATTGATTGGGCCTTTTTTTATTGCTCGAACTATATCGAGTCCAAATTTCCATGATCTTTTGTGAATGTCTTTGGATCTAAACCTAGTAGAAACCAAATCAGTATGATATTAAATTATATAAATCCTGAAGAGCTTTTTTTCTTTCTTTTCCTCATTTAAAGAACTAGATCATAAGGATCATGATATTTGAAAAAAAAAAAAATTGTCTCAACAGCACGATTATAAATATTTTGAAAGGGGCCGCAATGTTCTTCTCCATGCTTTTTCACTTAATCATAGGCAAAGGCAATGTTTTTTGTTATTAACCCTTTATTCTATTTGCATATTTCATATTAAACCAGTTCTTAAAAAACATACTCTATCTGTCCATGATCTCATCTTCTTTTACCATGAATTGGCTTCCTATTAGTCATTTATTGCCACAACCACATGCATACATGGTTAAATTCAAACTAAACAGATATCACCCACACAACATCTGGGTACAAACATGGTAGTCGAAAGTGTGCCTAGGCACTAAGGCCTTAAATAGAGGCAACACCAATGGTTGAGGCCTTATTTTAGTCTTGATTCTTACAAGCTACTGTAAAGATTATAACATTATATTTTTCTTAGTATCTAAGTCATAAGATTTTTCCCCCAAAGAAAAAGAAAATAAAAGCTCATAGGACAATCACTAAGTGCTTATTCTACAATCCTAAAGGTTGTGGGTTCAAGTTAGGTAACCATTTCAAAGAAAAATGAACAAACAAAAGAAAGAGTGTAAAATTATTAATACATTTTAAAATGTCTAAATAAATGCACCAAGAAAAATTAAGTTGACACCCACATACACCTTACTAATGTGTTTGGTAACCACAGGGTTCAAGTAACAATTCTAATAAAAAAAATATAGGAAACCCAGAGGGGGTTGACCTGACGGTCAAGAATCTGCCCTCATGAAGGGAGGTCTTGAGTTCAATCCATGCACAAACCCCTCTGGGACACTCCTCATGAGGTTACTCTTCATCGCTTGAACCCGGCATGTGTGTAGAGAGGTGTACACATGCCCCGAATGATTAGTCGGGTAAAATCCCCTACAGGTGAGAAACCTGGACCAGTGTTTTAAAAATCAAACCGGCCCATGGTCGAACTGCCGGTTCAACCAGAACCGGCTCAATCATAGGCCAGTTTTAGAAAAAAAAAACCTAATTAACATATAAAACCATAAAAAACCGGTCAAACTCACGGGTTTGACAGGGTTTTTTAAAAACCCTCAAACCGTGAATGACCCCCGTAAAAACCATTTTAAAATTTTTTTTAAATTACATTCCAAAAATTCAAGAACAGAATAAGTTAATATTAAATGCCCCCATTGGAC
The DNA here is from genome assembly GCA_013350335.1 of Chimonanthus salicifolius. NCBI lineage: Eukaryota > Viridiplantae > Streptophyta > Magnoliopsida > Laurales > Calycanthaceae > Chimonanthus > Chimonanthus salicifolius. The sequence goes on along the minus strand of JAAGOE010000022.1, from coordinate 31,166 downwards.
AATGGCCCAGCCTTAGAAATGTTATCACTTCTACTTGTGTCCGATGTGGGAACTAGGAAAATGGGAATGCCAACGATGGGATGCTTTAGTGCATTCCTTTTTTATAGTGCCATACATTTCTACCTCACACTTCTGAGTTTTTGACGCTACCAAAAGTTTAACCTCACATGGTTACGATTATCTTGATTTAATTTTGATATTTATTAATTTTATTTAATTAAAATAAAGATCATACATGTATGTTTATATAAAATAATTTATATATATACACTTATAAATTGATTTAAATAAACAAATAAACTATCAACAAGAATTTTAGTCTCAGTCATGCATTTTATTATATAAATTATGTTCATTGGCATATATATTTAATAAAATTATTTTTTTAATTCTCACATTAGTAATTTTTAATTTTTATGATTTTGTGCCATCGTTAATTTCTCATTATTGTCATATTCATATGGTTTAACCTTAATTATTTTATTTCTCCAGATTGTTTAATTAGATTTTGAAGGGAAATTTATTTATAATATTTATTTGTATGGCACGAGTTTGACCGCAATTGAACCTTATTTAAAACCTTCTTTTTAGACGGTTCATCAGACGGGTCAGTTTTTAAAAAAATTGGCCTAGACACCTATGGCCATCAAAAAAATATATAGGAAGAAAAGAATCCAATTCAGAAACTGATATTGTTAATCACTAGATCACTTTAGCAAAAAATGAACATTTAAATCACATGCATGATAAAACACATACATGCAGTTCAACATAGTATGAAACCACATACATCATAGAAAGGCGATTGGAGAGTTTCATCACATGTTGCAATCAAGGTATTAAAACCCAAAAAACTTTGTTGACTTCACTGAGCCGACTCAACTCGACATGAAAACCAAGTAATTTGAAGACAATTACCCTTGGTGAAATGCCATCGATACCCCCTAATAATAGCCTTCATTTAAATTGTCTTATATGACATTACATGAAAATCAAGTAAACATAGTATCATCTTTAAATGGAGTTATCTTCTATGCACATAGTGAATCACAATAAAGAGGATAAGCTTGCGTTGTAAGATTGGGTAAGAAATACGAATGCAAACAAAAAATATGGTTAACATTATCATGATGCAATTCAAAATGAACACTTACAAATCAACTTCAATATTGTGATTAGAATTTTCCAACAGCTGCCTGACAGGATCATGTTCATAGAGAAACTTCAAGAATATAACAATAAGTTCACTGTCAAAAACCCAGGAGTCATTATTGGAATCAAAACATCCTAGAAATAGTTTAAGCAAGAAAGAGGCATTTAATAACCAAACCTATTGAAAGGTGAAAGCTGATCGCTCGGTTCAGACATGAGTAGTTTTATACATCTTGAAAGCCACGCAAAGAAATTTTGGAACTGAAACAATGAAAATGTATGATATAAGCCAAAAATGTTTATAAAACAAAAGAGTGTATAAAGAAACTTCATTTTTGTTTATTTTTACTAGTATTTACAACAAATGTTCTTGGCCATCTTCAGAGTTCAGACCACCAAGAGAACAAAAACGCAAAAAGGAATTCAAACAACTTGGCACTCATTTGGTGTTGACTTGATAAATTTATTCAAGTTTGAATGAGACTCCCCAGTTAAGTTCCGTTTATCCATTATATAATGCAACCAAAACCTCCTTACAAAAACAGAGAACCAAAACAGAGGTTTTCTCCTCCTCATTGATCTCCTTTGTTTCTCCCACATCATCCTTCTAAAACCTAGATATAAATATTTAACATTTACATCAACAATATTCAATGTTTTGCAACTGAAATAAAGACTAAAGAGGCAGCCCTGCCACCATGTAATATTCCATACCATAATCCCATTACCCATGAAATCGAATTATGTGAAACAATATTGAAGAACATGGCAAGTTGATCCATCAGCCGCCTGAGTTGACAAGTTTTGGTCACTAAGTCAGAAATTGGGATCACTTGTCCTTCATTGGAAGATTGACACAACCGATTCAATAATGTCTAGTTTTGAAGTTGCTCAGTGACTCAGCCAAGTTTTAACAAGATAACCCAAATCAAGTTTCAAAAAAGAAAGCATTCAACAGAACTCAAACCTGGGAACTCTACGTTCCATATTATTTTTTAGGAAAAACATACATATTGAATTTAAATGAATGATTAATCCTTTTAAAATAATGCTTATTATGAAATTAAGTCTCAAATCAATATATATATATATATATAAAAAAAAAAAAAAGACTACTCATTCATGTACAATACAACATAGTCAAACATAAGTTTCTATACATATAATGACATATTAAATATTTTTAACAAAATTTAAATATAAATATGACCCAACCAGGTCAAGTGAGTTGAGTCCAACTCCTGGGTTCTCCAACCCTAATGTGAAAGATGACTGTTAAATGATTAAGCTGGAACTATGGATGAAATTTTTGAGACGGATGGTTTAGAGATTAGTAGAACAAAGAAAGAATACATAGAGTGTAACATTAGTTGAATAGAAGATAGGGAGAGAGGTCATATTACAATTGGAGAAGATTTAGTGTTGCAGTGCAACAAGTTTGGATGCTTAGGTTAAATGGTAGAATCTAATGGAGGTTTTCAGCTATATATAACCAATAGGATGGGCAGGGGTAATGGAGATAAACAAACAAAGTTGGGGTAATGGAGACACATTCTTCGTTGGATGAGCAAATAACCTTAAAGGTAGAATTAAAAATGACATAGCAAAGACGACTTTAAAATGGGGTCACTATCTTTGTACTTTAAAATGGAGTTACAAATGGTGTTGATTACTTTAAAATGACACCATTTATACTTCAGTACAAAGATAATGACACCATTTGTACTTTAAAATGGCCAAGAAATCTGCAACACCATTTGGTTAGCATCGAAGGTCTTCATGAATATGATGTGCAAATTTTACTTTCTCGTCTTTTATATTAGTCAGGAAATTGGGATTGATAAATTATCATTTATTATGGGAAAAAGAAGAGCTGAAAAAGACATACAAACATATCGAAAATTATATGTTAACAAATATAAATCTGATCTAGGAACAAAATTTGGGCATGAAAACCCAAAAGCCCAAAGAGTTTTACCAAAAAAAAGGTTTGACCGTTAATGGTCAATGTGAATGTTAATCAAGCTAGGGCTAGGCAATAAAATGAAGCACATGTAAAAATTGGGCCAGGCTCAATCACATGTATGGTCAGGCTTGAAACCTAAAGCACAACCCAAACTCATTTATCCTCGTCATTTCATACTCCATCCCTCGTAAGACGTATAATGATTCCTAATAATCTTTTCCATTCAGATCCCTAAAAGACCTTGTTAAACATAGCCACCAAACTAACCCTCAAAATATCTCAAAACATTTATTCACTATTACCTCCTTATCCAAAACAGACCTAAAAAGTCTAGGAAAGGCCTCTTTCAACTAATGACCCCATGCATAAATCCTCCCAGAAGTATATCACCCTTACCTACTAAGAGTTTAACTCCCTTGATAAAAACCTTGCCCACACCTAAAAGACTTAAACCAATCTTATATATGTCCTCACCACTCATGAAACCTCTTTTTCCACTCTCCTCCGATCTATCATCCCCCCTGCACCCTCCAGCCAATGTCCAACCACTAATAACTTCTTACACAGTAATAAATCTTCTCCAAATCTCCACAACCATTTAAATAACCACACATTATTCCTAACATGAAAACTAATTTAACCCAACTTCCTCTTCGGGCTCAAGTAAATATTCCCATTTAACAAGATGAGCCCCCTCTTTAGCCCTGTTCCATCCCACAGGAAGTCCGTTAAAATCTTTGCCACTTTCCTAATCACTCCCTTCAGCATTTAAAGAAAAGACATGTTATATAAAGGGATCCTAGAACTGTAGCTTTGATCAATCTTACCCCAAAGATAAATAACTCTTCTTTCATCCCTCCAACTTGTAAAACCTCTCAATCAATGGATTCCAAAATCTGAACAACCTTGGATTCACCCCACTAGCAACCAAAGATACACAATAGGAAGCTTCCCACTTTTTACATCCAATATTCACCGTCACCCCTTTCTTCCTCAATGCATACTCCTACTACCATGCTCTTCCCTAGGTTGACCTTAAGACCCCACACTAGCTCAAAAACACCTAAGAACATTTTTACTCCCCACAAGTCCTTTAGAATGATACCCAAGAAAATAGTAAAGTATCATTAGCAAAATATAGATGGGATAAAACAAGAATCAATTCACAACTGGATTCCTCCCACTAAACCTAACTCTCTTGCATTCACCAATAGTTTGTTCAACCCTCCCACCTTTCTACTTCTTTTATTTTCAATTTTTCATTTCTACATTTTTTCCTCTGTTTTCTCTTCTTCTTCCTCTTCCATTTCCTTTTCCACTTTCCCGCTTTTTACTTTCTTATTTTCCTTTTTTTCTTTATTGTTCCCCATCCATTTTTTTTATTTTGTATGCACAACATTTTTCTTTTCTATTTTTTCAACCACTTTCTTTTATTATTCTCTTCATTTTCCTTTTTCAATTAATCTTTCTTCATTCTTCGCTTGTTTCATCATCTCTTATGTATCAGTTTTCTCCTCTTCTTTGTCTATGTCCTTTTTCGGTTCCTTTTCCCTTTTTTCTCTTTTTAGATCCTGATCTAGCTTGAGCAATATTTTAAGCCCATGTCAGGCTCTGCACAGTAAAAGCCCAACCCAAACTCGATTCATTTCCACACTTATTTGCATCCATCTAAATTATTATATATTCTCTATACTCTTTGCAATTTTAAATTCTTGAAAATTTTTACCGAGTCACATGCAGCTTAAACTAATTTGAACTAGTCCATGCAACTTATTACCATCTGTGACCTAATCATAAGTACACATGTCCAATGCCTGCTCTCAGCCAGAATGGATCCCAAGGCTAGGGCCCCTAAAAATCCAACAAAGTTGACATTTTATATTCAAAATGGACATACTTGAGGAGAAGTGGATAAACAAGAAAGAACAATTACTCTCATTAATAGAATGCACTTCTATACAAATCGCTTCACCAACTAATATAATAGTCAAAAAGAGATTTCCTAACATAAATTTCTGAATAGGTGAAATAACAAGCAAAACCTTCTCAAAAAAAAGGGTATACTACCATACTTAAAAACTGATTTTCAATCAACTTCAAATGAAAGGTTAACACCCAAGCATACCAAATATGTCACACATGCTAGCACCCTTATAAATCGTTCAGCTTGTATGAGCAACATTCCTGCTTTTTCCGTTGCATTAAAGATAAGTTTTTCATCCAATCCAATACTCTGATAGCGTGCACGCCATCTAGAAAGACCTCGTAGTTCCCCAATTCTAAATCCAATAATTTCAATAGCAGGCTGCAAAACAAGATAAAAATACTTGCCTACTCAATAACCTTCCAGAAAACAACATTTCAAACAAAAATATTAGTTTATTCAATTAAATTTAATATCTAATAAATTCAAACTATTTTGAAGCAATTATTCTTGTTCACAAATTGCAATTCCTCTATAAGGACCACGGAGACCACCTATAATGAAATTATCCTGATGTTTTAAGACAATATCATCAGCTCATCAGCACACAGGCCCAAATGAGCATCTAGTCATTCTCATATTTTGTCAAAAATGAACATAAAAAGTTCACAAAGTATATACATCTGTAATTGTAATTTGCACAGAATTAGACTTCCAAGCATGCAGGATTGCATGTTCAAGTGCCAAACGGTAATCCTAACTCCTAACAGCATTATATTTGGTAGTCTTAATATTTCTTATATAAGAACCTATAGCACAACTGGTAAGGGCAATGCTAAGCCTAAAAGTTTTAGGTTCGAGTCCCATGGGCACCAAATAAGAAATTGGCGCCTGGAAATAGTTTGCCAAATCCAAAATAAATGCCAACCCCTAATTGATGAGATACATGGCTTAGATGATGATGATCAATATTTCTTACATAACTTACCCATAAATGAATAAAATTGGATTGCTTTTAGGTTTTGATTGAAGAGGACAATTATTCTCTAGGTTTGTGTTGGCATCGGTTCGGATGGGACCCACATATATGTCTAGGTACAGTGTATACTAACAGTCAACACAGTAGATTTGTAACTAATTGTAATTGATTAGCCACCTAGGTATATTTCCTTTTTATGTTCCTCAATTATCTCTCTATTTTCTATTTAAATATTGTATCCTCTAAGAGGAAAATAGATCAATACAATTCAGAGAATAATTATTCTCCATCTCTTCTTATTTTTCTCTTTTCTATTTTCTTTTATCATTAAATTCTACAGTTTCTGGTTGAAGTGGGACTCCATCAAAGATCTACTTTAAGCCCATACCTTTTTGCGCTAATCATGGATGACTTAGTATTAAGAATTCAAGATAAAGTTGTTGGAATAATTAGAGTTATTATGTAATTAGGTTTCTATATTTGGGTTTATCTCTATTAAGAGACATATTTGGTTTATAATATGTTAAGAGTTACAGTTTTAGTGTGATAGCCCTAGGGTCGGCTAGAGACTATAAATACATGTAATAGGCTAGGTATTCAATACAGTACACAATTTTATTTTTCTACATGGTATCAGCCAATATTCGTTCCTGAGTGAGCCTTCCATAAGCACGCTTCTTCTTCTCTCCCTCTGCCTAAGAAGATAATCGGCAGAGGGAGGGAGGGAGGTTTCTCGAGGGTCCTCCTGCTACAGATACATTTTCTGTCATCTTAGACAATCGTCCTTCTCAGATATGAGATCTGAAACATATAACAGATCTGGGCATTCCAATCTCGATAGTCTGTTGACTTTATTCGTTGCACCAACCTAGATCTGTATCGGGCGTCCCTGTCTTGTTGAGATCTATATCAGATCTCGTCCCTGCCTTGCTGCTTCCTTTATTTCTGCAAGACCGATTTCCCTATTGTTGCCACTCTTGCCCTTTCGTTCGCCAGAGGCTCAGATCTGATTATCATCTCAATGTTTGCAGACCCACAACAGCCGCAGCCATCTCAGTTAGCGACGAGATCTGTTTGCAAACACCACCAATCATTATTGCTTCCGCCGGCACTGTCTATTACTTCTTGCTCATCGCAATTTCCTTGTTGTCTTCCTGCTTTGTCGATCTCCCCCTTTCCGGTTTTAGATCCCATCTCACTGCAGATTGGCCGAGGGAGAGAGAGGAGTCACCAGCGAAGGACCTCTGCAATCTCGTTTCAGTGTCTTATTTCACTGCCATTTTCTTCGCCGCCTAATCTCACTGGAAAGAAGACAAACAAACCAAAACGACTGACAGAGAGATGGCGAGATCTGAGATCTGTTTCTCTTTCGGGACCTTAATCTTAACACTAGCTCTGCTACTTGTAACTGCGATTGCCAAAGATGTGGTGGTTCTGACGGAAAAGAATTTCGAGAAGGAGGTCGGCCAGGACCGAGGAGCTCTCGTCGAGTTCTATGCCCCCTTGGTGCGGGCATTGTGAGAGGTTTGGCTCCTGAGTATGAGAGGCTTGGCTCAAGCTTCAAGAAGGCTAAATTTGTCTTTGATTGGAAAGGTTACCTGTGTACAAAATATGGGGTTACAGGATACCCTACCCTCCAATGGTTTCCGAAGGGTTCATTGGAAATGAAAAAGTATGAAGGACAACGTACTGCTGAAGCCCTTACTGAATTTGTGAATACTGAAGGAGGGACCAATGTAAAGCTGGCAGTTATTCCTTCCAATGTAATTGTGCTGACAGACGATACTTTTGTTGCAGTTATCCTGGATGAAAACAAAGATGTTCTTGTTGAGTTCCATGCACCATGGTGTGGTCATTGCAAAAGCTTTTCAAACTGACCTTGTTAAAAGGGAGGACTTTTTTCATTACCACCAAGATTTGGAATTCAGCTCATGGGTGTGTTCTTGAGGCTACGTGAGAGTCTTGCTCACCTAGCTGCCAGTGCCATTGTTGCAGTGGGGCGATAGCACCATAGTCCACCAATCATGATTGAGATATGGTGTTTTGTTGTTTCTTCTTGCCACAATCTGTGCCAAGAAGAAAAGGGGGGGGAGCCGAAGAAAGGGACACAAATTGCCCTTCTCCTCCTACTTTGTTGAAGCCGAAGAAAGGGACACAACTTGCCCTTCGTTCGAGCATGCTTATACTTTATTTTGTCGTTTCTCAAATATGAGACGGCATGTTTTGGACACATGTCCATTTGTTGTGGAATTCATCCACTCCTTTTATTTGGAGGACTCTGATTCGTCCCCATTGTTTACTGGCCTTTCATGGCTACAGCCTTTATTTGGTGGCCTTTTATGGCTACAGCCTTATTTGCTGGTCTTTATGACTTCAGCCATTGTTTGTTGGCCTTTCATGACTACAGCCCTATTTGCTGGCCTTTTATGGCTACAGCTAGGGCTGCAACTCAGGTCGGGCGGGTCGAGTTTTAATAAACCCAACTCTAACCCATATCACAATACATTAAACCCGACCCAACCCGACCGGAATTAAGAACCCGATTTAGTCAACCCGACCCGAGTTTGTAATGCCCTCAACCCGATTGTTGGCCCGACCCAACCCAACCCAAGTTGCAGCCCTAAATTATTTTAAGGAGACGTTTGGACTCATTTGTACTACTGATGTGAGGCATGTAGGGATCATCAATGGTTAGAATTTTTTTTTTTTATCATTTGATGGTTTGTAAAAATCCTAGCTTAATCATGTGGCTTTTGGGTTTAAAAGTTACAAGAAGCCTCATGAATCAACAGATTCTAACCCCACAATGCTAAGTCTAACCTTGGATAGGATCATAAGCAAAAAAAAATCATGCATTTTCTTTATTGCTCCAAGCCAACCTGTGTGAGAGAGATCGCAGGAATAGATGAATGGAAGAAGTTATTCCTCAAAGCCAGCCCGTGTCAGAGAGATAGCAGGAATGGATGAATGGAAGAAGAAGAATAAAAAGAAGAAGAAGAAATGAGAGAGGGTTTTTGGTTAGGGTTTCTAGGAAGAAGAAGAAATGAGAGAGGATTTTTAGTTAGGGTTTCCAGGAAGAAGAAGAATAAGAAATGAGAGAGGGTTATTGGTTAGGGTTTCAGGTATTGAGGCTTTATAGGCACCTACCCAATTAGGGTTTGAAGATAGAGGGGTTTTATATTAAGTTAAGAAATCTGGACCAAGTCTTCTCGGCTAGGGTCAAGTCGGGTTGAGATTTAAGGACCTCAGCTCGACCTGACCCGAATTTCGTGCAGTTTTTTCTCTTCCCAACCCGACCCGACCCGACCCGACCCTATGGCCCGACCCTTGTAACCCGACCTGCATGATTCCTCAGGTCGGGTCATGCGGGTCGGGCCAAAACCCGACCCGAGTTGCAACCCTAACTACAGCCCTATTTGCTGGCCTTTTCGATCTGATTGATCGATGTAATGGCTTCAGCCTTATTTTGCAGGTCATTCATTGTCTGTCTTTATCGCATATAACGATCATTGTTTGCCAGACAATTGTTTTACAGCCACTGCTGTCGTCCGAGTCTCTTTCTCTATTTCAGGCCGCCATCGGTGTTCGCTGTCTAACATTTTGCAACCAATCAACGCTGCCTCTTCAACAACTTTTTGATGTAGGCTAAGACAAATAAATTGTCGAAACCCGAATACTTCGCGGAAGCTTGATAATTAAACGGGCCTAAAATGCACTTGATGAAGAAGCAAGTACCCAACTAATGGGCCTTGAATTGATATGGCCTGAATAACAATAATAGTGTGTGTATCTAGATGATGTCTCCTAAACAAGGAGGCAGAACCACCGTTTGATATTGCATATAATCTGGGACTAAAAGCCGAACTACTTTCAAACAGTTTGTTGGCTTGGGATTAACATCAAACAGCTCATGTACAAGCCTGATACTTGGGTGAAAACCAAAGAAGAAATGCAAAACAGCCTACGATGGAGGCCAATGGAAACCAAATAAGAACTGACCTTCCTGGTACAGCTTTTGATCCGGAATATATCCCCAAGGCCTACGGTGATTGGTACGATCCCCTTCACGCCTGCATGTGCCGGAAATCACAAGGAATCTGCCGTCAATCTGCAGCTTGGTTCTGAAAGATGCACACCCAACTGGGGTGTTGATTCACTGTCCTACCTGGACTGAAACTCTTGCTCAAACTGCAAAGTACTCTCACGGCAATCTCGACCTCTAAGTTGATAAACCGGGGCTGGTTCTGCCGGGATTCTCACAAACAGTCCTTTGTTTGCAAAAGAATAAAACAATTGTAATTTTATTGATCAAATACTCGGTGCCCTCAAGGGGCTGATTACAATCTTATTTATAAGAAATTCTAACCTAAAATAAGGAAAGAGAGTTCTACTTTAACAAGGAAAGAGAGTCCTATCTTAACAAGGAAAGAGAGTCCTACCTTAACAAGGAAAGAGAGTTCTATGTTAACAAGTAACAAGGAGCCAACCCTCCAATTATGAAAATAACAAATTCTAAATCTAGAAAATAACACAAAGAAACTTTCCTAATTTAATTAAAATCTTAGCTGATTTAGGATTCTAATTCACAACCATCAACACCTCTTTAGCCATTGGGCCTGCTCTGCTGGGCCTGTTCTTGGGCTGAAGCCATTGGGCCTGCTCTGCTGGGCCTGTTCTTGGGCTGAATTCCATCGTCCAATTGATAGGATTCATTGTCATTGGACATCCTATGGAACTTCTCATAAAAATCTAATGCCAAGGCCAAAATCTCATCTTCTTTGTCACCGATGTCCGCATCACTTTTGCAGCCAATCAATTTGCTGCCAACAATCTTCGTGGCCAGTCGGTTGCCACTTTTGCAGTTCCCCCGCCATTCACATTCCAAGCTTCGCGTGCCACCTTTGCAGTTCACCTGCCGTTTCTACACGTTCCAAGCTTTGCGTTCATCCACGCTTCAACTTGTGGGGGGCGTGTTGGAATAATTAGAGTTATTATGTAATTAGGTTTCTATATTTGGGTTTATCTCTATTAAGAGATATATTTGGTTTATAATATGTTAAAAGTTACAGTTTGAGTGTGATAGCCCTAGAGTCGGCTAGAGGCTATATATACATGTAATAGGCTAGGTATTCAACACAATACACAATTTTATTTTTCTACAAAAGTGTCATGGTGCTCTATGCAGATGATATAGTTTTAATTAGTGAGACAAAAGAGCAACTCAATGCAAGGTTAGAATCACCAGAAAATTGTTGAAGTTAAATGGTTTGAAAATTAGTAGAACTAAAATAAAATACATAGAATGTAACTTTAGTGGGTTGCGCTCACTATCATCTAACCCACTAATAAGATAGGAGCATGGTGGAAAAAATCTAGACAAGCCAATGGGGTTTTGTGCAATAAAAGAGTTTTCATTCGCCTAAGTGGACGATTATATAAAATGATTATTAGATCGGCAATGTTTTATAGAGTAGAGTTTTGGGAAAAGAAGATACGACAAATAGATAAAGTTAGGACTAAAGAAATGCATATGTTACATTGGATCAGTGGTTTAACCCTAAAGGATAAAGTTAAAAACACATGCATTAGGGATTAGTTTAAAATAGCTCAAATAAATGACAAATTGAGAGAAACTCGTTTTAATCATATTAGTAGAAGACCAAGCATTGCCCAAGTTCATAAGAGTTGAAAGTTACAAATTAAGGCACTAGGAGGAGAGGCCGACCACTGAAAAGTTGGAGAAAGGGGATAAAGAAAGACACGCTAGAATGTAGAGTAACTAATGGTATGGTATATGATAGGGCCAATTGCAGAAAAAGAACTCGTAAAGCCAAACCCAGGTAGATGGAATTTTGGCCTTTGATGATGATGATGATGAAGTATGAAAAAGATGGCTTCCCAAATTCTCCTTTTTAACAGTATTCCACGTTAGCTCCTTGTTCAAAAACATGATTAAAATTGAACTATAAACATCATCACCTTTCAAAAAATTATAAGCAAGTGTGCATAATACCGGCACTTGTTATACAAAGTATAAATTGTAAATAAAAAAAGCAAAGACCCAAAAACTTGATCGCCATCGACTTGGACCAACAGGGCCGCAATTCAATTATTCAGTTTAACCTGGGTCTGGTCTTCAATGAGTCAGAGGTTTCACACTTCAAAAAGCTACTTAGATGACAAATATAGATATATGTTCATTCATAATAGTACATAAAATTTTATCAACAATCGCATTACAATTTAATTAATACACTACACGGTGCCAGGAAATGTGTTCTCAAGGTAATTATGCAAGCAATTAGTGGGGCATGCTGTTCCATCAAGGTATGGCCTGCAATTGAAGGGTTAATTTTGCAACCAAAGGGTGTTTTACATAGATGTGTTCACTATTGTCAAACATAATAGATAATGATCAGCAAGAACGACCAAATATAAAATTATGTATCAGATATCAGCAACAAGAACCAAAATGTTCACCTGGAGATGCTCACGAATGATACGATGAAGTTCTTTGTTAGCACTGTCTACACCCTTGGCCACACGCTTCAGCCCCTATTGAGGAAATAATGAATGAATTAGCATCAACCATTCGGCACAAAGTCACAAGGTCCATATGCAAGCAGATAATACCGCTTCACCAAGAGAGCTGACTAGAAACTGATGGATTGGTGGACTTATTCGAGCACCACCTAAAAGGCTTAAAAACTCCTCTTGAGGACTTGAGTCCAGTCCTATAGGACCAATCAGCACGACAAAAGAGATCAAAAAATATCAATAAAACCAGAACAATGAAATGAGTAGAAAATCTATAATAAAGTCACAAGTAGCTACCATGATCAATGATCAAAGGTGACAGAGAGTCGAACTTCTCATGAAATATGTGCATAGCATCACACCATTGCTTATGCATTAATGATATTGAAGCCCGGACAACCTCAATTAAATCCTCTATATTTGAAGCTTGTTGGGCAACTTGGTGGAGCTCAGTTTTCCTATAAAAGCATAGAACATAATTAAATTGGTCATATTTCAAAGTTGGAAAACCCACAATGAAGTCAAAATCAATAAGATTTGTTTAGAAAAGAACATGAGCAACAGTACCCAATATATAACCATTGAGGGAACATCATGATTTAGAACAAGGGTTCTAGTGTTAGATGTTTCAGTAGTAGAAGGTTTCAGAAGAATTCCTCACCAAATAGACAAGACAAAAAAGAGACTACATTATGAAAATAACCTTCAAAACCTCCCCACCAAAATCAAAAGAATACCAAAATGAAAAAAGAAAACACAAATAAAATTTTCTAGTGAAAAGAAAACAAGGACTATAAAGAAAAAAAGATCACCATTCAATAACAATTATGAAAAAGGTATTCATGTTTAGCCATAATAACCGTTGTTTCATGGCGTGCCTTCAAAGCGGAGTCATTAGTAAAAGACAACTTTGAAAATTGGAAGATCAAGTGGTGCAGAGCCTTATATTTCATTGGAATGTAACTAAAGATAAAGATGAAGGAATATTCAAGTCTTCTTCAAGGGTGTGTTCTGATTGGGGGATAATTTTTAGAGGATTCTCCAAGATAGATGATCCTCTTTCTTGAATAGCTCTCTAAGGTTCTAGAAAGCAGTTGAATAAAGATTTTACCTAGCAGATGGTGGAAGTCAGTCAGTGACCAGACCTGATGTCATCCAATACAATACCTCTACCCAAAAATCTACCCAACAAGACATCTGTGGGGAAAGGCCTTCATTCCCCTATATCCTCTCGCCCATCCGTACTTACCACTTCCTCTAGGGTTACCAGGATTGGGAATGTGATCTTTCAGCTTCTCTAATGATTAAGTCATTTTTACCATTTAAAAAAACACGATTAAGTCGTTTCACTTGTGACTTGGAGAGTGTGTGGTTCATCCAGTAATATAGAAGATTAAAGCTCCACCTAGAATAATAAAATTCTGTTGGACCGTTGGTTGAGGAAGATTTTTTTTATGATCGTGGAAGAATTCTTACTAAAAATAACTTCAGCCTCAGAAACCAAACGGTCAATGGCTGCCCATCTCGTCTTCTTAGTGTGGAAATCCAGATCATCTCATGATCCATTTACCTTAACATCTCGTGTATTGATTTGGCATTCAGCTGGTTCTGATTTTATAGGTGAGGCCTCAATTAATGGATGAGTCACCCTACTCTCACATTCTTTACTTTGTGGAGGGAGAAAAGGAGGGGGGGGGGGGGGGGGGGGGGGGGGGGCGGGGTGTTTACCCACAGTTTAAGTTTTCTTTCATGTGGAGCAATCATGTTGGCAATTTTGTGGTGGATTTGGACAGAAAAGAACAATAGGGCATTCAAAGGTGGAAGTTATCTCCTGCAGAATGTTAGAAACCATGACACATTAACATTCTTGAGGTAGAACTCACTCTCAATGGCTAGTTATTGAAAGAAAAGTGCCTCAAGTATTATATAGTCATTGGTTTCACAAATTAATTGATGTGGGACTTTTTGTCACTTCACACAGGAGAGGTAGCTACTTAATTGTAAAGTTATCTCTTGGGCTACTAATCCGAAAAAATTCAGTCTGATTTTCAATCAACATGAGCATCGTCGGAGAGTTGGGGCTTGGTTTCAGTTGACAATAGTGACTATCAGAAAAGTTTGTGTTCCTTTTCCCTTTCTTCTTCCTTTTTTCAATCGGCTGGTTGGGTGGAGGGACGTACTTTTTCTTGTCTTCCAGTCTACTCCCTTGATGAAATTTATCATTGCTAACTCAAAAATAAATAAATAAAATAAAAACTAACTAAAGTTCTGCGCAACTGTGAAAAATTTTGGTTCTAAGTTGGCAAACCTAGGAAAAACATGAATGTCAATGATTCCAGTAAAATAGTCTTGACTGAAAATCTATTACAAAGTAAAATAAAATAAACTACCAAACATAATTATAGATTCACATTTATATGTAGATTCAATTTCAAATGAGATAACATTCAATTACTCACCTGTTCCGAAATATAGAAGTATTGAGAAGTAAACAATATAATCCAACTGAAGATTTGCATTTAGATGTAGATTCATCTTTCAGCTGAACCATGTCTTCACTCAACTTCCCATAGCAAAGTACAACTGATTCACAAAGATTTTTTGACAAAGCCACCTGATGAAAAGACCCATGTGTTGACTTAGATTGTGACATCATCTTCAAAGGAAAAAGACAAATCTATGATGCCCAACCTCTTCAAAGTACGCAATGTTTTGTATCATGTTGTGCTTGATAATTCATTTATGTGTAAAATCCAAGTCACTATTATCATGGAGTGTCTGGGCATTGGAGAGGCACATCATTTGTGGCCTACAATGCCCAAACACTTTTAAGTAGCAAATGTTTCCACATTGAATCATGTCAGACACTCCATTTCATTGTTTTTTCCTTGTAAAATTTGTGTTCTGGCCATATCCATCAATGGTGTGTCCCATGCTATGTTTAGGCATTACAGTTTGTCGGAATATGATAGAACATATTGAATGAAAAAGAAGGGTAATACCTTGTAAATAGAGGCATCTAAAAGTTGAGACATGGTTCGTTTGTCCAAAGATGGAGTTTGAATAGAGAACTTGTGGATATTCTGATGAATGAGCAACAACGAGAGAGTGGATTGTCAAAAAAAAAAAAGGACCAAAAGGAAACATTGCAACAAGTCAACTTGCTACATTAAAACAAATACATCTAAATGGACAAGACAGCTTTTGACACATGGCAACAAATATTATCATATCAGATTATTTCTAATGGCTTACAATAAGTTTGCTTTCCAGTTGATAAAATTTTGTTAAATATTTTCTCTGAGCAATGCTACAAGGACACAGTGAACTATTTCACATTTCTGGCATGCATCTCAAGTGAATGCTTTTGATTTTCTTTTAGAAAGGGAGAGAAAGAGAGAGAGATCGCCTTTTACAAAATTCCAATCATTTTTTATACATTATCTAAAGAAACTTTAAAGTAGAAAAATATGAAGCACCCAAGAATTTTCCCTTTTTCTTTTGGAGTTCAAATTGGATATCAGAATGCTTATTACTTGATTATTTAGAGTACAGTTTTTTTGTTAATTTGATATGCATAATTTTTTTTCCTATCGCATCTTTAGAATATTAACATGACCATGCATATCCTTTTTAGTTAAAGTATACAATTAACAGATTATTTTAGAAATTGCACGGTTGTACTACGAGCATGAATACTATCATGTTGAATTAGACAAGCCCAACACCCCAGGCCAATGTTGGATTCTGATACAAAACTTTCATCTTTAAAAGTGATTCTGATACAAAACTGCAGTCATGCAACTAAGCAAACTTGACACAGTTAAAAGTGAAAATAATCAAAAGACATCAAGAAATAAGCAAAATTGCATAGTAATGGGAATCAAGTAGTGGACAGGTTGTAGGAATTAAATATAAGAAAATCATTCCCAGATGAATACTTCTTTTTTTTACGAAGGTCCAGAAGCAACAAATTCAAAATACCTAAATTAAAATGCTAAAGATTATGATGTAAAAATATGCTCCACCAACACCAACACCAACACATTAGTAACAATATATTCAGTTCAGTTTCATTTCTAAACAGGGTATTTATTGTTAAAAAACAAGATCCACAAATTGAGTTTATAGGTACAAGTGCAATATGTGTCCACATATGAACATGTGCGTATTTTATATTTCAAAATTCAGAATTGATTTAAACACTAGCAATTGAACACCATTAGAAGGCTAAAACCAAGGACTGTGTTTATGAAATAGAAACCAAGATGAATTAAAATCCAAAGGAAGATTACAACACATGAATGGATGTAGTACTATATAAAAGATGATGCTTTCTATAATGAGACCAACTTACAATCTTTCCTATTGGAAAAATTCCAAATATAGTAAAGCAGATATTTCCATCTCTGTCTCCACTACAGAGAATGTTGAAACGTTGGTGAGCAGAAGATGACAGTTCTCGACATGATTCTTCAGTGTCATCCATGAATCCAGCATCCCCAGAACCAAGTCCAGGCATCCGGGGAACTCTTGGAGCAGGAGGAAAGAAGCGTGAAGTACGATCTTCATATGTCAAGATGTCATCACCCTCATCCTAAAACCAGATATTAGCAAAGTGCATAAGTGAAAACAAAAGATACCTGATTCAACTGGAAAAGATATTCCAATAGAACTTGGAAACTTCGTTGATGATTATGATATCACAAGGCAAAACTACTGTGCACAGGGACCCCCAAAAGAATTTTTAAAAATGATATATAATTAAAGGAGTGAATCTCATCAATATGTTATCTTCAACATAGGAATTTTATTTCTAAGATGAGAAAAACAATTGAACGTTTGGCACACATCAACACAGTCTGCCCATCCACTCAATCCAAATGATAACTCACTCAATCAATTGATAATGACGCAAAATGGACATGCACCTAATCCTTCTTTTAATATATACAGCTAACTTTTCTGCATCAAACGTCATAGACAACTTTGAAATAGCTATTGTGCAATAGAATAAGTTATAATTAATCAATGAAACGTCATAGACAACTTTGAAATAGGTATTGTGCAATAGAATAAGTTATAATTAATCAATGAACCCAAAATTATGCGATTTTGACAAGACTAGCAAAAGTTACAATGGGTTAAAAAACCAGTGGCACATATCATGGATCAATTACTAAAATGGAAGTGGGAGGAGTCTTGCATAATGTTGCTAGACTATTGTTGAAGGAACATAGATTACTAGAACAATTTTAGGAGCCATTGTTATCTATCTATTTTGTCGACAAATGACTCAAAGTTGGTTCTGTTGAATTGGTTTTTAAGTTATATACCCACTGGACCCAAGAATTTGTGATTCTGATTATGTACCAATTGTTTGTTTAGAGGAGAGATGAATTCCCTGTAATTTTTACCTTACTCAAAACAATGGCTGGAATTAAAACTAAATTTTGTTGATCAGCACTTATTTTGGCTTTGATTGCACTAATGAAGGCCAAACAAAAAATATTGAAGATATCATCCTAATCCAAATCATCTAAGTTGCATGGGCATGGGTGCGAGTGTCAAATTCGGACACGGGTACGAGGTGCCGGACATGGCAATCTAGAAAAAATAGGACAGGGGGGCATGGCACCATATTTAAACTTAAATCTAAGTTTATTTTGAATGAAAATAACATGTGGAAAAAAAAACATAAATACAACAGAATGTTCTCTAGTTTTATCCAACATTTAGGTAACAAATATATTGATATTCTAATAAGGTTTTAAGAGGGTAAGGTGTTGTAACATTGTAGTCATCTTGGAAAACAATGTTAAAAAGCAATAAAGGAGTTCATGAAGAACAGGTGTGAGTGCCTACAAGTGTCCAACGCAGGTGCGAATGTATATAAGTGTCCAACATGGGTGCGAATGTCTACAAGTGTCTGAAGCAGGTGCATCACCTATCTTAAAGTGTCGTGCATCATAGCAAATCATGGCCAGGAATCCTAACTTCTTGAAGATCAGCCACCCAATTTTTTTAAGGGAAAAAAACTAGAAATGAGCATTAGCAAGGATACAATTTAAAGACCCAAGTGTAGCCAAACCATCGGCATCCAATGTAGATTACTAGCACATCTATGAATTTTTTTAATAGAGCAATCTCAAAGAGAAATGAGGTCTCTTATCTCCCGAGTAAAATACCGACATAGAATCAGTAGAAACACTGAGAAATGGCATTATCAGAACCCCCTTAAATGGAAGCATCCAATATACAGTAGATTCTAGCAAACAGCATCATCTAAGAAGAGATTTGATTTCTATTTTTATTAGCTTTTTTTTAAAAGAGTTCTAGTCCATTAGCATCTGAGGCCAAAGACAGTTCAACGAAAGATGAGACAATAATAGAGTCAACATTCTTAGCAAAACCACCAATACCATCTTTCCTGCTCTCAGAGGACCATTGAAGCTACCCAAAAAAAAATTCAGTTACTTGTGTAATAGAAAATTCCCCTCATAACCGATGCATATACTCTTATATTGAAATAGTATTTGCTCAATGGGTAAAGGGAAAGCATGGGAATCCCCAAAGAATAAAAATGAATAATGGGTGTTTCAAATTTAAAACACTGGAAATTGAATATTTTAGGTTCCAATATTTTATGTTTAAGCTACAGAAGCACCACAAGGAATGCGTTTTACACTTGTTTTTGGAGGGAACACTGATATGCTTTACATATCCACCTTACCACAACAAGCATTAATATATAGAGAAGTGGAATGATATCAGGAAAGGGGAAAAAAATCACAGACAAGAAAAAATAAACTAACAAATAAGAAGGCTAACCCAAATCATGTAGACTAAAGGTAATGGGGAAATATACATATTCTAGTTATGGTTAAATGTCTTAGTAGCGCAAATGCAGTAAATGACATACTTCCAATGGCTGTCCATCCTCCTCCCAGTTAAGGCAAACAACAGCTACAGAGTGAGACTTGATACTTCTCAAAAGCTTTCCATTCTGTAGTTACCAAACAAAAAATCCATTGTCATAGAAGAACCATAAGAAATAGAAGAGAACCATAAAAAAATGAAGAATACAAGAACACAGATACATCCATTTTGGTATGTCACCAATAGGAGCCATGAAAAGCAATGAGATACAACAGTGTCGACATTCAACATGATAAAGAATAGTAGATATAGAATAGTAGTTAAGATTTCAGATATTGTTCAATAGTTACATTAGCAGTAGGATTAGTGCGTTCAAAGAGGAAACCTTTCTCTGTATTACAATTGTAAATCAAATTAGGAAGGTATTGAACTACCGATATGTCGTTGTTGACATGTATCAAGGAGCGCTTGAAGCATATCCACATGATGCTCTAGAGAGAAGAATCTAAAAAGGTCTCATCAAATTATTCAGTACAAGTCTTATAAGACTTTTAGTAGAAAAGAAAAACAAAACAAAAGTAGAAGGTATTTAAACCTGCACAAGATCTAGGGCTTCATGAAGTTTGTGATTGAAGTGTTAAACAAATAAAAAAGTAATAAATTCAACTCAATTATCAACATCAAAATTGTCTGACCAATGGACCTAGAATGTTGAAAAAATGCATCCCAGACAAACCATGGTACTAAAAAGCAAAAAACCTTGTCGTAAGACATGCACTTCAAATAGTAATGGATCTCCCACAATTCTACTCTCTGGGAAAAGCATATGTCCATTGGCATCTAAAGTTTTTGATTGCCTCAAGAAGACAAGATCCATGTCCCTAAAAGTTGTATCCAACAAAAACTGAAGAAGATTTAAAAGGACCCATGCAAAGCCATAATGATCTAGACTCCGCACGGTCTGATCATGCCAATCCAGACTTCAACACAATGCAATCATGACAATCTGGAGCTCATACAGGATCTACGACAATCTGGACTTTACGGAAAATGATAAATCAAATGAAAGACATGGATAATACAAACTGCAAAAATACCTAAGGAGATGGCAAATGGAACATCCAAGGTTTGAAGGAAACTACAAAAGAGACAGATCATTCATTAGATACATAGACTAATGATACAATGTGGGGCCCATCCATGATGATCATGCAATCATGACTTGGAACCACTTCAAAATATGCAAGCTCATCAATTGAATACATAGATCAAAAGATACAAGGTGTGGCCCACCTACAATGATCACATTGTAATTATTCGATATCAACTTAAAGATCCTAAGCTAGCTTCACAATGCAATATATGAACCTCAAATCTGAGTTCAAACAGGGAAGTTATCGTTAAAATACCCTAAAATGTCCAAATGAATGTATGACCACTTCACAATCATGTGGAGCCCACTTGAAGATCTGAAAGTGCCTCAAATTATATACCATTCAAAACTTTTACGAGGCTCGAATCCCTGAGTTCGTGCTAAGGAGAAAATGACCAAAAACCAAAGGAACGTAAGAACAAAATAAAATAAATAAAAATTTTGAAAAGAGGCAAATGTGATTCATAAAGAACCACACGTGTGGTTCCTTGTAACCGCACATGCAGTTTTTTGTGGTTCTATAACCCCATAGATGTGGATCCAAATCTCCGTATTTTACCATTTTCTCCATCTTTTTTGGGATTTTTCAAGCCTATAATATGCCTCTTTTGAGGCACACCTTGGAACACTTTCATGGGGGCCAAAAAATAAAAATTTTGGAGCACTTTGAAGCATCCCAAAAAGTTCGATTACAAGTGGATCCTTAGATCTCTTGAAACACAATCTTCTAGATCTTCACTTCAAAGTTCAAGGAGATTATTCAAACACTTTAATGACTTCTTACAAAATCTTTAGAGCATTTATAACACCTAGAGGGCATAAAATATTTTGAGGTTTTCTCTTCGTCTCTTCGAGTTCCAAGTTGTGCTACAACTAAGAACTCTAGGGACTTATATTCTTTGAGGATCGAACCATATCCTCGACTCTGGAGGGAAACCCGAATTCACAAGTGGATCAAGTTTTTTAAGACTCCACTGGCTGGAGAGAATTTAAAGAATCGAGGACAACTACAGCTTTATCTACATTGTGCTTTTCAAATTTTGTTCTAAGTTTCTTGTACTCTTTAAGGATATTGAGCTAGCCTCCCAAAGAGTTGTGACTAGATACTTCAAAGTTCAAACTGTTTCTCCTTCTCAAAATTCATTGAAGTTTTTGTTGATTCAAACTTGAAATTTGTTTTCAACATGTTAACATCCAAATGCAGCATATTGGGAAAGAAGTAATTGGCAATCTCACAAAGTCGATGTCTAACCTTCAAGATGTTATTTGGAATAATACACTCCTGTTTCAGGTTTGGCGGCGTGAAAGTAACAAGTCTTCCAAGTCATTCTACAATTAGCCCAGGAGGCAATGCTATCAATTGCAACCAAGTTAAAGAAGATCCATGCTGCTCTTAGAGTTCTCATAATTCGTCAAATAGCTATGCTAGACAAGGTACTAATTAGATCACTTGGGAAGCATAAAACTATCATTTTGTACACCTCATTACAGCTTCAAGCGAATGAGAGGGTCACCCACCATTTCATTCACAATTTATTTGAAAGAAATTTGTGAGACTTCTTTATCTACTCTTTGGTGTTAGGTTATACCAGTTTCCATCAAAGTTCTTCTATTTGCTTGGATTATTATGGGCTAAATGCTCAACTGTTTGGTGCCATGTGCTTCCAGCAATGTTGTGGCTAATTTGGGAAAGGAACATTAGAAGCTTCAACATCTGTGATGCGGTGCATCATCCTGCTGTGCTGCTGCTATTTTTCTTACTTGCTATTTCCAGTATTTTTCTTACTTGCTATTTCCAGTTTTTCTATTTTTGTGTGTTTATTTTAAGCAAGGGTTGCCTTTTTCTTTACTTGCTATTTTTTGTTTTAGTTAGTTTTATTTTAAGCAAGGGTAGTGTTGTAATTTTGCTTTATTTTATTTTAAGTAAGTGATTCTTTATATAAGGCTTTGTAGCCCTTTGGGCAAAGACAGTTTTTACAATAAAATAAAATCAAAATTGAGAATTTCTCTGCAAATCCTCTGCCGTGATTATCTTGGAGCGAATCCGAGAGTTTGGCGTGAAGCTGTTTCCCTTCCAGGTACTTGATCCTCTTCCTCTTCTCTTCTTCTTCTCTCTCTTCTTCTCTTCTCCTACTCATCGTATACCCTTTAACTCCATCCAGATCTGCTGAACCCCTTATCTTAGCCTCCTTTAACCCTTTCACTGTTTTAAACCTCTTCATCCAAACCATAACAGTCCACCGCACAGCTGCCCTCAAACCTTTGGACCCTTTTCAAGCCTCATACAGCCTTTACCACCTGTCTCAACCTCCATACAGCCCTAAACTACAGCTGTCATGTTTCCCATAGCCTTTCTTAACCTCCTTTACACCTGTCCTGTTCTTCCAGTCCCCATCTTAGCCTTTTCAACCTGTTTTCCCCTCTCTCTTACTGCTGTCCTACAAAACTGGGCATTTTCTTAACCTCATTAACCTCCCACACTGCTGTTAAAATTAGATTTAATCTTTATTTGATGTTGGTTTTATGTGTTTGTGTGATTTGATAATCCTTTTGGTTTTGAGAGCCTTCTACTTTGAGCTATGACATGGTTTGGATTGTGATTTTATTACTTACATTGAATCCTCTGAATTTTATTGATTATTTGTGGTAGATTTTATTATTCTAATTGTTACTATTAATTTTAATTTTAATTTCAGCCTCATTTAGTTTCTTATTATTGCATAAATCGCATTTAGGCATTTAGGGTCACCTTTTGTCTTGTCCTGCGTCAATCTGACTACCTGAGATTCCAGTTACTGTGTCAGCAAAGCAAAAACTTGTTTCCTGGGCAACCTATTCAAAGGAATTGCCAAGGAGTATCTAGTGTTAATTTTCACCTGTCCTGGAGTTTCTAGATATGTCATTTGATCTAGGCAAAATTTTCTATATCACTGAGTGCTATAGTTTGTTTTATCCAGTCATTATAGGTGACTTTCTAGTTCCATCCCAGTTGACATGCAGTCTTTTTGCTTGCAACTTTCTGGCAGCTATTCTTCTTTTGTTCAACATTATAAAACAATTACTATTTCAAGAAAATATTATTTGGGTTTTTCCTTTATTTCTGCATTATAACATTACAAATTGGATATATAAATTAAGAAGGTTCATAATTGGCTATAGCAATGATTAGCATCAAGCAAAATACAATTTCTAGATAGTCTGCCATGTCAAAATATAACTCAAAAGGCAAGTCAAAATAAGCATTTTATGCTACGCACTTCAACATCATGCAATGAAATGGTACCATCTTCGACTCCAACAGCTATTGCTTTACCATCAGGGCGCCAACACAAAGATGTTATGCATCTACCTAGAAAATATTGAGACACATTAGTAGGTTTACAACCAACAAAAAGACAGTAGACAAATTTAACCTAGTTAACAGAGAATGGAAAAAATCATATACCTTTAATTCCATCAATTTTCAAATCCAATGAACAATAGAAAACTTTCTTGGATAGTAAACCCACCGTTGGTTGGGTCAAACCTCCCCTAGGCTCATATAAATTCAATGTGGATGGGGCTGAGTTTGGTAAACCTGGTCCTGCAGGTATTGGGGGAGTGCTACATAATGATAGGGGTAGAATGGTTTTAGCTTCTTCTGAGCCTGTAGGTGATATGGAGTCTAATGAAGCAGAACTAAGAGCGATTAGGAGAGCCCTTGGTGTCTGGTCTACTCTGGGGAATGGTCCTCTTTGGATTGAAAGTGATTCTACAAATGTCATAGCCTAGGCTAGCAATAGAAAGGCACCCCCATGGAAATTGATTAATATCACTAGGGACATTAGAAGGTTAAGTAGACTGGGCAGAATCACATTTTCACATACCACTCGTTCGGCCAACAGTGTTGCGGACTTCGTGGCTAAGATAGGAGTTCAACTACAAAGACGTGCATTGGTTTTATTTTAATTAGGTGTTACATTGGGTGTATGGAGATTTGGTTTTTGTACTTCATGGATGATTTCTTTGCTCTTCTATTTTGAGCATTGTACTTAAAGGCCTCTCTCTTATACTTTTTCATGTTTTTCATTTTTCTTTTTTCATTGGTGCCTTGAATAACCCTCTTATTCTTGGCAATGTGTTTTTTGTACATTCTTTCTCTTTTTAATGATATTCACTTCTTGTCGCTTAAAAAAAATAGAAAAACTTTCTTGGAGTCTTAACTCCAGATGCATCGAATAAGCAAAATTTGATCATTGCCTCAACTCAAGAAAGATATCTTAAAGTCTCTAAGGACTCACAAGAGACTTGGGCATTGGATACTCTCTAAAAAAAAATATATACTCTCTTTCTCTCTCTCATTTGCTTAAGCCATAGAAGGTATCGCAAGACAACCAGAAGTAGAGGGTAAAATACAAGGTACTTTATTGCTCAGTCGGGCTTTTATGGAAGCTTTAACAATTTATAGACTGGTTGTGGCATTAGCACTTCTATTTGCGAATACATACTTATCTTGTTTAATCCTAGAAATGTGAAAAAATACATACTTATTTTCTTATTTTATTGCCTTGGGCTTGCCAAATTATATCAAAACTTCAGTCCCACAATGATTTCTTCCTTGAGACAATACCACAAGGGACTGATTTGAGGATGAGGAATTAGCAGACCCACCCCATTTCTTCCCTCCCGTCCTTAATGAAAACCCTTTTTGTTGACTATCAAGAAGAGTTGGAACAAACAAAGTATTTTGAAATTGACATGAGACCTGGGACTAATAAAAATATATTCTTGTGAATTTCAATTGAAATAATGATGAAGAAAAATGTTCATTAAAATGAAATTACCATACATGACATGTCCATGCAAATGAGCATCATGTCCTTAAACCATAGGCTCCACCTAGGGTGCCAAGTCTTCAACTAGTGTGGGATAAAAGGTAAGGAGTCGACAATAGAGAATCTTTTTCTTCTTCTTTTCCTTTTTTTGATGACCAAGGTGTCCAGGCCTGTTAGAGAGCACTCGACTAATCCTTAGGGCATGTGCAAGCCTCCCTACCCACACACACCGGGTAAATCTATGAGGAGTGGCCCTTTGGGGTGGAGTGGGAATCGAACTCAGGACTCCCCCTTTTCGAGGCGGGTTCATGGCCATCACTCCAACCCCTTTGAGTTGTTGACAATAGAGAATATTAAAAGGAATGTAATTCCAAAGAATGTTGATCTGTTATGCAACCTTTTCAGTAGGGAAAAGAAATAGGTGGACCATCTATTTAGCAGACGCCCTTTGGGAGAAAAGAATAGACTCCTACAACCCTGTGGATATATACCTCATATGCCAAAGATATTTATTGAGCATTATTCATTCATGCTCGAAAAAGAATGAATATTGGAGAACCTTTCACTAATGGGGAAACAAGAAGTCTTATAGACAACCAAGTGATATTTTCTTCTAAAATCATTCCATAATAAATCCCGACAATCCTTTTGAGCCCTGCCACAACATTTTTGGCATGTGAAAAAACATAGAGGATAGATCAAGATACCAACTGGAACCTATTTTATCAAAATGATTTTGCCACAGAAAAATAGATAACAAGACCCAGAACGTACTAACTATGAAGCACGGATACTCAGAAACCATTCGAGTATCCGAGTCGGGTTCGTTTCCGACACGGATACGGTCGGATACAGCTCGAATACGTGTCGGATACGTATCCAATTAAATAAAACATTTTTTAAATACGAATACGACAGCAGACACGGAGGTACACGGGAGGCAGGACACGGCACGGGATACGGCAGCAATAGAGAAAAGGGGAAAAAAATAAAATATAATCAACCAATAGCTTTAGTCTCTTGAAAGGCAAAGTTTAAGTAAAATATCAAATTATCAACCAATAGTTTTTAGTCTCTTGAAAGACAAAGTTTCCTTATCATCTAATATTTAATTTTAGACTATTGCATCAAGAGGGGAGGTTAAGAACAGTAGTTACCACATCAAAAAATTTAGACTTACTTATGTTATGTATGTGCTTAATCGATGGTAATTTTTATGTCTAAGAATATAAAAAATAGAAGATGGAAATAGAAGTTAAAAATAATTTTTGTCTATATAAAAAAATATTTTTTTATTCAGCGTATCTCGCCACACCCGTATCCTAGTTTTTCAAAATTTACCATATCCTCTTATCGGATACATGTCGTATCCGATACGCCTCCCAAAATTTTTGCAGTATTTCTTTCAGCTAAGCCACTCTGTTTTGAGACGAGATTCCCAAAAGGGCACCCACCAAGAGGACCTTCTAATCATCAAAGTCCGAAGACCTCTTCACCATCGCCAAATGATTCAGCGAATCCAACGAGCATATTCCCCGCCAAATCAAACGCCAAATTCGTCGATGGAGTCCTTCGGCTTATGTTCCTTGTTGTTTGTTGTTGTTTTTTATGCTTTCTCTTTCTTTGTACTTGCACCTCTGGTGCTTGTCATCTTTTATTATTTATTTATTTATTTATTTATTTATTTATTTTTTATTATTATTATTATTATTATATATATATATGAACCATTTCAAAAAAAAAAAAAACATATGCCGTGAAATTTGCCGGAGGAGTCAACCTTTTTTCCACATGATGTTGATCTAGAAAAGTGGTCCCTTCCTTCTCCATCTAAGGGCCCTCCATCAAATGGGGCTCCACCATGATGGATCAAGGTTGGAAGCCACCAATCTAGCTTCCCCATGTGAAGAGCAACATTTTTCCTTGTCATTGTCCTGTTTTTTGGGCTCCTCGTCGCCATCGTCAATGGTTCCAACAAACCCCGTTGGGAAAGGATTTCCTCGACAGAATCCATACTTTTGTGTTCAACCTCAACCTTGATGGTGAATCTGACATCTCCGATGTCCAGCCAGAGGACATTCAGGATTTGGGAGTCTAAAGGGACGGGTAATCTTTGTTCTCATGAACTACACAATATCCAAGTTCAAACATCTATCATCCACTCGATCTATTATACCTATGAGCTCCCCCAGCTTGTGGAAGGCCTCCTTGCTCCACCCATGCAGAGGGATCACATACAAACGAACCCAATCCGACTACATGATAGGACCCAAAGTTTTCATCCATCTGTCGAGTTGTTGAGGGGACCTTAAGAGAAATTAGATCCCCCCAAACTAAGTCTTTTGTTGTCTTCTTAAGTTGTCGAGACGATCCAAAAGAGGATAGGCGATAATCGACGTACCGCCACCATAGTGTCGAAGCCCCAAGCATTAAGGATACAGTCTCTGATCTCCTCTCCTCCACATCCACCTACCTCACCACCCAATCCACAATTCAACCAGTGCAGCTTTTGATTTAAAGACAAACTCCTCATTCATCTACAACAGCTTTAGATCAACAATGATGACCAAATGGAAGTAAAGTTGAGATATGGAACCCCTCCCTAAATCCCTCTCTAAGATTACTCCTTTATCTTCAGCTATTCTTCACCCTGAATCTAACTCCGTCGCTCTTTGCCTTCTATTTTCCAGGTCAAATTTCACGTGATTGACCCGAATCTTCCTTCCTACAAACACTTCCCCATCCAGCATATGAATCGCCCTATTTGGTTCCACTTCTGACTTGAATATGATGAAGGTGAAATTTCTCATTTTCCTCAATCTTCTCTCCGTTGTGATGAAGCTGTCAAAGACCACCCCAACACCGCTAAAAACTCTCACCAAATCTCTCGTTCCCCATTCTACAATGTTACCCACGAACAAGGAGAAGCTTTGTCTCCACCACTCGACCATCTTTTATGGCACAATACCTCTTTCCCAAAAACACCTAGCATGCCACATGTCAATAGGTGGCACAAAGCTCTCTTCCCATGGACACCTAGCCTACCATGTGTCAAGAGGTGGCACAAGGCCTTCTTCCCATTTGACATCCAGCCTCACATGTGTCAAGAGGTGGCATGCTTAACCACCACTATATAAACCCATTAATCCAAGAGGGAGGAGCATGTTTTGGGAGTTTCATTATCTCATACACATTGTTAACATTAGATACGCCGTTGTGGCAACCATTTACTCCATTTAGTAAAGGAAAAATTCATCTCTTGCTCAAAAACAAAACCCAATGTCTCAATCTATATATACAAAGAGTGGGCACTTAATATCATTGGAAATTTGGTCTATTGCATAGTGTGACTATCCACCAAACACTACCAAAGGAGCTGTTCGTTTTTCTTTGGTGGCCTAACTTTGCAATCTTTCACCTTCAAATCCTCCTTCAATTTGGGTTATTGCCACAACCCCCAACATAGTTGTGAATCCAGCCATTTGACTTAAAAATCCTCATTCTATGAGATTCCTATGGACTATCATGCTGAGTCGAATTCTCATTCAAGAAAATCTTTACAAGAGGCACTGCATAATGGTTAGCACTTGCACCCTGTGTTTAAGGGCAAGAAAAGACGTCAATCATTTGCTTCTCCACTACCCCTTTTCTTCACAAGCCAAGCACGCACCTCATTCTTGATCATTGATGGATAATGCTCCTCTATAGCTATTCTCTCCTTCGCTTGGTCTTCTTTAATGACTCCTCTAGACTTTTTACTGATTGATGACCATCTCTTTTTGCCACCATCTGGAGCCTCTAATGGGAGCAAAAGAATCGTGTTCTCAAGAAAAAATTATAGCCTCATCTCTTTATTGTCTCTCAAGTCAAAGCAAAACATATTGATTGGGACTCTCCTCTTAAAGTGTGCTTTTTTAAGCACATTGGTTAGGCCTCTCCAATGAAAAAACTTGACCCAGTACCCTTTTCTTCACAAGCTAAGCACCTCATTCTTGATCATTGGTGGATAATGCTTCCTCTATGACTATTCCCTCCTTTGCTTGGTTTCTTTAATGACTCCTCTAGATTTTTTTATTGATTGATGTCCATATCCTTTGCCACCATATGGAGCCCCTAATGGGAGCAAAAGAATTGTGTTCTCAAGAAAAAATTAGAGTCTCCTCTCTTTACTGCCTCTCAAGTCAAAGCAAAACATATTGGTTGGGACTCTCCTCTTAAAGTGTGTTTCTTAAGCACATTGGTTCGGTCTCCAATGAAAAATCTTGATGGTGTTTCCACATCTAATTTATTTTGTGTTTGGCAGATGCATATCGGTCAAGGTTAATTTTTCTTTCCCAGCATTGTTCTTTCTATTCAGTGCATGTTGTCTACTACTCAAATCTTCTTGTGCCCCATTAAGAAATAAATTACAATTTATTTAAAATGTGAGAGAATTATCCAAAAAGACATAATAGATAGTGGGGGTATAATTTATGATAGGAGGGTCAAATGGAGAAGTAAGACTCAAAAAGTGAATCCTCGATAGATGGAATTTTGGCTACAGTTATGATGATGATGATGATGATGACTTGTTAAAAGGAAAAAAAAAAAAACATAACTGTTAGTGGTGAGCCATGATGATTTATTAAAGGAAAAAACGTAACTCTTAGTGGTAAGCCATGTAATTTATTGCGTTCTTGTGTGATTTGCATTTTTTCTCTGCATTATCCTATTTATTGCACTGTGGTTCGGTAGATTGATGAATCATATCAAATTGTGATTTGGTGCCTTGACTCCAGCATTGTTGAGTAAATTGAGCTGTTTAATAAACAGATTGACCCAAAAACCATTTTATATGGGTCAGGTTGGGTTCGGTTGAAGGTTCAAATTGTATTGATGAACTGAACCTCTCCTGGAAATTTCTAGAGCAACCCACCAACCTAACCAATATACGAATTCAGCCTCTAAGGAAGGGAGAAAAAAGGTTCAGGTTCCATTTACTGATCCTCTAATGAGTGGGTTGGTCGTCCCTTTGCCACCCTCAGTCTTGGAACCAGAATGATTGGTCAACTCCGAGCATTTTTTCTTTCAAGCATTTTTCAGACAAAAGTTAGAAGAATGAGAGATGTGCAGAAGGAGAAGAGATTGATACCAAGAGAAACAGTCCACAGCCTCTGCCAGTTGAAGCGATGGAGGAGGATCTTTGAGTCCTCCGTCACCATCGCCAATAGATCCTTCTCCGGATTTCCATTCCGCCATCTTGATCTTTTCAGGACAGGTTGGGGAAAAAGAATGAGAAAAAATCAAGGGCGGCCGGTGGGAAGTAGAAGCAGTATTTTTCAGTAGCAGCAGACAAGCAGGAGAAGGGAGAAGTACCTGAGAGGCGATGGGTTTGTCGAACTGGAGCTGAAAGGGGATAGATCCTTGGACACCATCGATTTCCATACCACAAGAGACTTGTATTCTGTCTTCTGCTCAGCTGTGTTTTCCTTGCTTTTCAGAATGGCACAGACTAGAGAGGGTGGGGATTTTGGGCGTTCGGGCGGGAAGCAGGAGCTAGCAAGTCGGATTCGGGTCAAGTCAGACTATTAGGGTACTCGGATCTGAAATCGGCTTTTATTGGCCATGAAAATTTGACCAAATCGATTAAGTGTTATCAGAACCGAACCGGGCCGCGGTTCAGTGTTCGATTTCTGTAAGAAAACCGTTTGGAAAGTTGAAACGCAAAAGCCCTGATAAACCGCGATTCAACACGGTTTCATTAAAAACTGTAAATCGCGAAT
>JAAGOE010000021.1:0-64309 GCA_013350335.1 Chimonanthus salicifolius | reverse complement strand
TACACAGAGCTTTTATATAGATCATATAATTTAAATTAGTTCATAAACATAATTTTTAAAATTAAGTTCAATAATAGAAACCAACTCCATATTTCACAATACTATTAATTGTAAAAGGAATAATTTTCTATTCTACAGTTGCTCACTTTTTCCATTATGATGCTCCATAGGTCGTGTATGGGGTCAGGGGCAAAACCTAGCCCTACATAGGCAAATTTTAGCATATATGTAAACCATGCTAAGACAATACATATCAATTACTTAATTGTAATTACAGCTAATATAATTGTAACAAATAAATCATCGAATCCCACCATATTAAAAACAAAATTGTAAAATATCTCAAATTAAAAAAATAAGATAAAAATTATTATTAGCTAAGATCCAAATATGATCAATATAATGTCTATATCATCAAAATTTTAATGAATTCAATATAATAGTAATTTTTTATATTTAAAATACTATTTTACTAAATTTTCATGTTATAGCCTTCACTGATCTATATAATATTTTAAATAAAAATAATTTTAGGTGTACACAATTATGAGTGCGCTCTCCAGAAATCAGTAGTAGGTGGAGAGAAAAAAGGCATGAATGTGCAAATCTTAAAACCTAAAAAATAGTAGTTGAACCCCAATTACGAAAAAGGGGCGACCCATCAGATATATTGCAAAAAATCATATCTCAGGGAAAGATGATGGTGGAGAGATAGAAGCAAGAATTATGATTTATTTTAATGAGCAGAACATTTTCATTTAAAATAATAAAACTAGCCACATTCAATAAATTGCTTTTCATTCCTGCCATATACAAACATAGTACCTTCAAGGCTTCAACATTGAATTTTTTTAATAAAATATAGGATTTTATTTTTTACTCACTTTTTTTATTTAACTGACAAGAATAACTCTAAAATTAGAGTAGAAGTCTAATGTTCAATTCCTTCTAAATTACCTAAAAAATATTTATTTAAATTATCTATCAAAAATCTAGAAATCTAAATAAAGAGACTAAGGTACAGTCTTGTCTTTTATCCTAACTTTTTCAAATGCTAAGTCCAAGAAAAAAAATCTTATTCTTCTTTTCCCATTTTCCATTTTCCATTTTCCATTTTCCACTAAAGGGGCAGGCCTCCTTATGGTTATTGGAGCATGCCTAGCCATTTTAAATATGAAGCAAGTTGTACCCAGCTGCAAAATTTAGCCAAAATTAGAAAAGTTGCGCCCAAATTGTAAAACAGGTTTGGCCCTGTCAATTGCCTTTCCATAATAATCAGCTCTACTCAGAGAAAGTAGTTGGTGGGGGGCAAGGCATAATACATATCTCTTTCCTTAATTATCATTTAGTTCAATATTAACGGCACTAATCTATTCTAATCCAGCAAGTTAATTTACCACAATCCACCAATTTAATCAACTCTTGGGTTATATATAAACAACTGTATTATGAAATATGAAGCCTGATTTAGATCAAATTCGCATTCAAATACTTGCCATTCTCCATTGGATGAATGAAACAAGACGAAAGAAAGATCTTTCCAAAATCAGCTTCCAAAATAATAATAATAATAATTAGTTAAACCGATATTGATTATAGCTAAAAACATTAATTTTCCTGAAAACACTGCCTCTTTCATGCATTCATTCAATGAAAATGCAGAGCCAAGCAGAAAACAATGAAAAGATCAAATTAAGTGAGGAAGAGAGTCTTTTCCTTTCTTCATTGCTTTTAAGAGAAAAATAATACTGATAATAATAAGAGGGAGAAACGTGGATTTGATCAAAAGAAAATCGTTTTCATTTCCTTCAGTTTGAATTGGATGCTTTCCA
The DNA here is from genome assembly GCA_013350335.1 of Chimonanthus salicifolius. NCBI lineage: Eukaryota > Viridiplantae > Streptophyta > Magnoliopsida > Laurales > Calycanthaceae > Chimonanthus > Chimonanthus salicifolius. Next base: position 62,477 of record JAAGOE010000021.1, on the reverse strand, counting down.
CGATCATCTTTCTCATGCCCAAAACCCAATTAGTTTCCTTTTTTTCCCATTTTTTCTCCGATTTACATTCTTCAACTACTGCCGTTTTGATTTCCATAGCACCTATTCTTTCCATCTCTTTTCTGTACAAGGAGAGCTGTCTTCGAAATTATTCTTTTGCTAAACGAAAAGAACCAAACCGTCGTTCTTCTATGCATTCATTAGAACATCTCAATCAATCTTTGCGATACCAATACGCTTAACTGCTGCATTTCGCACACCATCGCCCGGGAAACAGAGGCCGCTACCTATGCAATTCCCATTCTGCTCGTGCTCAAGATGCGACATGTAATTCCTCACCTCTTTTTGATCATTTTCTGCATCACAGACAAGAATTCAGGGCTGAAGGGGAAACAGGGTTTCTCCAAGGGAGTCGGTAGGACCCAAAATCCGCAAGCCGTAAAGATATCGGATTCGAGTTCTGGTTGGGTTCTGGTGCTGCTGCGGCTGCTGACTGCGAAGGGTATCCGAGGGCACAAGCGAAGAGGGGTGCAGCGGCGGACGTTCGCTGATGCTTGACACTGACCCAGACCCAATTGCATTTGAGGCGTCAGAGCAGTCGATGCCGGGAAGGGAGAGGCTGAAGAGGTCGGTGGGTCGCTCGAGCGCGGGAGCGATGGCGACATCTCCACCTGCGACGTGGGCGGCGGCAAATGCCGCCGGTCCTCGCAACAGGCCGATAGATGAGTGACGCCGGCGGCGGCGGTGGAGGCGGAGTGAAGGACGGCGTCGCTGACATCAGAGCCCGACGGGCTGCTTGGGCCGAGGTTGATGCCGGAGTTGGCGCGCTTGAGCGGCTGTTGGTCGATCGGATCAACGGGTGCCGACCCGGACCCATCCTCGTTCAGGGAAGTGGAAGAGGAAGAACAGCATTTGCGCTTGAGGGTAGAGTTCCAATGGTTCTTAATGGCGTTGTCCGTACGTCCGGAGAGGAGACGGGCAATGGTGGCCCACTTGTTGCCGAACCTTGCGTGGGCCGGATGATGGTCTCGTCTCCTCGGGCGTGAAGGGGCGGTGCTCCACCTGTGGCGACAGCTGGTTGCACCATCTCAACCGCACGACTTTCCCGACCTTCCCGGAATCGACTTGCTTATCAGCGACCAGTTCCTTGCTCCATGTTTCTGCACCAGCTTCTGCAGCGCATCGTCTCCTCTGGGCTCCACGGCCTTTTATACGGTCCACATCTTTCCTCGACGTGACCCCATTTTGATTGACGGACAAAGATCAGATTTGATCGACCTTTGAGAATATTATTTTTTCAGATGAACCAGATGAGGAAGAGGAGAGGAAGAAGAAGAGTGGGGAAGGAGGTCGAGACTCGTGAGAGATGGAAGAATATAAGGGAGGATGAGGATGAGGAGGGGTGACCTTGAGTACCGGTTTGGATGACCGGTTATAGGGGGTTGGCGGAGGAGGGCACCACTGCTTCTTGGCACACGGTTGATTTTGCATACAGCTGGCGTGAGGACACGCGTCCGTTAGGCGATAACGCGTAAATACAGAACCGTGGCGCTAGATCTCGCCCCACACCTCAATTTCTCGCCTCCTTCCCATTTTCGGAAATTTTGCAATTTTATTTATTTATTAACTTTATTTAAAAGGGAGCCCGAGTCCGTATTAGAGGAGATGAAAAAATTGTCGCATACACCAGTTGAAAAAATTTAGCCGTTGAATCGTTGCGGCTCTCAGTAGGACCTTCCCAATTTTTCGTACTAACTAATTTAGCTACTTTTAGCCGTTAGTTAGGGTTTAAAAAATTGTATGATTAATTAATTACCATATTTATCTAAATATTAATCTTATATTGAATAACGATACAAAATATAAATTGTACATATAATTGACATATTAGAATACATGTTGATTGGACTTCGTAATTGATAATGTGTATCTATCAATTTTATAATTTCAACGGCTACTATTAGTACCAAAATCATATGATTAACTTGAAAATCATAAAGATTTGCAAGGCACACAGAACAGTGTAACTCTTAACAACTTAATCATAATAAAGATAGGCTAATTCATCTCCAATATAAATTTTTGTTTTATGTAAGTCAAGTACCGCCATCATTCTTCATTTTATTTACCAAGTGTTTGGGTAAAATTGCAGTGATCTTCTGTGAAAAACATTATTTTTTTAAGATATTTATTGTACTCCCCTCTTTGGACAAGCGCCAGTTGGTCCACATTATAGGGTTATTGGCTTGATTCTATAAATGTTTATAAAACCAAATTACAGCTAGATGGGTTTTTGAAAAGAATGAAATATTTCTTACCTTGAGTTAAAAAGTTTAGTTTTATTATATGTAAAGTTATTAGTCTACTTATTCACAGTTGTCTTTTAAAGTTTTACCTTCTCATCAGGTTTATAATCAGTTGTCTGGTAGACGTTTGAGCTGAAAGGTTCAAATATTTTACATGTTATATATATTTTTAAATTTACGTGTTGGAAATTTTAGAAAATCCAGTGGTTGGATAGTGGAGTCTCATTCAAATATAATATTTATAATAGATGAATAAATTAGAGTAGTATTTTTTGCACCACTATTTCTTTTATAGGCATCCTTTTAAAAGAAAATTTCAATTTTAACTTACTATTTCCTCTCTATCTCTTTCTCTTTTCTCAAAGGCAAGAGTAAAATTAATTTTTTTTAAAGGGGTGCATTATAAGAGAAAATAATGGTGCAAAAATCCTACATAAATTATTATAAAGATTATCATACTATCAAAATTGAGACACATTGAAATATATTAACCCTAGATTTTCAAAGATTTTTCCATTATAATAATTATATTTATGCATATTCTACCTTTCTCAATGACCATTAAAAAACCGACACTCCGTGTCCATGTGGCCATGGCTGTTTCATGGGGTTGGCCCAATTCAATGACCATTAAAGATATAAAGCTTATTATATTAGATCATTATGCTATTTTATTATTTAGCTATAATTAGTGTGAACAAAATATTTTTTATAAAAATGTTAGTGTTACCTTTTATATTTTTATATTTGTATTTGACATTTAACATTTTATAATTATTATATTATAATTTATTATTAATTAGTTAGTTAAATGATTTATTAGAGTACGAGAGATCATGTATATGTCACTGATTTGATTAATTCGGCCAATGTTGAACCTTCATTAAACCCTTTTAAACCCAACTTTTCCACAAGTCATTTTTTAAAACATTGATTTTATATTCTCCGTACTCTACAAATTGTCCTACCAACTTAAACAAGACCGTTATTTACTATTTACTTTAGTTTTCTCCATGTTCTTCACCATCATCATCAACGTCAAAATTCAAATAATTCAATAAGTAAAAATGGTTTGGCATTTTTTTACCTAGACACAAAGGCCTCATTTGGAGCTCATTTCAAAGTAAATTTAGATGGATAAAGCTATTATTATATCCAAGGGTACAAATATCGGTCGATAATCGTATCAGCCGATAGTATTTTGAAGTAGTGAATATCGGCCGATATATCGTTATCAGCCGATATTCACAATATCGGTTAAAATATCGAGCGATATTGGCTGGAGAGAAAAAAATATCGGCTAATAACGATTTTTAACTCCTGATTAATCAACTATGAGCACACCTTTTTAGGTACCTGCTTGTTGTAGCCATTCACTCAAAAGTATTTTGTAAAATGAGACACGCGTTTTAAGGTATTAACCATGCACGTGTTAGGTTGGGCCAGTCGAGGGTCGAGTTTTTTGTACTCAGACTTGACTCGCGTCGTAATACTCGCCTCCCTCGTTAAATCTTTATCCATTTTACTATGATCTTACCTCAGAGAGAGGGGTTACAGTATTGCCCATTTTATCTTTCCATTAATGTACAAAAGCATTTAAAAAAAATTCAGTGATCCGATCAGGCTCGATTTGTTGTTCTTTGTAAAAAAAAAACAGTCTCACTTAAATAAATTTAGTAATGGATCAGTGGTCTGGCCAGTGAGTCAATTTATACTGTCATGGAAGGATCAGTATTCCGGTGAGTTGGTCAATGAGCCGATTTATGTCACAGAAAGAGTAAAATGGACAATACTCTAAATTCGTGTCTGATTACAACATATGTGGAAGGATCGCTACTCTAAATAAATAATAAGACAAAAAGCTTAACAATTTTATAATTCTCATCATAAATTATACATTCCCATCTACCGCGTCCAATATTTTGTTGCCATCAAAAGAACAAAGAAATGGGACGATTGGAGGATGGATGGACCAAATTAGAAAAAAAATGATATTTCATTATTCACTGCCACAGTGATATCCGAGCAGGAAACAGGCAGCAGAAGAAAGAAAGACGATGAACATCTACGGCTGGCTTGGCTAAAGTAAGCAGTAGAGGAGTGGAGAAGAGAGAGGTTGACAGCCAGGCTGGCAGCAATTGATTGCAGTGAGTGAGTGAGTGGGGAGGAATTCTTTTTTGTTTTCTTGTGAGTTGCGACTTTAGAAGGGGTTGACAGATTTGTTTTGTCGTTGGTGACTTGATAGTGGGTCAGAATCAGAGTTACGAAGGAAGGAAGGAGAGAGATACAGAACGGCCGCACGCACGGCAGAGAGAGAGAGGGATGAGATGGCAGAAGCGACAAGAGCGGTGGCCGAATTGGCAGGCGGATCATACTGCCATCCTGTCAGCCCAGGTATATGTACCTGCCTTCTTCCGTCAACGAACGTACTCCTTTCAACCGACACACCCATCCTACTATTCTTCCTTTCTCAGTTTCTAATTAAATTTTAAAAGAGATTTTTACGAAAAATGATTCATTAATATTTCGATTTTCGAAAGATAGCCAATATATTTTATTATAATTTCCATGATTTTTCTTAAAATATGGGGCTATAAGTAGAGATATTTAGAGGTTCCTGAATTTCTAATTTAATTACAATCAACATTGCTTCAGATGATGATCTGTATACTATTTTTTACTATGGTGCAGTATTTTTAGAGGGAAAATATTATTTGTCATTTTTTGAAAAATTGAAGAAAAAAATAATGATAAAATGGTCTTTTTCTTTTTAAAAATAGTATATAGTAAAAATTTATAATGCACGGATTATTACTCAGCGCTCTTATGCCATCAATTGGATAAACGGTTGAAATTGCATCCAAACGGTCGGATATAAACAAGATGGATGCTCCACGTTACTGAAGTTGGGCTGTTGCTATAATGAAAGGGGAGTGAAAGCATGAGATAGAAATAAAAGATGAGTGTCCAATTTCGGTTACTCGTACGTGGTACTTACGACACATTTTTACAGACGACGGGGCTAACGTGTGGTTTATGCATTTTGACTCTCATCAAGTCTCTCACTTCATTTCGGTTGGATTGGTTTCGTTAGATTTTATAGTTAGCGTGTGATTTTTGTATTTTGACTCTCCGCCTCGGGTCGTGAGATTTAAGGTTAGCGTGAGATTATCTCGTTTCCTTCAACTGTCTCGTGAGATTCTCTCTGGAAAATCAACCAAAATCCACTCCAAACTGATTCGGGGGAAAAATTGGTTTATTTGAATCCTTTCCGTTTCCGTTTTAACCGGTAAAGCAGAAACTGGGGACGAGAATGTCCCAACTCCCAACTACACAAACCTCCCCAACAGTTTGGCGATTTTATTAATTCCTCTCATTGGACTGAAGAGGCTCAATAATTATATCTGAATAAATAAGGTTTCTATTTTTTAAATGGAGATGTCATGAGAAAATTATGGTAGTAATGTAATTTAAGTTGTTTTAAATTGTATTTATTTATGTAATAAGTTATTCAACCATCTTTTAAAATAATAATGATTTTAACTTATTACACAATCATAGTAGGATACAGATATTTTTATTTTTTAACTTGTATCTTAATAGCTCTCATATGCTAGAATGTAATTGATTACACTATTAAACAAATGCACATTTTAAAAACAAAGTTTGACTGTGCATTAGTAATTGACAACTTTTTTATATAAAAAAGTCTGACGAAACATACGTAACACTCTAATTAAAAAATTATTAAGAGATACTCTGACACAAAATTATTTGAGATATTTTCATAAAAAAAATTCATAATTCAATTTTATATGCATGGCATAGTAATAGGACATGGATGTGGAGACATAATAGAATAGAGATGATCGCATGCATGAAGGAGATGACATGATGTTTTAGGAATGAATGACACGTGATGGGGAATGCGTTTGGATTTTGGAAAGAAAGTGAGGGAGCCAAACAGAAGAAATTTAAAATAGATGAGAAGCGACAAAAAGAGAGAGATATGAGGAATCTACTTTCCGCAGGCAGCACAGTACGTGAGAGCACTGAACTTATTTGGTACGCCACATCCTCTCCTTCCAGCAGTCCTCCACCACTGCAACAACCGCAAATATGTTTACATGTGTAGCTCGCATGTGGTTTTGCTACACGAGAGAGAGTCCACCGTGGAAGACACACGTGTGATATGCACTTCCTTCTGCTCTCTATATTTTCGAGTTGCGTATTTTCTTTTTATTTAAATAAAATAATAAATATTTAAAATAGTGTACTCAATTACTTGAGGCCTATTTGATAATTGAAAAGAGGAAGAATAAAATAAGTATTAAATTGTAATTTAAAAAAGTAGATGTATTTAATAGTTTATAATTAAGTCTCTTCACTGAACAATTCTTTGGTGTTACATATTGGCTTTTGATTTTAGTGAATTTTATTTCAAAAAATTTACTTTTGTAACCTACATGCAATCATCTCTCAAGATATTTATATTCCAAATGATGCATATGAAATTGAAATAAAGAAAATACACTATTTTAGAGTATTTCATAAGCATTTATAGATCTCTAAACCCTTCAACTTCAACCAATGTTGATGATTGAAATATCCATCTCATTTGCCAATTTTCATATTGTCTATATATACTTTTAGAGTAAATAGGACTATATGGTATTTACACAGTTCTTATTGTCTATAGTCGCCTTTCCCCATTAAAAGCTAAATACACTTTGAATTATTAAAAAAATATTCCTCCATCCTATTTAGTTGTAAGAGATTTGTATTTTTTAAAAAACTCGCTATATAAGTCTAGCACCTTATCTGATCTCATCCATTTTTAACACAGTTTATACTATTCTAATATAAATGAAACAACATTATTTTGAAACATTTTAAATCAATATCTGACAATTAATTTAGGACAAAGAGAGTACTACATTAGAAGTCAAGCTAAGCTAAAAATTAGTAATTTTATCTTTACATGGCAGAATTTTCATTAGCTCTTCCACCTTCCTCAATTTTAGAAAAAAAGTCAGACTTCTTAACACAGCTTGCTCCCACATTTGTTGAATCATGCAGCACAAGTCTCTGTTTTACTACTATTCATGCATGAATCATGGAAGCACCTTCCTTAACTAGCCGTATCTCTCAATCATGAGACTACGACTTCACCACCTTCCTTGGTTCTATCTCTCATGCCCGCATTAGGTCATATGCCTTTTGTTCCACAACTCATTTATTAAATTTAGATAGAATTTTGACTTTGTTGGTCACTAATACAATCATTTTATAAAATCAACATAATACATAATTCTTTGCCTATAACTAAGTTCTTAAATTATTATGACTTGAACACCAGTGTAATTTGACAATTATATTGTATGTGTAAAGAAGTCAATTGATATAATCAAATGAATGAAATGTTGAATTGTTTGAACTATGCACCTTATTATGATCTAGATTTTCAATTCAAAATATTAATTTGTTAGAAAAAGTAACTCAATTTTTTATAAATCTTAACATCTCTCTACACTTTTAATGTAGAACTCATTTCCAGCTGTCAACACATAGATACTTCTAAAATTTTATTAATTGTTTTTTTAAGTTATAATAAAAAACCGCATAATACCGTGAAGTAAAATTTAGTAATTGCTAACGCGTCTCGCCGCTATACGCGGGTCCACCCGACAGAAGCGGCCAGTTATCGTTAAGAGAAAATTGTAAGAGCCTTCACGGGTACTCTTTCATCATTCAAGTACAATTCTTTTATTCATGCTCTGCGGGATTTGGGAATAACATGTTCCCATCTCGGGAAACGCGCAGATTTAAATGTAAAAAGTGGACGAGCATGAATTGGCTCAAACAAGAATTTTAACTTTTTGAGTTGTATTAATGGACCTGAATTTATTTCTTATTTGACATCACATCTTACAAACCTTATAAGCACTGCATGGGATGAGAGTTTTTTTCAGGAGATTGGAGATCGAACTATAAAAATAATAGAAAATAATTTATGAGAATTAAAACAAATGAGTACTTATTTGACCACTTTGAACATGGAGAAAAAAATATAAAGATCGCATTTGCATGTCACACAATTCAAAATAGTTTTAATTTAGTAAAAAAATATTTAGCATAGGAAAAAAACGAGCTACATTAATATCAAATTTGTACTATTCTCTAACAATATTACTTTTTCACATGAGTGTCAATAAATTCAAATTACACATGCACCACAATTAATCAATGCATTATTAAATGTCAAATTGTAAGTATTGGTTGAGAAGAGGGACTACTGCAATGAAAGGAGAGTAAAAAATAAGAAGAGAGGAGAAGAAAACTATTGTCATGAGGGTGGAAGAGGGAAAAGAAGAATTACTGCAAGAGAAAGAGAGATTGTATAATAACAAACGAAGAGGAGAGGGACTAGTGCAGTTATGAGTAAGAGAAAAATGAACTAGTGTGCGTGTGGATAAGAAAATAAAGAAAGCAAAGAAGAGGAAATAAGAGAATCTTTTGACACAATAAAGATTTTACATAATTTAGTTTATATTAAGAAAAGCCATATTTAAAAATCCAAATCCCCTAACAAATATTTTATTTTTATAAATGTCAAAAGATTTGCCGGGTCGGATCTGAGCCTGCCTTTACCTTTAGAAGGTGAGACCCGCCCGAACTCATCCCGTGCGATTCTGTTAGTAAAGCAGCGGAGTACAAGGGAAGGAGGAAAACATGGCGCTTGCATTCGAAAACGAAAATCTCACGCGTATTACGGGAGCACAGCTGTCCGTCTCTCTCATAAATTATGGGGTTCACACGTGGAAAACAAGTCTAATACTCGATGGATAAGTTATTAAAATTAAATTATTAAGAGGATTATCGCATGCTCACGTTTATTTCTTAAAAATTAAAATCATTTATTTATTTAAAATAAAGTAATTATATATATATATTATATATATATAATTTTTAGATTTTATAAAATTATTGTAAATTAATGATCAAAGAGAATATGATGATAAAAATTTAGAAAGAATTTATGAAGTATTTTTCATTTGACCCATTTAAGAATAAATTTGCTGTTTTATAAATCTGAAAAATTAATAGATGTTACATTTTATATTTAAAAATTAATAAACATTTAAAATTTTAAAATAAAATATGTCTAAATTAATGTTATTTTTTAATCATGTTTACCTCTAGAATGATAGCCAGAACATTATTGATTAATATCTCATAAATAAATCTGGATTGATTTAAATTTATTTTAAAATACATAATCTTAAATTAAGTTAAATCAATTGACATTTAAAAACTTTTTAACTTTTATACTATATGTGAAATCTAATTCAAAATAAATTATGTGTTACTTTCATTTAAATATGATTTTATTAAACTAACTATTTTATCATTTAATATAAAACAAAAACTATTTTAATTTACTACAATCCGATTAAGAAGGGATGATTTTCACAATACAAATTTACGTTACTATTTGGAATAATTATTAAAGAAAGAAATTATCTGCAAAATATTAGTATAAAAATAGACATTCAAAATTTATTTTATTTACTTATTGAAAAGATATTTCAAAATTAAAATCACATTCATTTAATTGCTCTAACCGATAAATTTTAAAGACTCTTTTAATTAAAAAGTTTTGTTTTTTAGAATCAGCATTTAGTTTTAAATTTATATTAAAGAATAATTTTCTTTTTTAAAATTGATATTAATGAATCTGGAAGTAAAATGATACGGTGAATAAAATTTAAAATATTAAATAGGGTGCCAATATAGACACCGAATTTGTTCTTATTACGAACCGATTTTGTGATTTTTAGTGGAATTACCATGCTGCCCTTCTGTGTATAATCGACGATCAATGTGAAGTGTACTTTCGCGTCGATCGATCGATTACACGAACGAAAGAAAACGATAAAGAAATGATTCTGTCGATTGATGAAGCATGTTATCAATCGATCGATTTATAGCATGCTATCATCGATCGACAGAATACAGTAATTAAAATAAAAAAAAATTTAAAACTTTAAAGTTTTTTTTTAACCACTGTATTTTTCAAAATTTCTCAATTGAATATCGGACTATAACGATAACCTGAACAAAATACTTTAAGACTTCAAGGTCTTTTGACACTCCCAAATTTAAAAAGAGTGTTTACAAATAAGGGTATCCCTAGGGTGTACCAAAAACACATTTAGAAGTGTCAAAAGACCTTGAAGTCTTAAAGTATTTTATCAGGTTATCATTAGTCGGATATTTATTTGAAATTTTGAAAATACACAGTGCTTAAAAAATAATGTTAAAGTTTTAAAGAAAAGATAAGACTTTAACGTTATTTTTTAACCACTGTGTATTTTCAAAATTTTTCAAATTAAATATCCGGACTAATTACGATTAACCTGATAAAAATACTTTAAGACTTCAAGGTCTTTGACACTTCTAAATGTGTTTTGGTACACCCTAGGGATACCCTTATTTGTAAAACACTCTTTTTAAATATTTGGGAGTATCAAAAGACCTTGAAGTCTTAAAGTATTTTGTTCAGGTTATCGTTATTAGTCCGGATATTCAATTTGAGAAATTTTGAAAACATACAGTGGTTAAAAAAAACTTTAAAGTTTTAAATTTTTTTTTTTATTAATTACTGTATTCTGTCGATCGATTGATAGCATGCTATGAATCGATCGATTGATAACATGCTATCAATCATCGACAGAATCATTTCTTTATCGTTTTCTTTCGTTCGTGTAATCGATCGATCGACGCGAAAAGTACACTGCACATTCGATCGATCGATTATACACAGAAGGGCAGCATGGTAATTTCCACTAAAAATCACAAATCGGTGTCTCGTAACAAGATTCTGCGGTGTCTATATTGGCACCCTATTTAATATTTTAAATTTTATTCACCGTATCATTTTACTTCCAGATTCATTAAATATAAATTTTAAAAAAGAAATTATTCTTTAATATAAATTTAAAAATAAATGACTGATTCTAAAAACAAAACTTTTAATTTAAAAGAGTCTTTAAAATTTATCGGTTAGAGCAATTAAATGAATGATGATTTTAAATTTTATGAAATAATCTTTTCAATAAGTAAAATAAAATAAAATTTTGAATGTCTATTTTTATACTAATATTTTTGCAGATAATTTCTTTCTTTAAATAATTTATTTCCAAATAGTAACGTAAATTTGTATTGTGAGAAATCATCCATTCTTAATCGGATTGTAGTAAATTAAAATAGTTTTGTTTTGTTTTATATTAAATGATAAAAATAGTTAGTTTAATAAAATCATTTTAAATGAAAGTAACACATAATTTATTTGAAATTATATTTCACATATAGTTATAAAAGTAAAAAGTTTTAAATGTCAATTAGATTTTAACTTAATTTAAGATTATGTATTTTAAAATAAATTTAAATCAATCCAGATTTAATTTATGAGATATTAATCAATAATAATGTTTCTGTGCTATCATTCTAGAGGTAAACATGATTAAAAAATAACATTATTTAGAACATATAGTTTATTTTAAAATTTTAAAATGTTTATTAATTTTTAAATATAAAATGTAAACATCTATTAATTTTTTCAGATTTATAAAACAGCTAAATTTATTCTTAAATGGGTCAATGAAAAATACTTCATAAATTCTTTCTAAATTTTATCATCATATTCTCTTTTGATCATTTAATTTACAATAATTTTATAAAATCTAAAAATTATATAATATATATATATATATATATTACATTTATGTTTAAATAATAATAAATGATTTTAATTTTTAAGAATAAACGTGAGCATGCGATAATCCTCTTAATAAATTTAATTTTAATAAAAATTACTCCATCGAGTATTAGACTTGTTTTCCACGTGTGAACCTCCAATAATTTATGAGAGAGACGGACAGCTGTGCTCCCTGTAATACGCGTGAGATTTCGTTTTCGAATGCAAGCGCCATGTTTCCTCCTTCCCTTGTACTCCGCTGCTTTTACTAAACAGAATCGCACGGGATGAGTTCGGGCGGGTCTCACCTTCTAAAGGTAAAGGCAGGCTCAGATCCGACCCGGCAAATCTTTTTGACATTTATAAAATAAAATATTTGTTAGGGGATTTGATTTTTAAATATGGCTTTTCTTAATATAAACTAAATTTATGTAAAATCTTTATTTTGTCAAAAGATTCTCTTATTTCCTCTTTCTTTGCTTTCTTTATTTTCTTATCCACACGCAACACTAGTTCATTTTTCTCTTACTCATAACTGCACTAGTCCCTCTCCTCTATCGTTTGTTATTATACAATCTCTCTTTTCTCTTGCAGTAATTCTTCTTTTCCCTCTTCCACCCTCATTGACAATAGTTTTTCTTCTCCTCTCTTCTTATTTTTTACTCTCCTTTCATTGCAGTAGTCCCTCTTCTCAACCAATACTCTTGACAATTTGACATTTAATAATGCAATTGATTAATTGTGGTGCATGTGTAATTTGAATTTATTGACATCTCATGTGAAAAAGTAATTTGTTAGAGAATAGTACAAATTTGATATTAATGTAGCTCGTTTTTTTTCCTATGCTAAATATTTTTTTACTAAATTAAAACTATTTTGAATTGTGTGACATGCAAATGCGATCTTTATAATTTTTTTCTCCATGTTCAAAGTGGTCAAATTAAGTACTCATTTGTTTTAATTCTCATAAATTAATTTTCTATTATTATTTATAGTTAAGATCTCCAATCTTCTCTGAAAAAAACTCTCATCCCATGCAGTGCTTATAAGGTTTGTAAGATGTGATGTCAAATAAGAAATAAATTCAGGTCCATTAATAAAACTCAAAAAAGTTAAAATTCTTGTTTGAGCCAATTCATGCTCCGTCCACTTTTTACATTTAAATCTGCGCGTTTCCCGAGATGGGGAACATGTTATTCCCAAATCCCGCAGAGCATGAATAGAAAAGAATTGTACTTGAATGATGAAAGAGTACCCGTGAAGGCTCTTACAATTTTCTCTCTTAACGAGTAACTGCCGCTTCTGTCGGGTGGACCCGCGTATAGCGGCGAGACGCGTTAGCAATTACTAAAATTTTACTTCACGGTATTATGCGGTTTTTTATTTATAACTTAAAAAAAACAATTAATAAAATTTTAGAAGTATCTAGATGTGTTGGGACAGCTGGAAATGAGTTCTACATTAAAAGTGTAGAGAGATGTTAAGATTTATAAAAAAATTGAGTTACTTTTTCTAACAAATTAATATTTTGGATTGAAAATCTAGATCATAATAAGGTGCATAGTTCAAAACAATTCAACATTTTCATTCATTTGATTATATCAATTTGAATTCTTTACACATACAAATATAATTGTCAAATTACACTGTGTTCAAGTCAATAATAATTTAAAGAACTTAGTTATAGGCAAAGAATTATGTAGTATTATGTTGATTTTATAAAATGATTGTATTAGTGACCAACAAAGTCAAAATTCTATCTAAATTTAATAAATGAGTTGTGGAACAAAAGGCATATGACCTAATGGCGGGCATGAGAGATAGAACCAAGGAAGGTGGTGAAGTCGTAGTCTCATGATTGAGAGATACTGCTAGTTAAGGAAGGTGCTTCCATGATTCATGCATGAATAGTAAGTAAAACAGAGACTTGTGCTTGCATGATTCAACAAATGTGGGAGCAAGCTGTGTTAAGAAGTCTGACTTTTTTCTAAAATTGAGGAAGGTGGAAGGAGAGCTAATGAAAATTCTGCCATGTAAAGATAAAATTACTAATTTTTAGCTTAGCTTGACTTCTAATGTAGTACTCTCTTTGTCCTAAATTAATTGTCATATTTAGATTTTAAAATTGTTTCAAAATAATTGTTTCATTTATATTAGAATAGTATAAACTGTGTTAAAAATGGATGAGATCAGATAAGGTGCTAGACTTATATAGAGAGTTTTTTTAAAAAATACAAATCTCTTACAACTAAAATAGGATGGAGGAAATATTTATTTTAATAATTCAAAGTGTATTTAGCTTTTTAAATGGGGAAAAGGAGACTATAGACAATAAGAAACTGTGTAAATACCATATAGTCATATTTACTCTAAAAGTATATATAGACAATATGAAAATTGGCAAATGAGATTGGATATTTCAATCATACAACATTGGTTGAAGTTGAAGGGTTGAGAGATCTATAAATGCTTATGAAATACTCTAAAATAGTGTATTTTCTTTATTTCAATTTCATATGCATCATTTGGAATATAAATATCTTGAGAGATGATTGCATGTAGGTTACAAAAGTAAATTTTTTGAAATAAAATTCACTAAAATCAAAAGCCAATATGTAAACACCAAAGAATTGTTCAGTGAAGAGACTTAATTATAAACTATTAAATACATCTACTTTTTTAAATTACAATTTAATACTTATTTTATTCTTCCTCTATTTCAATTATCAAATAGGCCTCAAGTAATTGAGTACACTACTTTTAAATATTTATTATTTTATTTAAATAAAAAAGAAAATACAGCAAACTCGAAAATATAGAGAGCAGAAGGAAGTGCATATCACACGTGTGTCTTCCCACGGTGGACTCTCTCTCGTGTAGCAAAACCACATGCGAGCTACACATGTAAACATATTTGCGGTTGTTGCAGTGGTGGAGGACTGCTGGAAAGGAGAGGATGTGGCGTACCAAAATAAGTTACAAGTGCTCTCACGTAACTGTTGCTGCCTGCGGAAAGTAGTATTCCTCATATCTCTCTCTTTTTGTCGCTTTCTCATCTATTTTTAAATTTCTTCTGTTTGGCTCCCTTCACTTTCTTTCCAAAATCCAAACGCATTCCCCATCACGTGTCATTCATTCCTAACAACATCATGTCATCTCCTTCATGCATGCGATCATCTCTATTCTATTATGTCTCCACATCCATGTCCTATTACTATGCCATGCATATAAAATTGAATTATGAATTTTTTTTATGAAAATATCTCAAATAATTTTGTGTCAGAGTATCTCTTAATAATTTAATTTAATTAGAGTGTTACGTATGTTTCGTCAGACTTTTTTATATAAAAAAGTTGTCAATTACTAATGCACAGTCAAACTTTGTTTTTAAAATGTGCATTTGTTTAATAGTGTATAAATTACATTACTAGCATATGAGAGCTATTAAGATACAAGTTAAAAAATAAAAATATCTGTATCCTACTATGATTGTGTAATAAGTTAAAATCAATTATTATTTTAAAAGATGGTTGAATAACTTATTACATAAATAAATACAATTTAAAAACAAACTTAAATTACATTACTACCATAATTTTCTCATGACATCTCCATTTAAAAAATAGAAACCTTATTTATTCAGATATAATTATTGAGCCTCTTCAGTCCAATGAGAGGAATTAATAAAATCGCCAAACTGTTGGGGAGGTTTGTGTAGTTGGGAGTTGGGACATTCTCGTCCCCAGTTTCTGCTTTACCGGTTAAAAACGGAAACGGAAAGGATTCAAATAACCAATTTTCCCCGAATCAGTTTGGAGTGGATTTTGGTTGATTTTCCAGAGAGAATCTCACGAGACAGTTGAAGGAAACGAGATAATCTCACGCTAACCTTAAAATCTCACGACCCGAGGCGGAGAGTCAAAATACAAAAATCACACGCTAACTATAAAATCTAACGAAACCAATCCAACCGAAAATGAAGTGAGAGACTTGATGAGAGTCAAAATGCATTAAACCACACGTTAGCCCCGTCGTCTGTAAAAATGTGTCGTAAGTACCACGTACGAGTAACCGAAATTGGACACTCAATCTTTTATTTCTATCTCATGCTTTCACTCCCCTTTCATTATAGCAACAGCCCAACTTCAGTAACGTGGAGCATCCATCTTGTTTATATCCGACCGTTTGGATGCAATTTCAACCGTTTATCCAATTGATGGCATAAGAAAGCGATGAGTAATAATCCGTGCATTATAAATTTTTACTATAGTATACTATTTTTAAAAAAGAAAAAGACCATTTTATCATTATTTTTTTTCTTCAATTTTTCAAAAAAATGACAAAATAATATTTTCCCTCTAAAAATACTGCACCATAGTAAAAAAAATAGTATACAGATCATCATCTGAAAGCAATGTTGATTGTAATTAAATTAGAAATTCAGGAACCTCTAAAATATCTCTACTTATAGCCCACATATTTTAAGAAAAATCATGGAAATTATAATAAAAATATATTGGCTATCTTTCGAAAATCGAAATATTAATGAATCATTTTTCGTAAAAATCTCTTTTATAAAATTTAATTAGAAACTGAGAAAGGAAGAATAGGGAGGATGGAGGACAGGTGTCGGTTGAAAGGAGTACGTTCGTTGACGGAAGAAGGCAGGTACATATACAGCTGGGCTGACAGGATGGCAGTAATGATCCGCCTGCCAATTCGGCCACCGCTCTTGTCGCTTCTGCCATCTCATCCCTCTCTCTCTCTGCCGTGCGTGCGGCCGTTCTGTATCTCTCTCCTTCCTTCCTTCGGTAACTCTGATTCTGACCCACTATCAAGTCACCAACGACAAAACAAAATCTGTCAACCCACTTCTAAAGTCGCAACTCACAAGAAAAACAAAAAAGAATTCCTCCCCAACTCACTCACTCACTGCAATCAATTGCTCGCCAGCCTGGCTCTGTCAACCTCTCTCTTCTCCACTCCTCTACTGCTTACTTTAGCCAAGCCAGCCGTAGATGTTCATCGTCTTTCTTTCTTCTGCTGCCTGTTTCCTGCTCGGATATCACTGTGGCAGTGAATAATGAAATATCATTTTTTTTCTAATTTGGTCCATCCATCCTCCAATCGTCCCATTTCTTTGTTCTTTTGATGGCAACAAAATATTGGACGCGGTAGATGGGAATGTATAATTTATGATGAGAATTATAAAATTGTTAAATAAGCATTTTTGTCTGTTATTATTTATTTAGAGTAGCGATCCTTCCACATCTATGTTGTGTAATCAGACACGAAATTTAGAGTATTGTCCATTTTACTCTTTTACTGTGACATAAATCGGCTCATTGACCAACTCACCGGAATACTGATCCTTCCATTACAGTATAAATTGACTCACTGGCCAGACCACTGATCCAATTACTAAAATTTATTTAAGTGAGACTGTTTTTTTTTTACAAAGAACAACAAATCGAGCCACTGATCGGATCACTGAATTTTTTTTAAATGCTTTTGTACATTAATGGAAAGATAAAATGGGCAATACTGTAATACCCCTCTCTCCTGAAGGTAAGATCATAGTAAAATGGATAAAGATTTTAACGGAGGGAGGCGAGTATTACGACGCGAGTCAAGTCTGAGTACAAAAAACTCGACCCTCGACTGGCCCAACCTAACACGTGCATGGTTAATACCTTAAAACGCGTGTCTCATTTTACAAAATACTTTTGAGTGAATGGCTACAACAAGCAGGTACTCTAAAAAAGGTGTGCTCATAGTTGATTAATCAGGAGTTAAAAAATCGTTATTAGCCGATATTTTTTTCTCTTCAACCAATATCGCTCGATATTTTAACCGATATTGTGAATATCGGCTGATAACGATATATATCGGCCGATATTCACTACTTCAAAATCGATACATATCGGCTGATACGATATGTATCGACCGATATTTGTACCCCTGGATATAATAATAGCTTTATCCATCTAAATTTACTTTGAAATGAGCTCCAAATGAGGCCTTTGTGTCTAGGTAAAAAAATGCCAAACCATTTTTACTTATTGAATTATTTGAATTTTGACGTTGATGATGATGGTGAAGAATTACATGGAGAAAACTAAAGTAGAATAGTAAATAACGGTCTTGTTTAAGTTGGTAGGACAATTTGTAGAGTACGGAGAATATAAAATCAATGTTTTAAAAAATGACTTGTGGAGAAAGTTGGGTTTAAAAGGGTTTAATGAAGGTTCAACATTGGCCGAATTAATCAAATCAGTGACATATAACATGATCTCTCGTACTCTAATATAAATCATTTAACTAACTAATTAATAAATAAATTATAATATAAATAATTATAAAATGTTAAATGTCAAATACAAAATATAAAAAATATAAAAGGTAACACTAACATTTTTATAAAAAATATTTTGTTCACACTAATTATAGCTATAAATAATAAAATAGCATAATGATCTAATATAATAAGCTTTATATCTTGTAATGGTCATTGAATTGGGCCAACCCCATGAAACAGCCATGGCCACATGGACACGGAGTGTCGGTTTTTAATGGTCATTGAGAAAGGTAGAATATTGCATAAAATATAATTATTATAATTGGAAAAATCTTTGAAAATCTAGGGTTAATATATTTCAATGTGTCTCAATTTTGATAGTATGATAATCTTTATAATAATTTATGGGTAGTGATTTTTGCACCATTATTTTCTCTTATAATGCACCCCTTTAAAAAAAATTAATTTTACTCTTGCCTTTGAGAAAAAGAGAAAGAGATAGAGAGGAAATAAGTAAAGTTAAAATTGAAATTTTCTTTTAAAAGGATGCACTATAAAAGAAATAGTGGTGCAAAAAATACTACTCTAATTTATTCATCTATTATAAATATTATATTTGAATGAGACTCCACTATCCAACCACTGGATTTTCTAAAATTTCCAACACGTAAATTTAAAAGATATATATAACATGTCAAAATATTTGAACCTTTTAGCTCAAACGTCTACCAGAGCAACTGATTATAATATAACCTGATGAGAAGGTAAAACTTTAAAAGACAACTGTGAATAAGTAGACTAATAACTTTACATATAATAAAACTAAACTTTTTAACTCAAGGTAAGAAAATATTTCATTCTTTTCAAAAACCCAATCTAGCTGTAATTTGGTTTTATAAACATTTATAGAATCAAGCCAATAACCCTATAATGTGGACCAACTGGCGCTTGTCCAAAGAGGGGAGTACAAATAAATATCTTAAAAAAATAATGTTTTTCACAGAAGATCACTGCAATTTTACCCAAACACTTGGTAAATAAAATGAAGAATGATGGCGGTACTTGACTATTACATAAAACAAAAAAAAATTTATATTGGAGATGAATTAGCCTATCTTTATTATGATTAAGTTGTTAAGAGTTACACTGTTCTGTGTGCCTTGCAAATCTTTATGATTTTCAAGTTAATCATATGATTTTGGTACTAATAGTAGCCGTTGAAATTATAAAATTGATAGATACACATTATCAATTACGAAGTCCAATCAACATGTATTCTAATATGTCAATTATATGTACAATTTATATTTTGTATCGTTATTCAATAATAAGATTAATATTTAGATAAATATGGTAATTAATTAATCAATACAATTTTTTAAACCCTAACTAACGGCTAAAAGTAGCTAAATTAGTTAGTACGAAAAATTGGGAAGGTCCTACTGAAGAGCCGCAACGATTCAACGGCTAAATTTTTTCAACTGGTGTATGCGACAATTTTTTCATCTCCTCTAATACGGACTCGGGCTCCCTTTTAAATAAAGTTAATAAATAAATAAAATTGCAAAATTTCCGAAAATGGGAAGGAGGCGAGAAATTGAGGTGTGGGGCGAGATCTAGCGCCACGGTTCTGTATTTACGCGTTATCGCCTAACGGACGCGTGTCCTCACGCCAGCTGTATGCAAAATCAACCGTGTGCCAAGAAGCAGTGGTGCCCTCCTCCGCCAACCCCCTATAACCGGTCATCCAAACCGGTACTCAAGGTCACCCCTCCTCATCCTCATCCTCCCTTATATTCTTCCATCTCTCACGAGTCTCGACCTCCTTCCCCACTCTTCTTCTTCCTCTCCTCTTCCTCATCTGGTTCATCTGAAAAAATAATATTCTCAAAGGTCGATCAAATCTGATCTTTGTCCGTCAATCAAAATGGGGTCAACGTCGAGGAAAGATGTGGACCGTATAAAAGGGCCGTGGAGCCCAGAGGAGGACGATGCGCTGCAGAAGCTGGTGCAGAAACATGGAGCAAGGAACTGGTCGCTGATAAGCAAGTCGATTCCGGGAAGGTCGGGAAAGTCGTGCAGGTTGAGATGGTGCAACCAGCTGTCGCCACAGGTGGAGCACCGCCCCTTCACGCCCGAGGAGGACGAGACCATCATCCGTGCCCACGCAAGGTTCGGCAACAAGTGGGCCACCATTGCCCGTCTCCTCTCCGGACGTACGGACAACGCCATTAAGAACCATTGGAACTCTACCCTCAAGCGCAAATGCTGTTCTTCCTCTTCCACTTCCCTGAACGAGGATGGGTCCGGGTCGGCACCCGTTGATCCGATCGACCAACAGCCGCTCAAGCGCGCCAACTCCGGCATCAACCTCGGCCCAAGCAGCCCGTCGGGCTCTGATGTCAGCGACGCCGTCCTTCCACCTCCGCCTCCACCGCCGCCGCCGGCGTCACTCATCTATCGGCCTGTTGCGAGGACCGGCGGCATTTTGCCGCCGCCCACGTCGCAGGTGGAGATGTCGCCATCGCTCCCGCGCTCGAGCGACCCACCGACCTCTCTCAGCCTCTCCCTTCCCGGCATCGACTGCTCTGACGCCTCAAATGCAATTGGGTCTGGGTCAGTGTCAAGCATCAGCGAACGTCCGCCGCTGCACCCCTCTTCGCTTGTGCCCTCGGATACCCTTCGCAGTCAGCAGCCGCAGCAGCACCAGAACCCAAACCAGAACTCGAATCCGATATCTTTACGGCTTGCGGATTTTGGGTCCTACCGGACTCCCTTGGAGAAACCCTGTTTCCCCTTCAGCCCTGAATTCTTGTCTGTGATGCAGAAAATGATCAAAAAAGAGGTGAGGAATTACATGTCGCATCTTGAGCACGAGCAGAATGGGAATTGCATAGGTAGCGGCCTCTGTTTCCCGGGCGATGGTGTGCGAAATGCAGCAGTTAAGCGTATTGGTATCGCAAAGATTGATTGAGATGTTCTAATGAATGCATAGAAGAACGACGGTTTGGTTCTTTTCGTTTAGCAGAAGAGAATAATTTCGAAGACAGCTCTCCTTGTACAGAAAAGAGATGGAAAGAATAGGTGGCTATGGAAATCAAAAACGGCAGTAGTTGAAGAATGTAAATCGGAGAAGAAAATGGGAAAAAAAGGAAACTAATTGGGTTTTGGGCATGAGAAAGATGATCGTGGAAAGCATCCAATTCAAACTGAAGGAAATGAAAACGATTTTCTTTTGATCAAAATCCACGTTTCTCCCTCTTATTATTATCAGTATTATTTTTCTCTTAAAAGCAATGAAGAAAGGAAAAGACTCTCTTCCTCACTTAATTTGATCTTTTCATTGTTTTCTGCTTGGCTCTGCATTTTCATTGAATGAATGCATGAAAGAGGCAGTGTTTTCAGGAAAAATTAATGTTTTTAGCTATAATCAATATCGGTTTAACTAATTATTATTATTATTATTTTGGAAGCTGATTTTGGAAAGATCTTTCTTTCGTCTTGTTTCATTCATCCAAATGGAGAATGGCAAGTATTTGAATGCGAATTTTGATCTAAATCAGGCTTCATATTTCATAATACAGTTGTTATATATAATAACCCAAGAGTTGATTAAATTGGTGGATTGTGGTAAATTAACTTGCTGGATTAGAATAGATTAGTGCCGTTAATATTGAACTAAATGATAATTAAGGAAAGAGATATGTATTATGCCTTGCCCCCCACCAACTACTTTCTCTGAGTAGAGCTGATTATTATGGAAAGGCAATTGACAGGGCCAAACCTGTTTTACAATTTGGGCGCAACTTTTCTAATTTTGGCTAAATTTTGCAGCTGGGTACAACTTGCTTCATATTTAAAATGGCTAGGCATGCTCCAATAACCATAAGGAGGCCTGCCCCTTTAGTGGAAAATGGAAAATGGAAAATGGAAAATGGGAAAAGAAGAATAAGATTTTTTTTCTTGGACTTAGCATTTGAAAAAGTTAGGATAAAAGACAAGACTGTACCTTAGTCTCTTTATTTAGATTTCTAGATTTTTGATAGATAATTTAAATAAATATTTTTTAGGTAATTTTAGAAGGAATTGAACATTAGACTTCTACTCTAATTTTAGAGTTATTCTTGTCAGTTAAAATAAAAAAAGTGAGTAAAAAATAAAATCCTATATTTTATTAAAAAAATTCAATGTTGAAGCCTTGAAGGTACTATGTTTGTATATGGCAGGAATGAAAAGCAATTTAATTGAATGTGGCTAGTTTTATTATTTTAAATGAAAATGTTCTGCTCAATTAAAATAAATCATGAATTCTTGCTTCTATCTCTCCACCATCATCTTTCCCTGAGATATGATTTTTGCAAATATATCTGATGGGTCGCCCCTTTTTCGTAATTGGGGTTCAACTACTATTTTTAGGTTTTAAGATTTGCACATTCATGCCTTTTTTCTCTCCACCTACTACTGATTTCTGGAGAGAGCACTCATAATTGTGTACACCTAAAAATTATTTTTATTTAAAATATTATATAGATCAGTGAAGGCTATAACATGAAAATTTAGTAAAATAGTATTTTAAAATATAAAAAATTAGCTATTATATTGAATTCATTAAAATTTTGATGATATAGACATTATATTGATCATATTTGGATCTTAGCTAATAATAATTTTTATCTTATTTTTTTAATTTGAGATATTTTACAATTTTGTTTTTAATATGGTGGGATTCGATGATTTATTTGTTACAATTATATTAGCTGTAATTACAATTAAGGTAATTGATATGTATTGTCTTAGCATGGTTTGACATATATATGCTAAAATTTGCCTATGTAGGGCTAGGTTTTGCCCCATGACCCCATACACGACCTATGGAGCATCAATAATGGAAAAAGTGAGCAACTGTAGAATAGAAAATTATTCCTTTTACAATTAATAGTATTGTGAAATATGGAGTTGGTTTCTATTATTGAACTTAATAATTTTTAAAAATTATGTTTATGAACTAATTTAAATTATATATGATCTATATAAAAGCTCTGTGTAATTTTTTGCAGAGTAAAACAAAACGGAAATTATATACAACTATCATATATCAACAGTTTACCATCATGACCTCACTGGGTCTGGATCCACAGTAAGTCCATTAGTAATTTTTGGTAGTCCACATACTTAATGAAAGATTTTTTCAATAGATTTGTCGTCAACTCATTTTATTTCATGGGTTTTCTTTAAGATCAAAGTATTCATGAATCTCACCTGACTAATCTTTCAGACATGCATAAAGCTCCTAATCTACACACGCCGGATACAGAACAATAGAAAGTGACCATTTTTTATCGTCATCTCACCTCATTTCATGAGCTTTGTACTTAAACATAGTTAAAGGACAATAATAAGATGGGACATGATGGTCATTTCTATATTTTTTTCCTTAATTTTTGTTAGGAGGAACAAGAGTTTCTTGCTGTGGGGTGTCACTTTAAAAGCCTTAATATGCTTGGTTTAGTTGATCAGTTCATGCTCGGAATATCATCATTAGTTTGAAAGTAAGACCAAGAATGAGGAATACTGTTGTGGGTCCATCTCTAACTAGAGAGCAATCATCATTGTATGGTCTGTAATCTATATGGAATGGCTCTTTATGCTTTTCTCTTGGATTTAATTTAATTAGGAGAGACATGAGAGGAAGATGACATGATAAGAATTCCAAATTCAGACACAAATAATCTTTCTAACCTTCTACAGTGAATTTTTGGATGACCTCTATTTGCCGAACTTTTTTTTTTTTCATGTTCTTTTTCCTTTTTTCTCATGACTCTTTTTTTAAATCTAAAATTTAGTGTCTCAATCGACTAATCTTTGAGACATACGTAAATCTCTTGATCTACACCTACCAAGAATGACCCTTTAACCACCAGGACTTCTCCTTTGTATGGCTTAGTAGACTACACCACGCAAGTGATGACTCAAAGATTCTATTCATTTATTGGGATTGTCAACACATATATAAATGAAAATAGATATTAAAAAAATTATAGACAGATCAATAGGTCAAGATAAGGACCGGAAAAAATAGGCCATTCTGTCGCATTATCCATGCTATCTTTTTTAAATAGAATTCATCTTTGAAATAAAGACATGTCAGCACCCATTCTCTATTTCGTTTTCTCTATTTTATCTATCAAATATGATTTATATTTAAAAAAATAACTTAAAATAATGAGAAAATATTATAATAATGGAGATAATTCTATGTTTTGTATGCTTAACTAATAAAACATGTGTTCACTATTCTTTTCCTTTTCGGCTATTTTTTTGTTTAATTTGATGGGCCCGACCATCGATGCTGGATGAACATCGTCATGATTTGAGGGCTATAAGAATGAGTGATCTGATTCATAAGCACGATGAACTTAGCTTAGAAGAAGATGATACTTCAAACCTAGCTCTTGCATAACTCAGCTGATGCAGGTGGCAATGCTTAGAAGTTTCAAATTTAAGTACAATTCGAACTACAGAAAGAATGAATGGGGGCAAAGAGATGTCTACAGCTGATGAAATCATGATTACCATAAACATTTTAACATATATCAGCAGTTGATTTTCATATTCAAATTATTTGCATGGGTGATTGCCTATTTGGTGCCCAATAATGTAGCAACAACGGATCGAGGTGTCTAGGACATTTTAGAGCATCTCACTAGTCATCGGGCGTATGCAAAGCTCTCTACCCACAGTCACCGGATAAAACTACGAGAAGTGGCCCTTTGAAGTGGGATGGGTTTGAACTCAGGACTCACGTTTCATGCGACAGGTTCCTGACCACTTCTCCTGTCGAGTGCCTGCATTTCTGCTTAATTTGGCCATCAAAATTTGCATCCTTGAGAACCCGAGGCATGGAAACATTTCCATTTCAGCAGCTGAGATATTTGGTTATGTAGAGACTCAGTACATCCATGACAAGTACGGATGACTAATGACATAGCTGAAGCACCAAGGGGTTTTATCTTGGCGCAATCTCAACTGTTGGCAACTCATTTTCTGGAACACCAATTAAATGCTCATTCCATTAAGTTTTTGGTTTAGTGCTTCAATGGTCCACCTCCTTGAAAAGAGACCCACTGAGGAGGATAGAGCATGGAGTGGTAACAATGGAAGAACCTTCGGGGGCTGCGTTTTGCTAAAATCTGCAGATGAGGAGTTTGCAGTAGTGAGCCGGGTGATGGATTCGAGTCATGGTTTGAGTTGTGTTCTGTACAAAAAAAAAAGCTTGCACATGTAGAAAAGCTATGTGATTTTTGGCTTGGATTTTGTTGACTCGCACCATTGGAAAATGAATTGTATGTTAAGTGGGGAGAACCTAATTTTCTGACCTCAGTTTTCATCCCGAAAATGGTAAACTGGCCTTATGAATGGATACAATTCTCTTCACCATGTCAATTTTCTTTTTTTAAAAAAAGAAAAAATACCAAGTAACATTGGTTGGGGTGCAGAACTTCGAATCAGATCACCCATCCTTTGGGCTGTGATCTTTCTCCCCCGCCCCCTCCAACCCCAACTCCCCTGCCCCTCTTTCATTTTGAGAGGTAGCAAACTATAGTCTGTAACCATTGTATTACAGACACACATACCTTCCCAAGAACCTTGACAGATTCTGTTTGCCCATTTAGATGAGAGTGCTATACAGATTTAGGAATCAGAACACCTTCAGAATGAGGCGACGACGGGACTGATTGCAAGAGCTCCAATGACAAAACACGCCCAAGAAATGAGAAAGGATAGTGTTAGCTGAAGCCTACAAAAATAGTTATACAGTAAAGGCATGTCTTCTGGGCAGAACAACAATCTGATAAAAGTTAATCCAAGGATTCGATACATGATGGAATATCAGGAAAAATATAAATGGTTCACATTCATTCCGGTACACATACTATGCATCTTATGATCATCAAATGAAGGTGGTAATGACATGACATACATCAGAAGAACAACATGAGTGGGTGCAGGAAAAGTAAAGGTACTGATCATAAAAACCTGTCAACAGAAATGTGGCATAGGCCAAGGAAGATGCCATTGATGTTTCATAGTAGTTTTCAAGGTCATTCTTAGAGAATTATAGAGTTGCTACCATGACATCTCTCTCTTTTCTTATCAGTCATGATCTGAGATACAAATTTCTACCAACATTTCGAAGAAATTGGCTTATATTTTGAAAATAAATTATATTTCAGCCCGAGCCTGACCAACAAATTCAGCCAAAATTTTGGACTTTTCCGAGGTCAAATTCAATTTTTAGAGCTTTTGCATCCATATTTAACATTTATATCCATTGCTCATGTCCTTTCGCTTTGGACATACAAATCTAGGTCAATCTGAGTATAACTTACAGAATAGGTCAAGCTTCTTAATCATCCCTCTTAATAAAAATAAACTTCACTTCTGTTTTTGTTATCTTGTTCACCATCCTCACTTGTCTCTCCTTCCATATTACCTCTATCTTCCAATTGTGTGTTTAACAAGCTTTTAAAATATGTTTTCCTACTTTTACTAATTTTTTTTTTGTCTTTCACTAAAACCATTTGGTTATTGTCCTTAATGCATCGTACATGGTGGATGAACACCCTAAACTACAAGCACAATAAAGTGACCTAGTTGTCCATCAAGAGCTGCCCCAGTTGGATGGTTCATCAAAATTCAGTCCTAATTGGAATAACTTTATAACTAGATTATACTAAACATGGTATGTCTACCAAGGTGGTTATGTAAAAGGTTGGATCCCATTATAATGATCAAAGGAACTGTACTGCGTTTTTTGGTTACCTTTATTGGCTCACAAGCATTTTTTTGAAGCTTATCTGAGAGACTTATGTAGACAAAGGACCAAAAGGATGAAACAACTGCTGCCATAATACCACCAGCAGTAGCATAGAATGTAAATGGCGACATGATCTTCCCAGTAACAACTGTAGAGAATGAAAAAATAACAGCAGCAACCACAGTGCAGACCAGCTGATCCCAGAACCCCAAACTACTAAAGCGCTTGAAATATCTAGAGGTGATTTCTAGTCTTCTGATAACCTGCTCATTCAAGTAGTAATCTATTCATACACATTTACATACAGATTTCTGAAGATAGAAGCATATTGCTGGTGAACCACCAGCACATCAAATCAAATGTCTAGAAAGAAAAATGTTTCATAGAATACAGTAATTTGTACTTAACTAATAAAAGTCGCCATGTTTCAAAGAAAATATATTGCTATAACAGAAAAATTAATGAAAAGAGTATAATAAAGCAGTTTTGTACCAAATAGTGACTGTTCAATTTTTACTTCAACTGATACATCTGGTTCTACTTGCCACTTTAATGCATGGTTCTCAGTACTTTGTTTGGGGAGAAGGTACAAAATACCTTTTATGTAGTAAATTTATCATCCTGTCTTCTGTTACGAAGTTAACAAAAGTTCTTCAATCTCAATATCATTCTCCTCCTTTCTACATTTTAATCTAAACATGAAGATTAAGATTAGCCATGAGATTCAATCCAAAATAACTAGATCATAGAGTTCTGGCAGCTGCTCTTCAATCAAGCATAAATCCTGATCAGTAGCACGATTATCTGGGTCATCCATCGTTTATTTGTAACTTTTAGTTCCCTCTTTGAGTTCTGTGGAATTAGAACATGAGCTTTGTGAACTGAGAAAACGACATTGGTTTCCAATTTCACTATGCATGACTAAACAGAAGTGGCAACTTTTTCTTTAGTTCACTAAGGGATTTTATGACCAATGAGGTTCCTAACTTACCAAGATTCAGATATTCTTTTATATGTCGTTGATTATTCTCATATGAAATGGTTTATATATTGAAAGAGAGATCAAAATTCACTCTATCTTTCAATTGTTCCATAAGGAAATTGGAAATAGCCTTAAAAAAATCTGTATGACAGTCCAATAATGTTTGTTTTCAATGGTAAACTTCATTTAAGAGCACAAAGAGTGTATTACACAGTCCAATAATGCCAGTGAATACCTTTCGGCAATGTCTCGGTCATATCTTTCTCAAGATGGAAAGAATTTCATATTTTTTTGGTTTCTACCACTCCTTTTAAATCCTGTGCAACCTCAATTATCCATTAGGGATGCATTTTCTCTTCAACTGTTGCCCAATCAATTGCCTAAGTTGTCTACAACTAAGGCAACTAAAAGTAGGCTTAAACAAACCATGAGTGAAGCCCAAAACCCACAAAGAACTCCCATATAATTTAAAAGAAAAAGATCCAATAAAGACCTCAGTTACATAATCTGCATTATCTTGGTATGTCAATTGGTATCACTCTATTCATCTTATGACCTGTAAGTTCATGTCTAGGTATTTTGCACAAAACATCTCCTTTCTATAAACAAGACCATAGTAACATTTCTCTACGCCTCGAGAAATTCTCATGGTACTAAAATTTTATATAAAGAATTTAATTAACCAATCAACTCCAATAACTTTCAACAAACCATATATTCAAACAAAGATGCATAATCCTATATTTGATGAGGAATGACTTTGAAAGATAAAGTTAGAAATGACTATATTAAGAAAACTTTAAAAATATCCCTCATAGATAACAATATGGTTTGGTCATGTTAGTAGAAAATTCAAAATGCCCCTACTATTCAATGTTGAGAAGTTGCATATTGAAGGTTCGATGAGGAGAGGAAAAATATTGAAAACGTGAAGGGAAGGAATAAAGAATGACATAATAGTTTGTAGGGCGATAGAGGATGTGGTTTTTGATATGATCAAATGGAAAAGTAGAATTTGGAAAGCTAATCAAATAGATGGGATAATGATGATGGTGACAACTTATCTGATAACTTGGGTACTCCAAATTCAATCCCAATTACTCATCACTTTCTTTTTCTTCCATGTTATTAATATATTCGAGATGTAGCTTGAGTTAGAGCATTCAATTTGTCTTGCTGTTTTACCTAATCAGACCTTCTGCACTGGAAATTAAGCTTTAAGGCATTTGCAGAAGTCACATGTTCCCATCGTAAAAATCCAGTAAATGATTTCGGGTACATTTTCCAATTTAGAATTATATAGAATACAGGGAAACTTATGAAAATAACCATGTCCGGATTTTTTATTTTCTTTTGCATTTCCATCCATTACTCTTTAACTTCACAGAAGTAGCTTACCCACCTTCTTGTCATGTTTCATCTCTTTGTTAGGGAATAGACCCAACACCCACATAAACAAAATACAGATTCAATCACACAAAGAGAAACAACACATGAGATATACGTGGTTCGGCCCAACCTTGGCCTACGTCCACAGGCGAGTGTAGATTTTATTCACAGAGAAAAATACATAGATACAATAATTAGATCCTAAGATCTCTTTTGGTATCTTCCCTCTTTCTCTCTCTATCTCCCTCACTACACCTCTGCAAGAGGCCCCTTGTGGCCTCGGAAGGCGCTCGGCCAAAACGGGGGTTTTCCATGAAACACACGTCCCTGTTATATAGCATCATTGTCGTGTCTCATCTAGCCCCTTTTGGAGAGTCCCACCAATAGCAATTTCCTAATGTAATTAGGAATCCCATGTAATTAGGAGTCCTACAAAATAGACTCCTAATTTAAGTGGAATTGAGCCACAAGTTCCAACACTCTCTTCATCATCTTCAACAGAAAATATGCCTTTCTCATCAAATGAAGTGGTCTTTGTTAAGGAAAAGTTTTTTTAAAAGAAAAAGCAATATAGTTTCCTCTCAAGTTCAATATTCTACGTTTGCAACAGTACCCAATTTGTCACAAAGAAAGATATAGAGACTGCAAAAAGTTGATTTTCTTCTCTCCGCTGAAACCATTCTCCTGTAGAAGAACAGAACAGGAATATTTATGGATATAGAAGTTCCATCTTCCTCTCTCTATTTTTTGCACTAGTTAGGAAAAAGCACCGGAAACAGTGACACGATTTTTTTAATAAAATAGGAAACTGATCTTTTCTGGTTTTCTTTTTCTTTTTCCCCCCTTCAGTTGCCATTCAAATTGGGGGCAAAACGACTCACTTTTTATAAAAAAATCTCAGCGTCCTACTCACCAGCACAATAAAATTACGAAATTTATCAAGGATGGTGTAGTAACGATTGGGACACCCAGATAATAAGGGACACGGGTATTTTATCTTTGTTTTACTGGATTTGTCACCGTTCAAATCAGAAGGAAAGTCTCAGTGTCTCTTATTACCAAAAGTCCCTGTTACCCTATGACTGGGCCTTTTTTTTAAAAAAAGGGGAGCAACCAAAACGAACGGAGAGAACCTGAGCGAGTTTTGCCTTCTCTGCTTCTTCTTCTGCACTGGATGGGGAAGGGAAGACTGAGAAATCGAGAGCCGAAGCGTAAACAGCTGCTTATGGACCTGTACTTGTTGGGGGAAGTAGAGAGAATGGGGCGTGAGGAGAGATGATGGAGCTGAAAATTTGGGAAAGGGAAAAGGAATGCATGGAGAAGAAGCGATGACGGAGAAGGAGGGTAGTGGGCGGTTGACGACGAGAAGAAGGTAGTGCGGACGTTAGGAACACAGATCCATTAAACCGAATCTGCATCCGTATCTTATCAACAGTCGAAATCCACGGGAACTGTGAGAGACGAAGTGACCCCTGACCAGCGAGGGCGGGCGGGCCTTCAAAATATGGTTAACGGACAGCCCGACTTGCTTTGACGCCTTGACGGGCCTTCTGGCATACGCTGGGCTGAAATGCCCGGATGCTCTTGTTCACGTAAAAGACTGCGGGGTACCTACCTGTAGAAGAAAAAAATTATTGAATTATTTTAATCTTTAATTTTTTAAGATGGAAAGTAAATTTTTAAATAAAATGTTTTCCTTATCTCAACTAATCTAATATAATAAAAATGCATTAAATGAATATTATAAAAATGGATTTACCTTGCTTTTGGCACTTTAAATCTTACTTACAAACGTTCATTCAAGTACAAATATGTACGGTTAGATTTCAATTAAATAGATAAATAATTTAAATGAATTTTTTTATAATTGTAATAAGAAAATATCTTAAGATTAATTTTCTAATAAGTTAATATATAATTAAATTTAAACTGAGTCACAAAAACTTCATAACTTAGTTGTGTGGTATTAGAGTTTTCGAGTTTGATGGGATGGTTACCCCACATGTGTGTGTATCTTGTACCTATAAATTCATTAAGAATATTTTTATCGAATATTTAAGGACTAAAAATTATTTTGATTAGATTAATCAAGACATCTTTTTAAGGACTGCAAAATTTAAGTACTAAAAATACTTTAAATTGATTAAATGTTGAAGAGCTTAAAAAACATTGTTCAATTAATTCAAATGAAAGTAATTTTTCGTGATCCCATATTCACTAAACAATCTTTCCAACTAATCCATTGTCAAAAGTAATATGACACAGGAATAAAGTTTCTGTAAAAATAATAATGAAAAAATTATTTGAAATATTTTTATGTTTGTTTATATATTCAAATATGGTGACGAAAAATCATTCATCGAATAGAAAAAAAAAAAATCAACTACATCCGTTCAATTTTATTTCATAATCCAAATAGAAAGTTGGTGGACCTTGGTAATATCTATAAAAATACCAAATATGTAAACTATAGTGTAATATATAGTTTAAAATGAATTTGTAATTTATTTAAGTCAATAGAAAATATGAAAAATGCCAACACTCTAAAGTATAACTTATTCTATTGCTATCTTTAGAGGTAGGAGGTTCTACCAAAACGCTTAAACTAGTTTTTCTCTCAACTGGTTTAAGCGTGGATAGATTGGGTCAAACTATTTAATTGAGTTGAAGTTCTATCTCTAAATTAGATTTGGGTCATGTGTTTGATTTGAGTCGAATCATGTCTGAACTTATGTTTGGGTTAAATTGGTAACAAATTAAAATTTTGGGTTGGCATAGATTACAAGACCATGTTCAGATCAAGTCAAATCAGATTTGGATCGGATTAGGTTTAAAGTCATTTGATTTTAGGTTGGGCATAGATGACAGGTTGGAATTGAGTCAATTGACAGATAGGGTTGAGAGGTGAAGTCATGTTGGAATTGAGTCAATTGACAGATAGGTTGGAATTGAGTAAATTGACAGATAGAGTTCAACATGGCAGATTGATAGAAACTTGAAAATGAAAATTCACAAGGCTCAAAGAATAATGATGATCATGGACCAACCATACAATACTTCTTGTCAAAAATCAAAATCAGAGAAAGAGGAGAATAATTCCAGGTCTTAAAAGGTTAGGAATCCGTGCAAGGACTGAGGACCTGTTGTTGGAACAAGCTACTTTTTACCTTTATTTCACATGACTGCACACAGGAATTCTGACTGCAGTTCAGACGGGAGAGAGGGCAACCACAAAGAATCCCCCTTAGTTTTGTTTGTTTGCATGCAGAGAAGTTACCATCCCATCAAGAGTTTACCATTCCAATTCACTTGAATCACTCGAATCTAACATTTTACAGTATGAGGAATGATAAAGCAGCCTTGGCTTAACAGTAATTGTGTGAACCAACCCAACTCATGGTGCCAAACTCACCCCCAAAGAATACCCCTTTGTTGACGGGTTGATCTACTGCTGTACTCCATCCAAGCAGAGCCTTGTCTACCCATTCACAATTACCTAACAAATGGAACTTGGGCAAAAGTAGCAGCGACAAGGTGGATTGGGCTTTTCTATTGAAGCCCATTTAGTTTTAAGAATGAGTGAGAATGGAGTGATAAACTTAGAACTGAATTGTTTAGTTCATTTAATCCATTCTCATTTATTCCTAAAACCAACCAAGCCCTACAGTACTGAGAATGGAGTGATAAACTTAGAACTGAATTGTTTAGTTCATTTAATCCATTCTCATTTATTCCTAAAACCAACCAAGCCCTACAGTACTACCAGTTAGAAGGATTGCATCTTTCTATATCGTTATTATTATCATTATCATTATTATTTTGAGGAGGGGTGACAGATGCCTGGTTTGAGAACTAGAAGAAAGTTCGCTTGGAATTCAATTCCAACTGTAGTCTTATGGTCTCTTTGGAAGGAGAGGAATAGGAGAGTGTTTAAGGGGTCAGCTTTGGATTTCAATGAACTTGTTCATAATGCTAAATGGATGTTATGCTCATGGCTTTATACTGACAAGGAGTTTAAAGACTTGAAGGCTGGGGATTTGCTTCAGTCTTGGGAGAGTTATATGACGTCTTATCAGAGAAATAGGATAGTCTGAACTATTTGGTCACCTCCGCCTAGTGGGGTGCTCAAATTTAACGTTGATGGACCTTCTAGAGGCAAATTGGGGCCAGCTGGGATTGGGAGAGTGCTTAGGGATCATTTGGGTGCTATTAGTATTGTATTCTCGAAATCAATGGGTTCTAAGGAATCTAACGAGACGAAACTTCTTAATATTCGGAGAGCCTTAACTCTAGAATCTGATTTAAGGAGGGTTAGATTAATCATTGAGAGTGATTCTTCCAATGCAATCAAATGGGCCAACGGGATGAAGCGTCCTCTTTAGAGGCTTGCCATTTTAGTAAGGGAAATTAAGGTGTTGAAATCAGACTTGGAGGTGTCTTTTTCATTTGTTAGACGCTTAACGAATGGAGTGGTGGATTTCTTTGCAAACAATTGTATTGATGGAGCTATTCAAGTCACTTTTAATTTATCAAGAGGATAGTCTGTCAGTTTTAGATTTTGTACTGTTCTCTTGGAGTTCATTGGTTTTGGGCAGTCGTTATTGTTGGACTTTGTGGTCTAATTCTCTTAGACATTCTTTTCCGGGTTGCTTTTATCTTTTCTTTTTCTTTTTCTTTTGTATCTTTTCTTTCTATTAATGAAATTTTTATTCACCGTTAAAAAAAAGGCGGGGTGACAGTGTTAAAGACTTCTATATTAGAATAATTAAGATGACGGGTATTAAAGCACATGTAAATGCCAGAAGATAACCAGTGTCTCATTATAAACTAAGAAGCCAATATGAGCAACATAAATCTAACTCGTAAGACTCTAGAATCTATCACCTGCAAAAATTAGAGAGGAACTTCGACACTCTCCAATCAACCTCATGACAAACTTTCTTCCACTTCATCATCAATACACGCTATATAACACAAAGGTTGGTTGGTCTCAATCAAACATGCTAACAACACCTCTCCAAGGCCACACCAAATTGCTTGCTGTCTGCTATAAAGCCAACGTCTGATAGCAGAGGCTGAATGAAATCCAGGGCTTTGATGGATTGTAACATTTGATTTACCAGAACCACTTTCTATGTGACCAACACAAGGATGATGACAACAACGATCACGGGATCTTTTCAAGGATTTGGATGGCCTCCTTCATTGAAGGCCGTTTATGAGGGGTCACAGAAGTACAATTGAAGCCTAGCTTAAAGCACAACAAGAAGACGTTCTCCTTGCCTTCCATGTCATCCCTCAGAGCTACATCAACCATCTTCAAAGCCTGATTCTTATCTCCTGAGGAGATGACACTCCAGTCACTTTTGCTGCCGCTGTTGTTTAGGTCCCTATCTGAGAAAACCTTCCCCGAGAGGAGCTCCAACAGAATTATTCCAAAAGAGTACACGTCCCATTTAGGGCTGGGCTTCAAGTTCTTGAGTGACTCAGGTGCATGATAGGGCGAAGCACACCTTGTGGATACAGTAGGGCCAGCTCCTGTTGATGGAACATCTTGGACATTGTCTCGGGAGAGTGAAGATCGGTTGCTTCCAACGGCCGAGCTGCTGGTCCCCTTGCTGGTGCTGTCACCTAATACCAGTCTATCCAGACCAAAATCTCCTATCATGGGCTCCATGTCATCACGGAGGAGGATGTTGCTTGGTTTGAGGTTCCCATGGACATGCTTCTTCTCATGCAGGTATGTCAGGCCCCTTGCCACCCCTCGAGCTATTCTCAGCCGGACGTCCCACGACAGATGAGAAGGAGAGGGAACCTGCTTCTCTGCTCTCATTAACACACCCAGTACAGTATGCAAAACTAGTCAGATTCTGCTAAGGGACTCCTACCAAAATGCATTAAAGAATTTGATATTTGCAAGCATATATTCATAATTTTGCTCTTAAAATACACTTTTTTCTTAATTTTCAGACATTAAATATAGCAAAAGTAAACTTCATTCAAGCAGATATCAAGGTAATGATATTAATAATTTAAACAAGATAAAACTGTTCACTCACATTTACTTAGTTAAAAAACTTTTACCCCCGTTTGTTTACTACTTTGATGGACAAATGAGATTATTTCACTATTTCTTCTTCCTCCACTCTAAATTCAGTCAATATTCTCAAATTGCACTAAATTGAAAAGTGGAGTTTCTCCACCTAGTAGAAATTCTCAACTTTCACCACATCTAAATGCTCCTACTTGGAAATCCCCAACTTCACTTCCCTCATCCAAACGCTAGGCAGAATACTGAGAGGTATATAAATTTTTTGCAGTTGTTCCATGTTATTTTAATTATCTGAACAAAGTACAATAAAAATACAATAAATTTAAGAAAATATAAGACTATCCTAAAAATAGACAAGTAGTGGCCAAAATCTTGTGAAAATGTGGCAAAAGAAAAAATGATAAAATATTGCTTGATTCTTGTTTGGATCAAGATTTCTTGGCTCAACCCATTTGATCGTGAGATTATTGTCATACTTCTAAAACACAACAGTTCCCATTCTTCACATCATCAAATGGCTTAAAGACTCGGCCAAACATGTTTAACACAACTAAGTGCCAACACAGCACAATTAAGACTGAGCCAAGACTACAAATTTCAAACCATATCCTCGACTGCTGAAATGTACAAGAATCTTGGACAAACTCGAGAGACTCAACAAGACTCACTGAGTTTTAAAACAAATAATCCTAAAAAATGATCCTTCCTCGGAAACCATGTTCTTTCCTTGGAGAACCTGCCAAACATCTCTTACAACATTTGTCTTCATCTTCATCTAAAATCCCGATATTTTTCATAAACATGTGGCTCAGGTGACTAGGAGACGAGCTTGATTTCAGGGGAGAGAAAAGATTCCACAATGTAAAATCCCCTAAGGAGCCCACTTTGTAGCATGTGCAAAGAAAAGAATGAAACAATTCACTAGGATAATATAAAAGAACTTTAGCTAATAAGATTGAAGCTTTGGAGAGAATAGAAAAAATGAAATTTAAGGTTCAAGAGATTTGAACACCAGAATGTAATGAGGAGCATAGCCCTATGAACAGAGAGCACTCATGGGTCTGTTTGGATGTTGGGGAAAATGCCTTTCAACAGATGGAATCGCTGAAAACACCCTTTTCGTAGCTGAATCTCCTGAAGGGAAGTGGGGCCTGCTTCAGAGAGTTTCTGCCCGTTTAGGCTAGCTAATCACCTTTTACAATGGACTGACCTCTGCCTGGATGGAGTCACCTAGAAATTCACTTGAATATTTTCATTCCATCCAAGATCAGCCTAAATCATGCTGACATCTGCACTCTGTGTTTGGATTGGGAGAAATTTTCTGAAGGATTTTGTAGATGATACCAACAAGGTGGACATTTCCATCAAGGTGATTCTCCTACCGAGAAGAAAAATGTATCCGCCAGTGCTGCTTCATTTGGATTGGTAAAAAAATACAGGGGATTGCCTAAACATTGTACAAAATTTACAAATCACCACATGCCCTGCGGAATTCACAAATTCTCCAAGAGAGATAAATTTACATTTTCCCTAGCAGATTTTCACTCACTTCTCAATTACCATTTACGAAATCGGGTGACTTGAGGGATTTCTCCCCACTTTGGCACCCATCAAACAGAACCAAGAAAAAAATGGCTTCCCCTTTTGCTCGTTTTTCTTCACTTTCCAGCTCCAAAATATTTTGATTTTGATAGTGGGTGAAAGGTAAAAAAAAGAAAGCCAAGTCTAGACGCATGGAAAGTACTTTCCAAGAAAATAATCACTTTAGTTTTGAGATAAAAATGGTCAGTTCTAAGAAAATACTTTTCCTTTCATGTATCCGAGCACAACCGATGGCACTACTTTATCTTGATCCAAATATACAACAAGGAAAAGGAAAAAGGAAGAGGGATGGTTCTTACTGGTAGATGCACTGGCTAGATTGCCATTAGGCGCATAATCGTAGATGACGAGCTTGTCATCGGCTCCCCAATAGAACCCTCGAACTCGGAGCAGATTTGGGTGGCGCAATTTTGCCATGAACCGTACTTGATTCTCGAAATCTCTCATATTCTCCAACCTGCTTTCACCTATTCTCCTCACTGCAAAAGTAGTCCCATCCTCCATCACTGCCCTGTATACAATGTTTGAACCAGTTGCTCCCACTATATAAGCAGAAGCTTTCAGAAGAGACTCCAGCTCCAGCTCCGATTCTCCATCCACCATCACAAGCTTTCCTCCTTGCTGCTGCTGGAGATTACATTTATCTTTATCTTCTTGGTGTTCACCTCTTGCAACACCACTTTCATCTCCTTCCACTTCAGTTTCGGTAGCAGTCTCCGACGTCTCTTCTTCTACGTTGTTGCTGTTTCTTCCTTGATTGTTCGTCAGGCACGAGCACCCAAACGCCCCAGGAGGAGAATCCAATACCTCATTTACTACCTTCTCCACTGTCCCTTGATTTTCTGTTTGTTGCTGCTGCTTCTGCTTCTTCTTCTTCCTCACTTGATACAAGTAGAGAAAGAAGATTGAAACGATGGCAATTCCAACCAAATCTCCAACAACGATTCCCACAATCGACCCAGGCCGCAACCCACCTTCCTTCATCTGGGTACTCTGGGTCCCATTCCCTGCTCCCGCCGAGTCACCTCCTGACCCCCAAGTGTCTTTGGAATTGCAGCAATGGCGAGCGGAGAAGTAGACACATTGGACGCAGTAGAAAGAGTAGAAGGAATGGAACACGGGTTCTTGAGCGGCTTCCCACAAAGATCCGGATTACCTGAGAAAGAGTCCGCCTTCTGATTAAGAAAAAGACCCGTTTGGGGAATCTCCCCGGTGAAGTTGTTGGAGGATAGGTCCAGAGTAACATTTGCAGGCACTCCATCTCCAAACTCGGGCAGAATCCCACCCGAGAGCCTGTTGTAAGAGAGATTCAAACACCTCAAGCTCCCTCCAGTGAAATCACGAGGTAGTGACCCATTTATCAGATTCGAAGACAGATCAAGAACCTGCAGAGAACCAAAGTCTCCACTTGGGATAGTACCATAGAAGTAGTTGTTGCTGAGAGAGAGAACGCTGAGATTGGCGAGTGAGAATAGATTGACGGGCACTTTACCCGTGAGAGCATTATCAGAGAGGTTGAGATATTGGAGGCTCTGGAGGTTCCCAACGAGCTCAGGAAGGTAGCCAGAGACCTCATTGTTGGATAGGCAGAGGGTCTGAAGCTCAGAAGCGTTGAAAAGAGAGGGGGGGAGAGTGCCATTGAGAAAGTTGTTTGAGAGGTCGAGATGACGAAGATGCTGCAGGAAGCCAAGATCAGGAGGTATGGAGCCAAGAAGCTTACTGGTTGGTAGTGCAAGGTCAGTGACTCTAGAGACAAAGCTGGTATTTGGTTCTAGCACAACAGTACATGTAACACCCATCCAAGAACACGGGTTCTCATCATTTTCGTTCCAGGTCTGGAGAATGGATTGAGGGTCGCTGAGAATGGAGGATTTGAAGGAAAGCAAGAGACTTCCATCATCGTTCAGAGCAGAGAGAGGAAAAGGAAAGAAAAGCAGAAAGAACAGCAATGTGGTTGCCCTGCTTGGGAAAGGATATCGGATAGTGGTCATGTTGCTTGCAGAAGAAACATGGTCTCCTTTGCCTGAGCTGCAAAAAAGGCAGGGAAGGAGAGAGTGGAAAGGGAGAGAAAAAAGAGAGAGAGGAAAGGTGAAAAGGAATGGGTGACTGAAACTTGTTTGTTTGTACTGTTGTTTGCAGGAGGTAAAAGGGTGGAATTCATGCATCCAAGCAATTACCGTTTGTGCGATGGATTTTGGCAGCCTTTTCACCTGGGTTAGGAGGAGAGTAGTTCAAGGATGAAGACAGAGAGGGTATCCATTGCATTGGATAGAGATAAATATGGAATTTACTTGTGGAATTTACTGAGATAGAGAGAGTTGGCGAGGAAGAAGAGAGACAGCGAGTGAAAAACAGCGCTGTGGACTGTGGAGAAGAGAAAACAGTAACCTGACACGACTCAGTCGGGTTGTCTTAAAATAATTATACTTTATAATCTTACTGAATTAAATTCTTAAACAAATAATAAATTTTAATTTATTATAAAATATTATTTAATTTTAAGTTACGGGAAACTGGTAGCTCATACCATATACCCCTGGCAATAGTCAATTTTTGAGTCGAGGTCTCATTTGAGTCTGTGCCAATAACGGTTACTTATTTTTGAAAGAGTTTTCATATCGGACTTTAAATTACTCATTTAGACTTTTAATTTATTTTAAAAATGAAAGAAATAAATAATAAAATATCTACAGATTATAAAAAATTAAACAAATGTTCAATCATATATAAAAACATTTAAAAATTTTAAATATCTACAGAGTATTAAAATATTTATGAGTTGTAAATTAACATATATGTAATATTGTAAAATGATTATAAAAATCTTTCAATCATACTTTTAATAGTAATTTTTTTAATTTAACTTGTAAATAATATTTTAATAACATTAGAAAAAATAAAAGAAAAATACTATAGTAAATATAATCTCATTATATCAATCTGCATAAATCTCAGTATTTTCCACAAACTCACATGAGTCCACCACTTAAATTTGAATTTATTTAGTAACATCATCAGATAGTTGAATGATGACAGTGATCAAAAGACAAAATATAAGACAAAGGTAGAGATTAAAATTAATATTTTTCTCAATCATACTTCTGTTAAATTTTAATTAGAATAGCTTAAGTTGGGTTCATGAATAAAAACTTCAAATTAGTGAGACTCACAAAGGCAGGAAGATCTTTGCTGTGGAGTAAGTAAAAAATAATAAATGATGAAAAAGTCTAATTAAAAGGAATGAGATTGATTTAAAGTAAAAATGATAATAAATGGAGTTAAATCAGATCTAATTTGAGTTTAGATCAATAATTGTCAATCTATTGAATGAATTAGTTGGCATATTCGTTTAAAATCGTCAGCTTTGATCCGAATAATCGGATCCAATCCAACTTTGTCAGGTCCATCAGTCGTGGTCCGTGGAGAAAATGGGGCCTTCTGCTGTATTGCTGTCCTAGAGCTTCACACCCATTTGAAGTACATTTTCACCTTGAAAAGGGAGTCAGTGGATTGGAAATTGGAACTTTACAGTGACACATGAATTATTCATGCCTTACTTCACATGGCCAGGTCCCATTTAGATGATATAATATGTATTATTTCTCTGGATTATTAAAAATGTTTTAAATTTCAATTTATATATTGGTTAATACATGACCACGTTCATTTTAATACAGATAAAATTTATCAAGAGACAGATGTAGAGTGAAATTCTCATTTTATCTTTATCGGTGCATACCGATATGCAGCAGAACATATGCATGTAGAGCAACGTATTATCAGTCCACCGGTATTTGATGAGCGGTACATCGATAGAGTTAAAATAAGAATTTCACTCTATCACATATTTCTTAAAGGATGGCTGACCTTGATATATCTCCTTTCTTTTATGATAACTGAAAATAAATGTCTATTTTGTTAAAAACATAATAGTGGATAATTTTTCTTTATTTAATTTTTTTTCATACAACCCCTTTGGATTTTTTTTCTTTTATCGTACTTCTTTCTATATATGGTACATATTTCTTGCTCGCTTTTAACGTTTGAACTTCAACGAAAATGTTATAAGATTAAAAAAAATAAAAATAAAAATTATATATAGACACTATATTTCAAATGTTGAAAAACTTAGAAGAGTAAATTTAGATATTTTTATAATTGTTGTGATACTTTCATAGTTCATACAGGGGTGGAAAAATAGGCTCGGCCAATAATTCGGCCGATATGCAAATATCTGTCGATATGATTCTCTCTCTTGTTTTTTTTTTTTTGTAAATATTGATATTATTTTATTATTTTATTTTTTTGAATTAAAAAATATAAAAAAAAGGAAAAAGGAACTGTTTTTTTTTTAAAATTGAAAATGTAAATATCAGCAAATATCGGCCGATATTTTGACCCGGGCCCATCACTGTTTTGATTTTCTTTTTTATTTTTAAATACCGATATTAATTATATCGGTCGATATCAGACCGATATGATTCGACGAGATATCGGTCGATATGATTACTGTACGGCTGATACAATATGTATTGGCCATTTTTATTCGGCTCTTTAATACCGAATGATATCGGCTGATATCTGTATCTCTGGTTTCATATATAGTGCTGTTTTAAAATATAATAAAAAATTATGAAAATAATGATTTTAAATAATAACTAAAGAAAGATATTAATGAGTGCAGGTCCAAATTTGTAATCAATAGAAGATTTGAAAAACTCATACCTACAGCCATAGAGCATGTGGACAAGTACATATTATTTAAAATTTCAACAACCTCATACTCAAGATTCTTTTTTATTCATAGATACAAGTATATAACAAAGGGCTCTGCTAATCTACCAAAAGTGTTAGATCATAAAATATTTTTTAGTAGATTTAAAAGAATTTTTATTTTTGCCTTTATTTCATTGGTTCTCTCTTTTTCTCTTTTACAAATGTAAAGGTAAA
The DNA here is from genome assembly GCA_013350335.1 of Chimonanthus salicifolius. Lineage (NCBI taxonomy): Eukaryota > Viridiplantae > Streptophyta > Magnoliopsida > Laurales > Calycanthaceae > Chimonanthus > Chimonanthus salicifolius. The sequence goes on along the minus strand of JAAGOE010000021.1, from coordinate 20,320 downwards.
ATTAAATTTTCATGCGCTGAGAAGAAAAAACTTATTTTTGATTGAACTATACTCTTATTTGTCAAAACACAAGAAGAAAATACAATTTCTTGAAAAAAAACCAATACGGGCCAATGTATATAGTTACCAAGTTGATACATCAATCATTGATCTGCATGACTAGTTGAGAACTGGAGGTTGATTTCTTTTATAATTAATATTGTAATACCCTGCCCCGGATTAGGCGTGTTTTACCTCGTTAACCGTATTTAACCTGTTAATCTCGAGGTTTCCAGTCAGGGCTTTGAGGAAAGCCCAAGCGAGGCCCAATCCGAGCTCGTGAGCTCAGAGATCTAGCCCGTTCAGCTGGAGGGGTATTTTGGTAATTTACCACTTGTTGTGCATATTTCTATAAATTGTGTGATTTGGTGAATAATGTTATCCTTAATGAAGGATTTGCATTTATTATTTTAAAATGATTTAATTTCCAGAAAATAATATTTAAATATCGCCCGTCGGAACCCCGAAAGAGAGTTTTAATTATTTTAAATAATTTAAAGAAAAAGATAAATTTTGAAAATAGTATTGGGTGTTAGACCATTTTAAGAATGATATAGATATTTCATTTCACTTGAAAATGAGGTTTATAAAATAGTTATTTTTACATTTGTTTAATTAAGTAATTTTGGGAAAAATATGATTTTTGTTTAAATCAAGGGTTTTTAGTGAGAGATAATTTCTAAATTTTTATGGTGACCAAGGTTTTCAAAACCCAACCCATCTGTAAGGTTAGATCAAGTTTTTAAATTTTTAAATCAGTACTTCTAGTTCAAAAATCAATTTTTATTAAAACCGGGGCCTTTCTGCAATTTATAAACTATTTGGGGACTGATCTGCAAAAGCAGAGCAGCCTGCACAAGCCATGCAGCGTGTACTGGCCGCTCGACGGTGATGATTTCCTTCCGCCGTCCCGTCCCATCCTCCCAGCCGATTTTCCGTAAAGAAGCCTATAAATTCAGGCCCGAGTTTCCTTCTTCAACTCCCAGCAAATTCTTCTCTTGCTTTCCCTCTCTGTAAAAAAACGGCCGAGACGCCCCTGCTGTGCTTTTGTTTTTCAGTAACAGTAAGCTTAGTTGGAGATTTTCTAAAGACCTGAATTTCAGCCCAGGAACCTCAACAAAGGTATCCATTGCATTCCTCTTTGAATTCTAACTAGTTTTGAATCAAGAAAATCAGATTTTGACCATGTTTTCAATGAGAAAAACCAGTTTAAAGTTTTAAGAAAAACCATGGGTTTCATGTACCCGTGAGCCTTCACTGTTAAAATCGGATGACCCTTCGAGCTTTTGAGCTCCAAACCTCTCCCTATGGAAAGAGGACTCCCAGAGGAGTCCATTAGACCAGACGGATGTGAAAACCGAATCCGGGAAGCCCTCCCTTTCTGGAATCGCATTTCAGTGTATTTCCGCCGTGACTGCCTGCTGTTGCAGACAGTTGGAGAAGACGACTCTCGGAAGGTCCGAGAGCCGATCTTCGGACGGTCCGAGCAGTGACCCTCGAACGTTCCGAGCTTCAACCCGAAGCCCAGTCCGCCTGAGGCGAGCCAGACCCCTTTCGGAAGGATCGAGTCAGCTCGGAAGGACCGAGCCAGCCCGGAAGGTCCGAACTTCTTCGGAAGGTCCGAACCCAGTCTTCGGACGTTCCGAGCCTTTTAGACCTACCGAAACTTCTGTTTTCTGTTTCGGATGGACTTCGGAAGGTCCGAGACCCAATCTTCGGACGATCCGAAGTCAGGCCCCAAGTTCCGAGGCCAGTAACTCAGTTTAGAGTGGTTCGGATGATCCGAAACCACTGCACCCTGTTCCGAGGGACCCGTTTTTAAAATGATAAAATATTATTGGAATATTGTTTTTGTCTAATATTGGTGATTATTTAATGTGTTTGATTATTTGTTATGATTTATACCCCCCCTGTTAATTAAAATTGTACTAACCCATTTTCCTCTTACTATTTATAGTGTAAATACTATTGTATACGCCTTCAGTCCGACACTAGTCGGGAACTGAGTGTTTCACTTTCAGGACGACACTATAGTCGGGTACTGAGTGACCTCGAGGCCTACTCAAAATGTCAGCTCTGGTCCTATCTAGAAGACAACCGAGAAGTGACCCGAGGATCTAGACCTTATTCAATAAGTCAATTTGGTCAGTGCCCAGAAGACAATATGAGTATGGACTGAGCCCCTTTTATTATTATATTATTATCTTGTGGATGATTTAAAAAGGATAGAAACCAAGTAGGAGACCCATTTCCATATACCTCGGATATTTTGTGGGAAAATATATGATTTCCAAATACTACGTATATGTACGTATTTGTTATGTATATTGATTGAGCACTTGTCTGTTGTTTGAACAGAGACCGCGAAACCACACGATCACGGTGAGGGAACTTAACTCTGCAGATTTTGTAAACAGGTGTTATATTGAGCAATGAGTGGTTTCGGTTTTGATGAACCCACTCATGTGCCTATACATGATGCACTATGGTAAGAGTGCTGTGATGATTGAAATTACGGTGTTGACCGTATGTGTACGAAAGACTGCTTCCACGTACCTGGGCTATTGAACCAATATCGGCCATATGAGAGATGGTTTATGTCTACTGGACCATGGGCGGACCATGTTGTCATCAGTTGCTGACTTGAGGGTGTCAGTATCGGCTAAGTTTAAGAGCCGGAGATGTACTTGCAAAGATGTATTTTGACCGTGTCAGGACTTAATACTGGTCTCAGTGTAGTCGGCAGGCGTTACGGTGGATAATGGCAGTGATTGATAGTTTGATGATGTTATTATCTTAATTGAGATTATGCTTACTGTTATCAAGTATGTGATATTGAACTGTTGCTAACCTGTTTTACTATTTACTTAATGTGCATTGTTAATTATTTCTCACTAGGCTAGTTAGCTCACACCACTCACCTTTCAGGCGATGAACCCGAGGAGGAGGACCCTCTATTTCTGGCTTAGGGCGATTAAGCTGAGGCAGTGTCTTGGGATTTCCCCCGGAGGGGAATGCCCTGATCCTTTCTGTTGGTTCTTGGAACCGTTGTCCTTTATTAAGTACCGGATGTGGTACTTAATTGATGTTTGAATGATGTATTAGGCTATGTTGCCTTTTGAGATAATGTTATGAATGATTAATCAATGTTTTGTAATGATGAATTAATGGTTGATTTTGTTTACACTATGTGTCGTTATTGCTTTGTCTATGGTGCACGCATATGGTACATGTTTGAGTCCACTTGACAGGCTAATGTGTAACCGCTGGGCCGAACTGTTGATCCGGCCCAGTAAGAATGCTTGTGATTCAGTTTATCTTCCAAAAAAAAAAAAAATCAGTCGCGTTCCGGGCCCACCGGTCGGGTCGGGGCGGGGCGTGACAAATATTTTAAAAGTTAGATGGACCTAAATAATAGTGCAGCTTGAATCAACTATTATAATGCTCCAACGTGAATTAAAAAATCAAATCACTTCAGAAAAACCAAAATTATTCAAATCAAGTAAACTATTTTCAAAACATGATATACACATGTTGATTATTTTATTTAGTTCTTCTATATCTTCCAAAACCACAATCTTGACTGATTTGATGTATTTAAATTAACGACTCATCAGTCTAAAATTCTGAATGGAAATATCATTATAATGGTTTTTTCTCTTTAGAGTTTAATTTATTAAAAAAATACTATTTAAAACTAAAAAATACAAGTTAGTCTCAGTTGCTCAACTTGACATGAACTTGAATCAATGGTTTTTTTTTGAAAATTCAACTGAATTTCTTGACTCGATAAGGCTTTGACTCGAATTCAAATTTTGAATTTTCAAAAAATAAAAATTTAAAAAAAATTAGATCCCACCATGCACATTTTTAAAAAGTTCAAAAGGAAGAGGAGGCAAAGAGAGAAGGGATATCTCAATCTCATCACAAATAGTCATCAAATTTGGAGCATTTCACCTTTCCACTTAAAAAGTTACAAAAAAGGCCCATTTGGAGCTTTATTAAAGTTGGAGAGGAATCTTAGTCTTTGTCTTTGTTGGTTGCTACACATGACATGGACGTCAGTCACTCACCCACGCTGTTGCATTTTAAAATTGGATGGAGGCAAGTCACAAGCTGGTCTTTGTTTAGCAAATACTAAATAATTTAGCTTAACTACTTAAACAAGTGATTAAGTTACTAAAAAACTAGCTCTCATGGGTTTTACAATATTTTTTTTTGAGAGAGAATAGATCTAGAGAAATTGTTTGATCTCCTAACAAAAGTTTTGTACAACATTCTTGAGCTTCGTGTGAAAGATTGTAAAAAATTATTATTATTATTTTTTTTGTAAAGACTCAATTTAATTAAATTTAGTCCAGATTGATTGGGTTTCGAGTTGTGTGGTTTGTTTTATTTTATTTTATTTTGTTAAAAACTTTGACAGCTAAGTTGCTCAAATTGTAAAAAAATTCAAAAGGTGAAATTTGAACTTGAAAACTGTTGATTAACAGGGGTCCAAATACCGGTGTGGCCGATATATCGGCCGATATGCATATCGGCCGTAATATCGGTCGAGAAAATTCTCTCTCTTTCGATATCGGCATTTTCTCTCTCCTCCGATATCGGAACCGTGAAAAAACCGCAAAAAACCATGATGAACAGTGATGAACCATGACAAAACCGCAAAAAACCATTAAAAACCACCAAAAACCGTGAAAGCAGTAAACCCTGAACCGTTAAAAACGGTGAAAAACCGTAAAAAACCGTTAAAAACCGCAAAAAACCGCCAAGAATCGTGTAAAAACCGTATCGGTGTTTTTAAAAAAAAAAAAATTTAAACACCAATATTTATGAATATCGGCCGATATTTGGACCGATATTTTAGACCGAATATCGGCCATATCGGCCGATAATACTACAGTACGGCCGATACTTATCGTATCGGCCGATATTTGCACCTTTGGTTGATTTAATACTTCAGATACCATCTATTTGATTCCCCTAATAGTCTAAATGCAGACTGGTGGGCCTATCCTCTAAATCCCCTGCTTTAGAGATATGCGTATCAAAGTTTTGGCTTCAGTAAGATGATTTATTGTATATTTTAGCTTCTAAGAAATTCAACTTTATAAACTTACTTATGTTGCTATGATATCACTATACTATTGAGTTTTTTAGTGAAATATTAATTCTATTTCTACTAGTGTATCGTTCATTAAGTACTGATAAATCGATATACAAAATCAAAATATATACATGCAGATACATATTTGAAATATCAGCTGTTCCGATATATACCGTTGATATCGTTCAATAAAAATAATTTAGAAAAAAATAAAAGAAAAAATTCTCTTGAGATTTAAATCCCTGCTCTTAGTGTGTAAAAACTCCATCAAAAGTCTGATAAAGAAGATATTTCTTTCACCTTTACTATTATTTTTTTATGTTACTCAATTATTATATTATTGTCATGGATTTTTGACTATATAGGTTATTTATAAGTTTTTTTTTTTCAATATTTTTCATACATTATTCATATATGCTTTAGGTTATTTAGGATATTTTTCACTTGTCTGTTGACATGAAAATCTTCAGGGCATGGCGTCCCATCATGTCTCCTGATTCATGATGGTGATTTGAAATTCTTAAAAGTTAGGCACGTAGAAAGAGAGAGAAAATAATAGAGGTAAGAACAACAAAATAACAATCGGTGGAAAAGAGAAGATAAATAACAAGACCACACTCAAAGTACAAAGGTCGAATCTTATATTGATCTTGTTTGAAACTACAGGGGAACCCGCCAATTTAATGACCCAGATCACAGAACTGTGGGCCTCACATGTATGAAAGTCCATGCCCAATGATAGTTGCCCAAATTGAAAAAGGTCGGGGATAGACAAGGGGGTTGGGTAGTAATTAATAAATTCATTTGTTTTAAAAAAAATAGTTAATTTTTTTAATGATAAAAGTGTTCAAATTTTTTAAAATATCTGACTGATCTTTAGACATGTGAAAACCTCTCTAGTCATATACACATAGTAAATCTACTGAGAGTGATCCTTTAGAATAGAATAAAAATTGTAGTTACGATTTCCGTTTTCTGAAAACGGGTTATTAGTCACCATTTCAATATCTTTGGATTAAAATTTCTCTTATTTGAGAATGATCTATTAGGCTCTAAAAATCCATTTGTGGGCTAGTTTAAGATAAGAAGATGGGTTAGTTGGAAATTCTACATTTAATTAACTGACATATAAAAATCAGTTAAAAAATCATCAAATCCAATGTTAAAGATCACATGGATTTAATAATATATAAAGTATGAATCCAATTCAATAATAAGTTCAAATTGAATACAAATCTAAATGTACCAAGAACATTGAGTGTAAGAGCTACAAGAGATTAAATGTGAACACGTCAAAACATCTCAACAGATCTCATCATAATACATTTTTAATGAATAATTGTCTACTTTTTCCACATATAATCATGTCTTCTTCGGGTGATGAGTATATTGATGAATGAAGAGGGAGAATGATTTCATTATTAGCATTATCATTATTATTTAATGTTTTATTGTGAAGGGGGGGTTGAGTTAGGTGCATTTTTTAATGGGTGTGGGTGCTCTGAGTTGCAATTATTAGAAAACGAGTGGTTTTCAAAAATTTCTTATACTATTTGTAAGTTCATAAATGGATGTCTTTTATTAGTCTTATATTTGCAACCAGTGAATATTAATTAATACTTTAAAAAAGGGGACTTTAGTGCACTTTCAGTGTGGAGATAAAATTGGGAAACAATGGGCCCAAATAGCTACTAGAAATCCATCTCGTGGGGCTCACCTAGGGCCTCTTTATGCCAAATTTTTTTCTATTAATTCATTTCTTTTTTCCTAAATTTGGGTCTAGTATGAATTGTATCTACCTTTGAATTTGAATCGCCTTCTTTTATACCAGTCAAATTTTTTTTTTTTACAATTGGAGCCTTCCAAATTCATTAGATGACAGATCAAATCAAGCAAACTTTTGAGCAACACCAGTCCATCAGCCTATGTAATGATCATTATGGTCATGAATGATATGATTTAAGCTACTGGAATCAATGACACACACCATATTCCGGCCAAATGGTACGTACTTGTCTGTGCAAAAGGGATCCTAAAAATATCAGTCGTGATTAACACACCCTTGTATCCACAATGAGAGAGTAAATTAAAGAGGCAGAAGCCAGTTTTCATTTTTGTATCCAAAAAATGGATTACAATATGATGGGACTGATACAAGAGCAATCTCTAGAACAATGTACAATTACTCTGGGGGATCAGAATAGCCGTGCACAGAAACTGAAAGTGAAAGAGCTTCAAAAAGCTGAATACAAAGCAGTAAGCCCAATAGCTTGGAAAGAAAGTTTAAGAACATTTAAAGGAGATCAACTGCTTCTTTCAATTTGAAGCATGATAAGCAGCAGCGATTGTATTAGTTAGACGAAATAAATTAGCTACTCACACGTTTGAAATGTTCTCGTATAAACCTTTCTGCATAAGATGGATACTTGTCACGAATATATGCTCGAAGACACTTCTGGTAGGAAAAGTCTATCCAACCACCATCAGTTCGGACAACAAATAGGCATCTTGAATTCCTGAACTGGGGATGCCGATCAACCTTCCAAAAGAAAAATCCAGTTTAGCATCTTTGCTTAGATTAGGGCATTGAAAGAAAGTTAGATAATATTTGAATGTCTAGAATCAACCTTTTGGTGTTATTTTGTGGTCTATCTAGATAGATGATTGGAGAGACTACGCGTCCAAATGCAACTAGTTGCATCATAGCTTAGAATCGGTTGCATTGGATAATCTCAATACAAAATCAATTATGTTGGAAGAGAAATGCTAAAATATAAACTTCTTTCCCTTAGCCAGACATTTGGAGATTTAAGATACTATACCTAGAGCCATATACATGTACTGTCACAATATAATTTCCACTAACAAATGAAATAATGCAAACTCACACCTAAAAACTGGAAAGAACAGCAACACAAATACAAATATGTACAGAAACAAGATAGATCTAGTGACGACAAGGTTAAAATTAAGCTCCTGGCGATGCACTGGCATAGAGAAGGTCAGAATGTCAGCTCCTGCTGGTTGTACAAATGTCACTCCCCTCAAGCCAACACATAATCTCTAAAACCCCAAATGGGAAAATTGTTAGGAAAAGGAAACCCTAATACTAAACAAAACATAAATTTCCAGTTGAGGAAAAATACATAATGACTTGTCATGTATTTTACTAGAAAATAATCGATATAAAACCTAATGAAATTAGTATTTTTTGGCTGTGACTTAGCAAGGTGTAGGTTGTTTGCATAGTGTTGTATAACAAATAGCCACCATACAGCTCGAAAAAACCATGACGGATTCCAAATATCTACCAACTTGGAGGGGCCATGGCCTATTTGAGGGCCACAAATAGGCCAGATGCTACAGTATGTACTGTACCTTACGAGGCATTTACTAATTCTCTTTTATTTAAGGGTTGGTCTTTTATTGTTATCATTATCGTCAAAACCATTTATCCAAGCTATTTGGCATCTACAAATTTTCCTACAGGCCAATGCCTATCTATCACCCCTAGAACTCAAACCCCACAACCTCGTCGTTGCAGGATAAGTGGTCTTTTAGTAATTTTGATTTTATTTTATTATAAAGGTAGTGATAAATACTGGTATGCTAAATGGATGCTATGGTACATTTTAGGCAACTTTTATTTTAAGGAAACTATATATAGTTGTAGAAATGCTACTCATAGAAGTTTGGTTTTGTTAATTAAGGAAGATATAGATTTCAGGAGGAAATCCCCCCTCTTTCTCAGACATGAAACCTGACATTCATTGCAATGAAACCACTATGATTGGCAAAGGAAAGTTTGCTAAACAATTTATGGCATTGTAAGGATGGATTGACAAATTTTAGATCTTTGTTTTCAATAAAGTAGCGATAATTGGCTTACAATCAATGGAACTTGATGCTGAGTGGAGGTACTCCTTTAACTTTTATTTTAGAACTTGCTTATTATTTGATGACTTAAAAAGTTGATTTTGGATGGATTCTCGTGGAAGTCCTCTCTCAATCCACATTAAGAGATAAAACATCCAATTCATCTTCATTCTTCCATATGTTACATTTTTTTTCATGTACCTGGATTCACTAATCTGATAGGACTAGCTGTTCATCAAATTAAGATATTGTGATTTTTTTTTTTTTTAATAAAATAGCAGATCTATGAATGGATGCAAACTGCACTTTATAGCTCATGATTTATGGTTATTGACAACATAAGGATTGGTGAATAGGGATGGTGACTATTGTATATGACAGTGGAAAGTACTTTGGATTCTCCTTCGGGATCTCATTTATTTTTCTTTGGGGTAAAGAGGGACTTTAATTTAAACTTGTATGACACCTCACTACCACCTAGAGTCAATGCTACCTCATGATGCATGTAACTATATACTCATCATCGTTATCGGCATAAAGAATGACAACAAAAATGAAATAATAAAATAAAATAACTGACACCAATTCTATTCAAGCCAATCACCACTACATTGGAAGGGGAGAGAATGTTTGCTACAAGGTTCAATATGTCACACCATCAATGGTTTTGGTCAACCAACTAATTTATGAATGAGAAACACAGACAACCACCGTTCTACTTCAAGCATACCTTGGGATGAGAGAGATTCTCTGCCAACATTCTTCCTCAAGCTACAAAAACAGCCAAAGCTTGCTACAAGGTTCCAAATCTCACACCTAATCAATGGTTTTCGCCAACCAACTAATTTATGAATGAGAAACACACTAACAGCCACTCTTACTCATGCATAACTTGGGATGGGGGAGAAGATTCTCTGCCAAATCTCAACCCAATCATACCCTATTCTAATTAGAAATTTCTATATTCTAATATCCAAAATTATCCCTAAAGATTCTACAATCTAAAAATAGAAATTCCTAATTTACCAAAATCCCAAAATATTTATTTCAGATTTAGAAAAAAATCCAAATTAATTTATTTCTTAGATATGGTCCACCTAATTAGGTGGGTCCCACCAGCTCAGTCCATCTGGTGCATGCGGCCAAGTCATCGATGAATTCTAACACTAGATACAAGAGATTCCATCCCCAACCTTTAGGTCCATTCAGGTTTCCTTCAAGACTTCATTGGAAAGTTCATTTACCTTGGATCAAATCCTCGAAGCCCCAAGTATTCCTCCCATTTCAGCCAACAAGGAACAAAGATAACCAAATGAAAAAAAGAAGTGAAAAAAGGTAGGATTCAAAATGTGAAAATTTGCCTATATCAATTTGTACATGAATGCGGGAGAGCTACAAGCGCATGTTTTGCATATACAAATATCTCAAGGTGCTTTCGTTTGCACATCCACATTAATTCCCCAAAGTGATTCACTTCCATGTTATCAACCCAACCAAATGACCATCACCTGATGCAGAACCATCTGTTCAAACATCCATAACAGAAGCACCAATGTCCTCTTCCTCGGGAGGAAATATTTCTAATGAACCATTTTTTGGACCTTATTTCATACATTTTTCTGAAACAGACATTTTTTAAGTGTACACTACTTTAAACAACAGTAAGTCGTTGCCATTGTCAAAGCCATTTTCCCACGTATCTGGAGTTGGCACTCGTAATTGGATTTCACAAATTGTTCTCAATGGGCCTATTGCCTATTTGACACTCATATGATAACCACAATTGAAAATCATGATAAGTAACTTTATATTAATCCTACTCCTAGATGCAGGATCAGATGAAACTCTGACAGATTTAGCTGTATAAAACTACAAAGGATAGATGCAAGTTATAGAACAACATTTGACTTCCATAAAATTAAGGAGCTTGGGTATTGATCCTCATCTCAAAATGTTGCAAAGAAAAGTTCAAACCATATGCAACTAAAAGAATAACGGTAGAAAGACAAAAACACATCTGATAGATAAAATATTGAAAATTTCTGTAAGAATATCCAAGATGCAGCTTACCATGATTGAATCAAGTCCACAACCAATTTTATCTTCAGCATGTGGATGGTGTACAAGAAGCTTCTCTACCACAGCTTTCTCATCTTCATCCGTCAGGCGCTCCCCATCCCTATACCTGCTGGCAACAAAATCTGTCAAATGGTAGGAAAACATTCAGATAGATCCATGAAAATGGACTGATGTAAACCACAACCTTACATTCAAATGTTGATGTGAGGATAGTGAAGAGTGAAGGGAAACAAGAAAAAGGTTGAGAAAGGAGCACATTATTTGGTATAGGATCTTCCCTTAAAATAGGGACATCCATGAAGCAGATAAAGTCAAAAGGATAAATTTTATTTCCAAGGGTTTGTTTTTAATATTTTTTTCTTTCAATTACTAAAAGATAATACATGAAATACTCCTAAACGCAAAAACCCTAATTAACTCATGCATTCATACTAGGAAACAAGAAAAGAAATAAACTGAAGCGAAGCAATCTTTTCCGAAGTTTATTTCATATTTCAAATCCATCTGCACACAACTTCCCTGCTAAATTGGATCCTCTAATAACTCAGCATCAGATAAAGAAGAACCATGCTGACATATTTTGAAATAAACTAATATAAAATCTACAGAGTACAAACATCCATCTGCTTTAATTAAACCAAGAAAGAACACTTTACTGTGTGTGTGTGTGTGTATGGGGTGGGTTGGGGGTGGCAGGTTTGACATGATAATGTATGTTTCACATAGAATTTTGCATAGTTTTACAGAGATGACCAAAATTTATTGTATTTCAAGCCATCATGTACTGGAACAAGGTACCGCATGTACAAATGGAAACTAACGTATAGGTACTCCTTTCGATATTATTTATGGTACTTGAGGACTTCAGCAGGCATGTCATCTTATTGGAGAATACCTGGTATAATTTGCATGTCTTCTCAACAAGCATCTATTGTAATACTGGTGTTAGTAGTTTGGGCATTCAATCTTTTATAGGGAAGATCAGTAATTTGAAAATGTATTTTTAATTTCTAATTTTCTGTCTATATGCAAGTTATCCAGCCTAATAAATAATCACACTAATGAAATTCAATCAAAGTTCATCTCAAATTTTCAAATTTTCATGGGCTTAACATCCCTAAATTGAGCTTTGTCGAATCAAGTTCCTATGCATGAAAATTAGTTGGGCTCAGAATCTAATTGAACCTACAGATTTAAAGACTAATATCAATGATCACATGGAAAACACAATTCAATCAGATCCATGAGGCAATCTCTAGAAAGCTCTTTGGAGCTCTTCTGTTAAGATTTTGGAATGTCCAGAACTTTTTGCAGTTTCTCAAGGTACACAAAATTGACTCAGAGGACACCAGCCTGAAATTTCAACTGAAATATCAGAAGGCAAGGATTGTTTATCAAAAGTTGTTTTTTTTCTAGAAAAGGAGTCATTAGTGAACTCATTTCATCCAAAAATATAATGTTCTCTCCGAATTGAATCATCAAGCCATAGATGATTTCAGATCAATGAGAAAACTGAAACTAAATTTTCTTTGCAAGTATATGGCCCCTCTTTATTCTTTAATTCTTCATCGATAATAGTGCCCTCTCCTCCCCTTGCTGCCCTCCACCTCTCTGAGAATATCCATGTTAGAAAATTCTGCCTCATTCTGTGGCACTTACAAGTTTTACTGAGACACTTAAGATTTGAATTTTTTTATTAGTAACAGAAGAATGATGCTGAGCAAAAGAGTATGGTATAAGAGAGTCATAGCTGAGTGATAAAAAGGTAAAAAAGAGGAAAAATGGCCTACCTCTCTATCACTCATAAAAAAGTTGCCTGCATCATACCCACCCCGAAATATGTATGTATATATATATATATATATATATATATATATATATATATATATATATATATATATATGAGAGCGACAGGCACTTCTTTAAGCATGATAAAAAACTAACACCAAGAAACCACTCAAGGTTTGCACTTCGTGAATGAAACAAACCTATATTGAATTTGATCATTCGTGGAAGCAAAATTACAGCAGTGGAATAATCCTTTCTAACAACGAAAATGCCTCTGAAAATAGTTGCTAAAAAGTACTGCATTAACTATCAATCCTGGTTCACCATACACTCTTATCCATATTGATTATTGAATTAAAGAAATCGTCTAGATGTGCACAACGATGCTCAATCAACTTTTTGCTCACAAAACCTTCAAGACTACAAACAAATCTTGAAACTGAAAAGTTTGCAAACTCCTTTCCCCGTTAGCACACTTGAGCAACCTCACCCTTGCCAATTCAAAGATTTCTTGACTTTCCTTGTCATTAAACACTCTTTCATTCAGCTCTTTCCAAATAGACCACATAACAGCTGTCATAAGCACCTACCACATGAACTTTCCTTCCAATTGTCTTGGTTTTCAGGAATAGTGGCCTGGAATCAGTGGTCCTTGGTCATTAAATCTTACTCTCGACCTCTCTCAATTTCTTCATGAACAAGGCAGAGGAGCATGCCACACTCACTGGCTGCAGAGAATTAGCCAAGTTAAACATCTACAAAGTCTAGTCTGAGGGGAACAATTTTTTGCTCACCAATGGCCACGGCCAGTTTCTCCCTTTTCATGGAAACCTGCTGATTGGAAACATGAGATTCAAACTCCATCATTTTTTTCCCATGCATGTTGCTAGATCTGCCAATTCTGAGGTCAATAGCCTCTGGAAGCTGCTTTTTCAGCAAGATTTTTCCTTTTTTTCCTCTTCTACTTTCATTGAGTTTTCTTTCTTTTTCTTACCTGGTGATCTTTTGTTCTATTATAAAAATCCCCATCTCCTTCATCCTCGCAAACTCTTGGTACATTGTTCCTAGAAATACCTAATTTGACACTGATCTCCCTTGGCTCCTCACCATCCCAACATTTTTGAGAAAATCTTATGCCATATCATATATATCTAAACACCAAAATTGGATTTTGAGTATCACTTCCCTGTGCGTTCCACCAAAGGGCATGTTTTCCATCACTCTACAATCTAACATGGCACTTTTAACTATTTTGTCCCAAGCTAGTTGGGCTTAAAAATGCACCAAATTTGGCATTAAAATGCACAGTAGTCAAAAGTGCACCTTTATACCTATCCAATGCATTCACATGCTGAATTTTTAAGCAGCTGACATCTGTGCAGTATGCTCACAAAAATAGAAGTGCAGTTGATGTCAATCAACTGTGTGTCTATGCTCGATTATTGAGCAGCTAGAGAAGTTTCATCATTCCAAGAAGATATTGGTACAAATGCCAACGAGAGAAGTGCCATTGACATCTATCCGATGCATCCATACTTTCAGAGGCTCGATTATCAAACAGAGTAAGAACCTTTCAGTTATGAACAGAAGACGTTCGTAGAAATGTCTCGTAGAAAACACAAAACAAAACATTGATACGAAAAAAAGAGGGAGTCTTGCCTGTTGGAGTGAAGTATGTCCTTGGTGAGAAAGATGATGGGGTAGATGTCCTTGAGAATCTCCTCTTCTTTATCTTTCCATCGTCTGTAATCGGGATGGTCCACTCGAGAGCAGTGGAGTAAGGGGTTGCCGCTGCCCACAGAGTCGGTCTCAAATGCGGCAGTGTTGACTTTGTGATGCGGGGGAGAAGGGTCGGTGACCGTGCAAAAGGAGGCTCTGCAAAAGGAAGGGAGGAAGAGAAGGGCAGAGGGGTGGGTGCATCGGAAACGGAGAGGAATACCTCCGAGAAGGAGAAGAGCAGACGAAGTAGAAGACGACGACGACATGAGAATGTGAGCGAGTGGTGAGTGGAGACTGGTTATCGGCAACTGTCGGTGAATTCCTTTGATAATTGAGTCTCAGTTTTGTGAGCTGCGTTCGAGACCAACTCATTGGCCGTTTCGCGATCGCATCGGCAGTGTGGATGAGATGCTGAGATGCATGGATTCTTTAAAATTTTAAAATTAAAATCACAAAATAAAGTTAATTAAAGGTAGTAAAAATGAATAAAATAATGTAGGCCCTTAAACATTTCAACGAGTCATATCATATTATCCATAGCAATTTTTGATCAATTCAGCAACTGAGGCTGCGTTTGGATGGGGGGTAAGGGGGGTAACCCCCAGTTACCCCTACTTACCCCCGTTTGGTAATAAAGGGGGAGGGGTAAAAATTCAAATTTTTATCCCTCCCCCCTCCCTTTCCAATACCTCCACGGGGCAAGGGGTATTCAAAAATGAATACCCCTCCTTACCCCCCCAACCTTTTGCTTATGAATTTTTTTTTTTATATATTTTATTTATTTATTTATTTTGGTAAGTACTTGACTTTTATTTTTTTTAAAAGCACTCCATTATTTCCATTTGATAAATCTCATATCACCAAACAACAAATCATATTTTTTTATGAAGAGATATAATGAATTTTGTATTTTTTTTTAAATTTAAAATAATAATAGTGGTTTTTTATTTATTTTTTATTTTTTAAGGAAATTTTTTCCCTATTTATCCCGTGCCTTCATCTATTTTTCAATTATATATTATATAATTTTCTAAAACGTATTTGTCAACATGTTCTATTTTTAAGGGGTGATTCTGTCGAAATTTCGATAGGGTCTCAAAACTCTGAAAATTTTGAGATTTATGATAATATCTTTCAGGGTAATTAACAATTTATTCTATTAGAAGATTATTTTAAAAATGTGTCAACATTTTCAACGTAATGCATTTAGGTGAGGGGTAAATTTTTACAGGGGTTACTCTTGAGCAGGGGTAATTGTACGTAGGAGTAAACTGACATATTAATAATTTTATGAGAATTAATAATTTTATTAAATATATATAATATAAAAATAAAATTTCTGCAACATTTTTAACGTGATGCATTTGGATGAGGGGTAAATTTTTACAGGGGTTACCCTTGAGCAGGGGTAATTGTACGTAGGGGTAAACTGACATATTAACAATTTTATGAGAACTAATAATTTTATTAAATCTATATAATATAAAAATAAAATTTCTGTAACATTTTCAATGTGATGTATTTGGGTGAGGGGTAAATTTTTACAGGGGTTACCCTTGAGCAGGGGTAATTGTAAGTAGAGGTAAACTGATATATTAATAATTTTTGAGAATTAATAATTTTATTAAATATATATAATATAAAAATAAAATTTCAGCAACATTTTCAACGTGACGCATTTGGGTGAGGGGTAAATTTTTATAGGAGTTACCCTTGAGCAGGGGTAATTGTACGTAGGGGTAAACTGACATATTAACAATTTTATGAGAATTAATAATTTTATTAAATCTATATAATATAAAAATAAAATTTCTGTAACATTTTCAATGTGATGTATTTGGGTGAGGGGTAAATTTTTACAGGGGTTACCCTTGAGCAGGGGTAATTGTACGTAGGGGTAAACTGACATATTAATAATTTTATGAGAATTAATATTTTTATTAAATTCATATAATATAAAAAATAATAATTATAATTTTTATGAAGAGATATGTTGATATTTTTTATTTATTTATTGGGATTTAAAATAGTAATATCAAAAAAATCTTTATTTATATTTTTAATATTAGAATGCAAGTGTTCATTTTAAATTATAATTATGAAAAATAATTTATATTAGATAATATTATTATAAGTTATATTATTAGAATTTACTTCATAAATATTATTTATAATTATATTTTATAAAAAAAAATATTAATATATCAGGTTACCCTTGCTTGTAGTTACCAAACAAGATTTTTTACCCTTAGGGTAAGGTTTATTTTACCACAACAATTACCAAACAAGATAAGGGTAATCCCAATTCAAGGGTCACCTCTACTCAAGGGTGACCCCTACTTAGGGGCAACTCTTATAAAAATTACCCCCCATCCAAACGCAGCCTGATAGTCTGATACATATAGTGACATGTTTAAATGAAAGGCTTTAACTAATCTAAATTCATTTAAGTGTTGATGATTTTGAGTTTAAAAGTTTAAAATGAGTGAAATGATCACTATATTCATGCTTTTGAAATATGCTATTATTTAGAGTAGATACAAGTTCTTTGAAAAAAAAAATTGCTCGAATTATTTAATAAAATAAAATTTTAAGTTGAGTCTAAATTTAAAAATTTTAAATGATAAATAAATCTAATTAATTCTACAAATGCATTTAACGAATCTAGGTTTCATATACCGATTCGATGATGATTCTTGGTGGACTCGTGAACATTTATAAAATAACTATTATATATTTAGAATAACAAACTTAAAGCGTCTTTTTATTAAATTTAAAATATTATTTTATTCACCACATTAATGAGGAGAAAGTACTGATAGTATATTGAATATATTCTTATTTACAAATCTGGCCGAAATATTATAAATATTTTTAAATTCCGATGAAGACTTTTTTATGTAACTAACGACTGATTCCTTTTAAACGAAATTTGTAACGAGTGTCTAACATCAAAATTATGCCTCCGTACAACACATTTATCAAATAGATAATCTACTAATGAAAAGCCAGGCATTCTATCACACGCAAAATTTATTAAGAAACATAGGATAAAATGAAATTTTCATTTTATTTTTATCGGTGTACCGCTATCAAGTATTGGTGTACAGATAATATGCTACTTTCCGTTTATATGTTTTGCATATTCGTACACCGATACTTAGTACTTGATGAGCAGTACACTGGTAGAGATAAAATAAGAATTACACTCTATCTCGCGTCTCCTGATAAATTTTACTCGTGTTAGAATGTGTGTCCTATTAAAAAACAAAAATAACTTTCACTTAAACTTCCAGTTTAATAAAATCCCATGTTACTGTCTAAATTAAAAATAATGTAAAATAATAAGAAAGATCTCATTTAAATGGCAAGGACTATAGTAAATAGTGACATGGATCTAAATCTAAAAAATTAAATTAATAATTAATTTATAAGCACAAAGATAAATATAGTTAAATTTTTTAAATTATAGAATTATTAAATTTAATGTTAAATATATTAAATAAGAAGTATTTCTATATTTAAAATTAATCAATGATTAAAATTCTCATAAAATGATTGTACATGTCCCAAATAACACCGTCTATCCTTATCTTTCTAAGAGAGTTAAATTAGCGAGACAAATTAAGTAAAATATATTTCATTAAATAGATTATTGGTATTAGGATTAGTTTCACTTGATAGATGTTTATATAGATGTGACGTATATAAAATTTTACTATCTATTCAAACTATATAATTATGATTTTTAAATTCTGATGAGTTAAATTATTAATTTAAAAAAATTAAAATTAAATGATAAAATAATTAAATAAAGAAAATTTCATATTAATTCAACTCTATAAGCTCTAAGATTTGATAGATGCATGAGTCGGTAGCATGTTTCGGTATCAGGATTTTTTTTCCCGAAATAAAATCGAAGAAGAGTGCGTGCCTGCCTGGTTCCAGTCCCCATGAACTTGGTCGCCGACGTCTTTCACCGACGTTTACCTGTCAACGAGTAATTTTCCTCAAATCAATTCTCACCTTGAAGTCGGCTTCGGCGTAGTGGCTTGTTTTGCAGGAGTGCGCGGGATTAACAGAGTGACGGAGGCGCGTACAATAGCAACTTGCCCTACATGGGCCAGTCCGCTTCAACGGCTCTCAATCGCCGTCGCAGGAGTAATCCCCGCCGTCTAATGATGATCCAATCAACGGCTAAGATCCCCACTGAGGTGGAAAACGAAGGCCTCTCTTCAATCTCTGACCTTCCCGACGAATGCCTGGCCTGCATTTCCAGTTTCTCTCCTCCGGCGACCGCAATCGCTGTCACTCGTCTGCCGCCGCTGGTACCGCGTCGATGGCCAGAGCCGCCAGCGCCTCTCTCTCGATGCCCGCTCCAACCTGCCCTTTTATCGATTCGATTCAGTTTTCTCCCGTTTCGACTCAGTCCTCCAAACTCGCTCTCAAATGCGACCGCCGCTCTGTCAGCATTGGCGACGACGCCTTAGTTCTCATCTCCCTCCGGTGCCGGCACCTCAAGACCTTCAAACTCCGTGCCTGCCGCCAGATCACTGATGCCGGCATTGCTGCCTTTGCTGCGCATTTGTCCAGTTCCCTGCGGAAGCTCTCTTTTGGCTCCTGCACGTTTGGTGCTGCCGGCCTCAATGCCGTCCTCGACTGCTGCTCAGCGCTGGAAGTACTCTCTATCAAGCGCCTACGCGGCCTCGCTGATGGATCACCTGCACAACCCATTGGCCCTGGCATCGCTGCCGCATCCCTCAAGAGCATCTGCTTGAAGGAGCTCTACAATGGCCAGTGCTTCGGGCCACTCATATCTGGGTCGAAGAAACTAAAGACATTGAAGATCTTCCACTGCACGGGGTGATTGGGACCAGCTTCTGCAGGTCGTTTCAATTGCATTAAGGGGGTGATGGAGATTCACCTGGAGCGGATCCAGGTTAGTGATCATGGCCTTTATGCGATCGCCAAATGTGTGGATTTGGAGACCCTCCACCTTGTGAAAACTCCTGAGTGCACGACGAGGGGCTTACGGTGGTTGCGGACCACTGCAAGCTGCTCCGGAGGCTTCATATTGATGGATGGAAGACAAACCACATTGGCGATGCAGGGCTTGCTGCGGTCGCAAAGTTGTGCCCCAATATCCAAGAATTGGTCTTGATTGGTGTGAATCCGACATTGTTTAGCCTGGGGATTCTTGCCCGCAACTGCCGGAATCTGGAGCAGCTGGCACTTGTTGGAAGTGATACGATTGGTGATGCAGAGATCTCGTGCATTGCAGAGAAATGTGTGGCATTGAAGAGGCTCTGTATTAAGAAGTGCTCCATTTCCAATTGTGGAATGGAAGCCTTGGCAGGCGGCTGTCCCAATTTGGTTAAGGTGAAGATCAAAAAGTGCAGGGGAGTGACTAAAGAGGGGTGTGGACTGGCTGAGGAAGAAGAGGGATCACTGGCTATAAGTATGGGTCCCACCACATTTGAACAACTGGATGAGGACCCAAGTGATGCCGGGGCTCAGGAAAATGTGACTGAACAATTGGATTCAGTCTTTGAGCATGTAGCAGGCATTGATCTCACTTCGAGCAGTAACAGTAGACCTGCATTCCCCAAATCAAGGTCAGGATTTTTGCCAGGGAGGAATTTCATAGCCTCACTTTCAGGAGACGTTCTCACAATAGCAGTAGCAACCTCATAACAGTTAGTACGAAGTGAA